>JAJEKB010020874.1:245110-487452 GCA_022393335.1 Macrotrachela quadricornifera | reverse complement strand
ATCGTGAGTATTCACGTAATATCTATGTAATAATAAGTGAAGAATTTTAAATTTCATAATGAATTATGTGAAGCATTTATCTACTTAATTCATTTTTATTCTTTTTGTTTCATATACAATATACGAGAGCGCCATCGTTTTAATAAAAGTATAGATATTTATAATTAATACGTAACCATTCAGACGCTTTCGGTCGCTTCGGTTTCCGGTCTGAAATTCGGCAAATTATTATTACCCTCTAAAGTGTACGAAAAAAGTGTTGAATATACAAGTACTTCGATTGACTAGGTGGTAGTGTCATTCGCTGTTGATCTTCATCTGGTATTATGTCGCCGATTTCGAACACGACCGGTGCCATATTATCATCAACAGAACCTTCTTTTTCTTTTAGTTTTTCGTACAGAACATAGCCACCTTGTGCCAAAGAATATCGCTCAATTCGACCTTTCACAAAACCATGTTTTTGATAGAATGCACATGCTTGCCTCATATTAGTTAATGTGGTTAAGTGTACTTGATGGTAATGATGTTCTCGAGCGAAATCGAGTAAAGTTGAGAGTAGAAGAGATCCGATGCCAAGATTTTGTACATCGGGAGCAATAACCATTCGACGTAATTCACATATTTGATCTCGCTCTTCCTCGGCCACTTCTCGAGAGTAAGCTGGATCTCCAAGAGACAAAGGTTGGACAGCCACTTGTCCTACAACGCGACCATCATCTGTCGACACAGCTACCCACCAGTGAGCATTAGGAATTTGAAGATAGTTCTTCTCAATATCAGCCATGTCCGTTTCAATAGCATTGATGGCATACTCTGCTGGGTTCCCATATCCTCGGCGACCGTCAATGAATAGCTCCCGGCAAGCAGACAAATCCGATGGTTGATAAGTTCGAACGATGATGGATGATAATGGAGAAGCAGTCATCTAAAACGTCATCACTGGTTATGGTTAAATATCACTGAGAATCAATTTGAAAACTGTCATTAACATATTTTATGAAAAAATCTCAATCCGAAGCAGTCGGTAAACGCAAGAAGTGCTGTTTACGCACATTCCAAGCCCATTTTCCACTTTGAACGTGTTCACACTACACACAGAGGGAGAAATTGAACGCGTTTGAGTTGAACGATTTTCATACTGGTAATCAGAGATTCATAGTATTTTTTCTTCTGAGTTGCCAAGTCGTTGAAGTTTTCACTTAAAATCATTTTGTTCCTTGAAAGTTCCACATCGCACATATAATGATTTATTGGTTAAACGGCTAGAGATAAATAATCATTTTTATTCTTACTTGGTCGACATCAGAGCAGAAGAGATCCGAAGAGAACGCAATTTTGTATCATTCAAATGTGCATTTAGCTTATCCGCATGAATCAATAACGAATCCTCCTCGCTTGCGTTTGGAATCTCTAGCACTCTTTCATGTATTCGTGCTTGGGCTGAACTTTCTGAGAAGAAGATCTGAACATTTAACGACAAAATTGTTTTCTCATGCTCCCCTACAGGGAATTTTTTTCTAAGAGAGGGGTTAAAGCCCCCTTTGTCCCCTCGATTCCCCTGTTTTCTCTGTCGAAATCAATTGTCTCTTTATTCGACTCCTTGCTGTGTTATATCTCACTTGAGTGTCTCAAGAACAAAAAACATAAGAAAGAAACAATGCATGTACCTGATAAGGAGAGAAAGACACAACAAATAATAAGAATCCCAAACAAAAGTAAGAGGCACGCGATAGTATGCGTGTCTCGCTGTAACGCCTCCTCGCCAACAAAAAGAAGATGTGTGTCCACACACATTATGAAGAGAAAAGAAGTATAAGAATCGAATTAAATGACAACGCGTAAAAAAATTGTGAAATAACGACGATATTCGAAGTATGAGTGAGCAAGTGCAAAGCCATTTATAGAACTCTTTTCTCTACCGAACTGTGAAATTAGTCTTTCAAAATCTGATCGTGTAACGTAGTGATGACGGTTTTTCAGAGATAATTATCAGCATTATACGTTTACCCCACCTGAGGAAAATGTTTAATTATGTTGATGAACGAAGGGTAAATGTATAATCTCAGCTATATTTAGCTTAATAAGAAAATATAAGTTTCGAAGTGCTCTATCTGTATTTTGGTGACAATTTTTTCACTCGTGGATACATTAAGATCTTCTCTATGATCTGAGAGTATTTGAAACATTTTTATGAAAAAATCCAGATTGTCAGTAAATCGTTATCGGAGAACTATAGGAAAACAATTCAACTGAAACATACCCTTTGAAAAGAGTTAACTAACTAACTGTTTAAATTTCTAAAAAAAAACCTAAAAATCAAATTTAAATACAATTTAAGAACATTTCTGACTAAACCCCCCCCCTGCAATAAAAGGCCCGGGGCCTTCTATTATGGGTTCGCACATCGCACTTTTTTTGCGGAAAAATCCCCCTACCCCTGTAGGGCATTTTTCCTAGATTTTTGCTCCAAAGGGGCCTTCTATTTAGAGAGGGCCTTTTAATACGGGAGGGCCTTCTATTGCGGGGAGGGGTTTACTACTCATTCACCGTTTTGTTTTGCAGCCTAACAACTATGTATACCAGTGTTTTTTTCTCATTTCATGCGCATTGTCTGAGAACGGTTTCCGAGATTTACCAGCAAAACTAGGAATGTTCCTAATGAAATCGCGCGACTATGAATGACCCAAGTGAAATCGAGAGACTAGGAAAGATCCTAGTACAATTCCAGCGAAAGACACGCAGAAATCCTCTAGTACTGCTTGAGGAAATTCCAATGAAATCCTGTAGGAATCATAGAAATCCTTGGGAATTTCTTAAGGAAATCCTATTGCACTCGTCTGGAATTCCTACTGAAATCATATGGAATTCCTAGAGATTCTTGAATAATACTCAAGGAAATCCTCGAAATTCATTCAGAAATTCTTGAAGTCTTCGAGAAATCGTGAGCGAAATCCTTTAAAAATCCATCAGAAAATCTATGAGAAAAACTAATTGAAATGTTGAAGAATTTTTCGGAATAATCATGGGAAAATACTTAGAGAATTATACTTAACCGACATAGAACTTATGATAAGTTGAATAGTGAGCTTTGGAGAAGAAATGCTGAAAATAGCATGAGAAATCTAGTAGGTTTTTAAGGATAGGATATGTTGTGATTTCCACTGGTTTATGCTGTGATTCCGATGATTATCCTATGGGATATTGAATTCTTCCGGCTTTTTCCGATTGCTGGAATTGAGAGGATTTGAACAGTTCCGATACGAAGAAATTTCGGTGGGAATACTGCTTCCATATTCCGTGATTTTTTCCTGCCGTTTTCGTTTTAATTCGGTCTGGAAACGGCGGAAATTCTCCGGAAAAAGCCTAGTTTCTTGCAGGTTCCGACGAGATCCGTCCACTGGAACGATCGACGTGGGTATATACTGTTCGATAGAGCGAACTTCACTCTACAAAATCTACTCTGTCATCGAATGCGGGAGTTGGGTCAAAAATATTTATCTTAATCGACTTTTGAAGGGTGTTTTGCGTGACTCATGGAATATATACTAGATGTTCTCTGTTTTACGAGGCTATCAAATACTGAAAAATGATATATATACGGATGCGCGAGATCAGGAGGAATAAGAATATAACGACCGATGCAAAAGTCTTGGCACAAATGTCGAGCTCAACTTTATAACAACAGTAAAAGCTATGGTCCTAGTTCACTATTTATTAGAAAGAGCATGAAAAATAGATAAGATAAAAAACTTTAACAAACTGAATATACACCTTTTCGATACATCTTCAAAAGTTTTCCTCGAACACCCTGTACCATGGTTGTCACCATAGTTTGATCTAATTGTTTTATTTTGGATTTAATACGATTTGATAATTGGTTCAAATTTTTAGCTTCCCATCCTCCCTGATACACCATTTGTTCAATCAAAGTCCAAATTGTCTCGATCGGACGACATTGAGGTACGTTGGGAGGATTTTGATGTCGACGAACGAAAGGTACATTATTTGATTCCAAACAGTAGAGCACAGAAGAAGCATAATGGGCTGACGCTAGATCAGGCCAAAACAGAATATTGTCATTCTGATGATATTTCTTGATGAAAGGAAGAAGATGACCACGAATACATCGTTTTAAATAGGTTTCTTCACGTATAGCGACCTTTGAACGATGAATGTAAGGACTGGAAACCCCTCGAGGGGAGACTGCAAGCCAAACCAATAAATGTGGTTCATATTTTTGTTTTTGTTTAAATTTAATGTTTGCTGGTGTTGATGAAGGGTCTGACGAGTAATATCGACTATTTCCAGGAACATTGCCACTTAGTGTAAAATATTTTTCATCATCTAAAATCAGTTGACAATCTGGAGAAATTTTTTTGTATAACTTTAGACAGTTGGATTTTGCTCATCGTTGTTGATCTTCATTGTTGTATTTCGGAGCCGATCTTCTTTTATAAATTCTGACCGATGTTCGTTTCTTCAAATTACGACTAATTGTTGATTGATTAACACCAAATCGACGACCAAGACGACGTTGACTCACCCCCACCTTGTTTTCCACCTTTTGAACCAGGTTTTTTAGCTGTTGATTAGAAATTTTTTTTGGACGACCACTCTTTGGCAAATAACTTGTTGACTTATGTTGTCTGTACTTTGTAATGATATTATAAACTGTTCTGATCGGGATTTTTTGTTTTTTGAAATGGTTTACAGTATGTTTTAAAACTTCTTTACTTTCATTTTTATAGAAGGTTACAACCTGTTTTGCAAGCTGTTCTGATTCAGCTTTTTTTCTCACCATTTTATCTAGAACTATAGATAGTAATATATGATTAGAAACAACTTAATCTGCTCTTTCAATTAAAAAAAAAATTAGGATCATAGCATGTACCGTTGCCATACAGTAAAGCTTGACATTTGTCCCAAGACTTTTGCATCGGTCGTTATAAGTAGAATTAAACTTTCATCTATGTGTAAATTTTTTGAATGGATAAGAATTTGTGATGGGGATATCTCGTGAATGATATGTTCAAAGATCCTGATTTTTTACAGTATTCATAACTTGTCAAGTTTTATCAGATAATAGAGGAATGGAGTAATTTGGAAGGCTGATGTGTAAAAAGTGTTTGACTTTTTATGGAATTACTCCATAATAATCTCGTATCCGATGAAAAGGCATTGAATGTTCAATTTTCGAAAATCGAAAACTGTCCAAGTCATCTTAAATATTTGACTTCGTACGTATATACTATCGAATATTAGTATGAAGATATTAACTAACGTGAAAATATCATTCTTTCCGTAGTTTTTTTATTATCTTTCAACATTACACTTCTAACAATGGAAATGAGAAAGTAACTGTTGCTGTGTATTTTTATAGTATTGCAAAAATTTAAAATTAAAATTTCAAGTACAATAGTAAAAAGGATATGGAATAGTTCATTTAAAATATCAATGTAACGGCGGTCGTCGTTGAACGAAAAAGTTTTTGACTGAATGAGTAATGTTTGATCCTAGTGATCGAGAATTAGGCTTATTTAAATTGTTGGGTACCACAGTTTGATAGCAGGCATAAAATAGATCAGAGACAGCAAGCAGTTTTTCTTTACGAATCGTCTTATTTTCGTTGGGATGAACTGAGGCAAAATTACTAGTATTTTGCTGAACATTGATTGTTGAATTGTTTTTGATATCGGGATATAATGACGCGCTACAAGCACGATGTTCTGATGAACATTGTCCATTGATACCAGTTGCTATCAGCATCGATTGTTGTCTAGTGATATTCGATGGTTGAAATCTGAATTCATTTCCAACCAAATATGAAAGAACAATGAAAGTAAAATAGAGAATTTCTTCAGCATGTAACAAACGTTCTGATAGATTATGTCCAAATAGATACCAGTCATATGCAAGTGTTAAATATAGAATTTCTTCGACTGTAAGTGATTGATGAATGTAACCATCGGCCCATAATGATAAACGAAAAAGAGATATGAATAATGGTGTTCGATCCCAACCCGATAGACAATGAATAAGAATGCCACGTTGGTTTGTTTCGAGTTGACGGAGTATTATTTGTAAATAGTTCTTTGTAAGATCAATCGAATTCCATGATCGCCAAAATGACCAATCATCATATATGCATGAAGAGAGAGGAGAAGGCACTTCAAGTATGGCATCATTCTTCGGTAGAGTCCAATCGTAGAACATTTGTTCACCATTATATTGTTGTAAGACTAATTCTCGAAAATGTTCACATCCAGGATAAGGAAGCAGCATCATTTGAAATGCTTTATATCGATTATATTTATCCAATTTTTCTGATGCTGTAAGATTCATACCGAATAGAGTATTTTTCTTTTGTACCATCAAATTTACTATCGAACCAACATCAAGTACTTTCAATAGATCAACATCAGCACCACGAAGTTTATCAAACATAGTACGTTGTTCTGGTTGTTCGACATTGTTGAAAGTATCATCAACAATATTAATATTCGATGAATACTCATTTTCGACTGCTGGAGTAGAAGAAGTGACTACTGGTTGCATTACAAATCTATTTCCAACTTCTTTCAAATGATCTATACTGAATCGAGGATAAATTTCACCCCAAGATGAGAGAGTAGACGATCGACAGATATATTTCCCATCGACAAATATAACAGGTACAATGAAACGAGATCGATATCGAGCCAGACGTGATCGAACGAATAGATCACGAATATTGACTGATGATTGGATTTTTGATGCTTGAATTTCCGACCATTTATCAACTACAGGCATAGGAATATTACGCGGATAAGACAATGATAATTCACCATTTGTATTCGAAACTGATTGACATACATAGTCTTGTTCTAAGAGACGTGTAGTATTTTCTTCAATGGCAATATTTATTTTATCAAGATCTTTGGCATTGTATTGCTTTTGAGCAGAAATACGAAGAAGACTAATAATATCATTTGTAGATATGGATTTAGATGACGGAAAAGTTCTAAATTCTTGCATTTATACGACTGATGATTTTGTAGGAAGTTGTCAAGAAACAAATTTCTCGATGAATAACTATTAGTCATTCACGTGTTGTGCTTTTTATATTGCTTTTATAATGCTGTAACAGAAAGAAAAAAAAACCGATGCAACAAACAGTTGCCAAACAACATTTGCATACTACACATGATCACGCTGAAATCAAGACGAACGATTCTTTTCGAATATATGTTGTTAGGATGAAGAAATTCGGATTGGGAGTCAACATCGGTTTGCCAGAGTAATACGTTTTTCTTTCTGCCAAACAAGAAAAGCAAGAGAAACAAAGTCATATAATGCAATATACTACCAATAGACTTCATTCACAAATAAATCAACAAAATCTTTTTTCCTGTTTAACATGTAATTTTTGTAACTGTTTTCTTCCAACATATGCAAATCAATCTTAGGCAAATTATGATAATTGCCCATATTTGAAAAAAGTCTATTTCATTATTTTTGTGTCATAATATGATAGTGCGCTGAGGTTAGAAAAGAGAGACATAAGTGTTTTGGTACAAGCACACCAGTAGTAAAGCCAGGAGATGGTAGCGAGGGATTCAGCCCCCTCCTCTGCCCTTAGTGAAATATTTTGATACGTGTATTTTATTCATTAGAATGGGTAGAAAGGAGGTTACGTTCTCTCCTAGCTTAAAATATTGGCTCGAATGTTCAATTGATAAATCGACCAAATATGACAACAGTGAGATAGAAAATGCAAGAATGAATTTCAATAACACTTTTCACATGACAGAGATTGTTAACTATGTAAAAATATTCATTCTCATTTTTATATTAATGGCCAATGCGCGAACGCAAATGACCGCAGAACAAATTATCCACTCGAGAAAGCTCGATGTGAACTTTTCGCAGGCGTCAACGAAGGCAATGTGCAATGCCTACGCCTCAACCTGGAGCATTCACATTTATGATCGTGAATGCATCCGTGGCAGGTAAGTATGATTATTGATTGATCTTCTGCAACCTTATATACTCATATGATAGTCACAAATTGCATTGTAGACTAACGCAATGAATAGAAAGAAAGAGAATAAACTGTGACTCACTATCATCGTCATCATGTTTTTATCAAAATTTCGAAATTGTCTTCACCCTTTTCGAAACAAAATTTTATATACTTAGGGTATACCAAAAGTTCTAAGCCCGATGTTTAAAATTTTTTAAAGTCGTAAATATTGAATGTTTTTTTAAGGCAAAGTATAGTATAAGTTCTCGTCTTCAATAATCAACAGAGCAACTCCATCTTGGATTTACTTCTAACACTCTACTGCAGTGATTCTACAGTTTAGCGACAATTGTACAGACTTCACTAACTTTTGTCCAATATTCAGGTATATTCTGGAACTTTCGATATTTTCCATTGGTCTCTCTCTCGTTACATTTTATGACGTCATGTTGTAGAATATTAGATTTCGTTAGTATATGTAGATAAGAGGCTGTTCGTCGCCAGCTCATTTGTACCGCATTCGACTTCAAATCGTGGTAGAATCTGATTTCAACTTTAAAGCAATCTAGGAAACATGGGTGATGAATTTCATCGATACTATATCAAAATTCGATGTATTTTGGGAGTAAATCCAAAAGCAATCTTCGAAGAACTTACAGAAGCGTTGGGATCTGATGGTCCGTCATATGCGACAGTCAAACGATGGGCGAAGCGTTTTCGTGAAGGGAGAGAAGATGTCGGTGATGATCCTCGATCTGGACGTCCGATATCAGTGCTTACAGATGAAAATATTGAATGTGTTCGACAAGTTATCGAAGATGATCCGCACTCAACTTATGATGAAATTATGGTTGAGACTGATCTATCTCGTGGTACAATAGAACGAATTATCCATGATCATCTGAAGATGAGAAAAGTTGTATCACGTTGGGTCGCTCATCAACTTACTGACGAACAAAAACAAAAACGACTCCGAATTTGTCGTCAAAATTTAGAGAAATTTAGCAACGGAACATGGCAGTTATGCGATATTATTACGGGTGATGAGACATGGATTTATCACAGACAAATTGGTCGGAAGTCAAGCAATTCTACCTGGGTTGGCGAAAACGAACCACCAAGAACCGTAGTTCGCCGGAATAGGTTTGAACCTAAATCAATGTTTTCCCTGTTCTTTAAATCCACTGGTCCTGTTCTTATACACAAAGTAGATAAAGGCAAGACCATCGATCATAATTACTATATCGATAACTGTCTTATACCTGTTATCAATGAAATAAGAAAAAAGGAAAAGTCATCCCGCACAAAATACAAAATGCTTCACGATAATGGTTCTCCTCATGCTCATCGAGATGTTGTCGATTATTTAACAGAGGAAGGTATCGAAATCATTCCACATCCACCATATTCACCAGATCTTGCACCGTGTGACTTTTGGCTAAATGATTATATCAAGAACAAGTTGACGGATCACACGAACGAAGAATCGCTGGCTCAAGAGGTTTCCACCGTCATGAGAAATATTCCTATGAACGAGTTCAAGAAGACTTTTGATAAACTGTTAGAAAGGATGGAACTCTGTATAGAAAATAACGGTGACTATTTTGAGCATCTAATAAAATAAACTTACAAATCTTTTTCTTTTTCACATTCTAGTTTTATGTTGTCAGAATCTTTTCTTAGTTATAGCTACTATAGAACTAATCTAGCAGAGTGTTAGAAGTAAATCCAAGATGGAGTTGCTCTGTTGATTATTGAAGACGAGAACTTATACTATACTTTGCCTTAAAAAAACATTCAATATTTACGACTTTAAAAAATTTTAAACATCGGGCTTAGAACTTTTGGTATACCCTAAGTAATAAGTATTGAGATCATAGAACTAACTTAACACAATTATCATATTTATTTTATTATACATATAGTAGAATATGAAATGAATGCCTCTAATGAAATATACATGTACTTCATTGAAGTCAGTTGTACATAATGTAGTGTTCTTTCTTAGAAAGTTGCAAAGTTAATCTTGTGTAATGTTTATAACTGGCATCAAACTTATTTTACTTTTCATCATGCTCAATCTATTTAATATTATATAGCTATTCATTTGTTTGGTATAGTAATTTATAAAATAAACATGAACATTCATACTCTTCTCACAGACGCTCGCATTCATGCTACTTGTTTTGAAATCTAAATTTCTAGAATATATAACTTATTCATGATCTGTCGATTATTTAAATAGTCATAAAGTCATAGTTAGTTGATAATACCATTGAGCAAACTCGAAATTGATCATGGTATACTCTCTGATTTAGAGCACAGTTAGAATTTTCCACACAGTGCTACTATTACTCTGCATATTTGTAGGGGATATTCTAATTTCAATTCTTTTTTGTAACTGGAATTGAATATTTTCAACCAACTGTCGGGTCTCTTGAGAAAGGACGAAACCAATCGTGATATTCTCTTAGATTTTTTTCATTCACACACCTTTTATATTAATTACCACGACATTATTACTAATTGTATCCATTTTGATACTTATTGCTCATGTTGGCTATTTAGTTCGACTTTGATGTCAAGGAATAATGTCAGATATATAGATATTCTTTAATTATTTATGTGACATTAAGATTTTTAACATTCCTAATCATGACCTTTAAGTAAGATCGAAATCAATCATGTGAGGCTTTCTATTTGTTCACATACAAAAATTCTCTTATGAATTCTACATTTTTCTATTTTATTTAACAAATGGTATTAGAAATCATTTTGAATCTCTTGAGTAAGTACGAAACGATAGTCGTTTAGATATCTGAACCCAACAGTCTCTATGTTTTTCTGCTTGCTTTTTAGTACATTATTGTTATTACGAACTATGCCGTAACTTTATCATATTATGGACGAGTTCTACCTATATGTAATAGGCTTCAATACATATCTGATGGAATCGTGGAGCAATAACAATATGATCGTTTTATTGATCTTTGAATTCACCCACCATCTATATTTTACTTTTTCGAGGCCATGATCCTGAATGGATTCTTTATTCAATCAAATTAAAGGTAAAATCATTTAATGGAACTCTTAGTCAAGTCGAAACCGGTCATAATAGTTTATCTCACCTTGTCTAACGAATGTAGCATTGCAAATAAATTTTATATTTGTTTTGAAATCGAATAAAATATCTTGAATTGATTCTTTATTGAATCTTATTAAAGATAAAACCATATGATGAAACTCCTAGCAAGAGTTGAAAAGCGTTATCATAGCTAATTTAAATATACCTAATGAAGACTATTGCTCACAATAGTCCAAGCCCGTCGTTGTGATGCTCTGAAAATAACCCGAGTTCTGCTTAATATACTTCATATTGATTTGGGATTAAATATTATGCAGCTTACTACGATTTCCAAATTCACTTGACGAGTTCCTTAAACAAGGATGAAACGCATCGTAAGTAGCTTGGAATTATTATCTATTAAAACTCACACGACATCATCTAGCTGATAGTTTGAGGATACCACGAGAATCTTAAAATCTTAGACTACCATATCTTTACTAATTGAATTTTGTATTCAGAAAGGAATAACCGTAAATAATTAACATCGTCATAGCTTTGTTTAATCAAAATACAACTATACTGATAAGTACCTAAAGCAAGATCGAAACGTCGTATAATGCTTGTAATCTCTTCTGTATTGATTTTCTATTCGCACTACTGTAAAACATGACAATTTATTATTTAATCTTTAACTAGATATATAACTGAATTATTTTCTTGTGATTCTATACCGTAAAGAATATATAAGCCATCTGATGATCTTCTTAGCCGAAGTGAAACGCGTTATGGTAGCTTTACTTACCCTCACCCCCTCAAGATTTTTTTGATTGATTTTTGAAGCCTTTTTTGATGATCTCGAATGTTTTTAGTATGATGTGTGGTTGGAAAAACTTTTTTTTATAGGTTACGTGTTTTGGATACTGGTGGATCATTTCATTTAATCTAATGGCTTTCATTATGTACATATTGTGCATATTAGCGTCTAAAGCAATGTGTAGTATTCGTCTCTTGTAGTGGTTTTTGGCCTGATTTAATGGGTAGTGTTGTAGGGTCACAGTGTATTAATAAGTATTACCATAGATTATAGTGACACTACTTGTTGACAATGCTTGGTGATAATTTTTGTATAACTAGAAATGATCACGTCATCATATTTGAACTGCATATATATATATACATACGCTTACCTAACGAATATCTTTTAATCTTCGTTTTCGTATGTATCGTCCTCATTTACTTATTTTGGATCAAAGTCGGCAATATTATTGTTATTGTATTATATTATATAAATATTTTCGTCTCTGTCGTTATCTATCTATTTACCGTCGAGATGTTTTCAACTTTAATAATATAAAGTCAATACTACATACGCAACTAACAAATTTTATTTGCTTTAATACGGTCGTCTTTTATCTGCTTACTCGCAAAATAATTATTTTTATTGCTTCTAATTCTATTTAACGTCTTTTACCATTATATCTTTTAACAAATATTTAATCCGTTATTAATTTTTATTATCGCTATTCTGTTCTTATTAATCATTTATTTATTTTTTTTTGTTTTTACTAATGATAATTCATTCTTCTTACTTAATTATTCATTATTAATTCTTACTACTACAATACCGTTAATATCAATTAATTAATAACTTTCTTTAATTTTTCAATAAAGTAAGCCATTTAAAATTATTGAAAATTAAAAATGTATAATCAAACAGGTATATAAAAGATTTTTCTATACTCAATGTTATTGTAATTTTTCAGTAAGTTGGAATAATGATCAATCTTGATCCTGGCAAGATCAAGATAATGGTCTGATAGATATTCAAAAAATATAGAATCACGAAGTTCGTGATTCATGAGATTAACTTAAATTTTGGGGCGCATATGGCTTTAATCCTTTCTTTGTAATCGCTGAAATCGACCGAGGTGATTATACACCTTGTCTATGTGATTATAAACAAAATTTGAACAGTAGAGTATTCGATTCACATAGATACATACAGACTTAATCTGTTTACATTTTCGGTACGGGCAAGAGAGTGAATGGCCAAATAAGTTCGAAAGTAAATGTCTTTTTTGTTTTACAAAATGTAAAAGCAGTCTAACATGTCATTTCTTATTAAAAAAAACAAAGAAAAACAATTACTTTTGGATGAGGTAGCTTCTCACTCTGGTTGTATGTCGATGGCTCGAGTAGAAGATGTGGTTACGGGACAATAATCCTACCGAAGATCCCTGCTGAATCATAAACCCATATCCCTCTCCCTTATGATTCACACTGAGTGCGCCCGAAACATGGAGCTCTTCCAGTCGGTGAGACACAGGCTGTTTATACACCAGCGATTACAATTCTTTGGCCTATTTAAATGAACTTGAGTATGAAAAAATAGATTAAAATTTTAGTCGATTATATTAGTTATAAAGCATAGAATAGGGTAGTTGTGAGCATGATCACTGTGTCTGCTTGTAGTGACTATCCCACCGAACAGAACATAAATCAAGGTTTAGAAAAACTGTTGGCCTCATAAGTAGCTAGGGGGTGAAAGTCTCACCTCGTTGACACGTACTCGTTACTTATGTGTGAACACTCTTTCTCTGCACATAAAAACATGTACAATTTTATGACGCCTAAGATTTTTATTCAGTTTTTGTAACTAAACAAATTATAATAAGGATAAAAGTCGTCTTACAATAGAGAGACGTATACTGTAAATTAAGTTAATTAATCATAGTTTGAGTCAAATGAAAACTCTCATCGACAAATTAATAAATTTTAACTATTACATATTCTTAGCGTACCTACAGCAAGTTTTTTAAATTACAAGGTATAGGAAATTTAGATATACATTTGAATCGGAAAAGATTTTCTTAAGGCAGTGTCGAAAATTGACTGCATAGAATTTTACCTATTTTCAAATTGAAAAATACAACTATAAATTGAGCAGTCTTATGTAAATTGTAGAGCTTTTCACACTGCATCTTGTTATATTTGTTTGGTTTTCAATACAATGCATTAAATAAATGAAAATTGATATGTAAAGCACAATCGTGTAACTTATCCATTATAATCTAATACAACTAGTATATATGTTAACGAAATAGATTTTATCAAAGCTCTATTTATTATGATATTAGTTGAAGTATGATAAAATAGGATAGAAAGATAGAGCGTTCTTTTCTCTATCAGACTACCTAGAAAGACAATTTCTTTAAGCTTACTATACGATTAAATAACACTGTAATCAGAACTTTTGGTATACCCTAAGTATTGTTTTGTTTTACTTTTGTCTTTGTTACAACAAAATATAAAATCAATAAAATAATGCATGACCATCACGTTTTAGAAAAAAAAGACAATTCGAAACTAGAAGTCATTAAATTTTGTATTAAAGAAAAAATAAAATTGCCTTTTCACTACAATGGTGCAAAATTTTAATTTTACTGTCTTGTTTTGTAGATATAAGCTTCGTTTTACATACATTTACGTATTCTCACAAAAATAATTAAACTTTAATAAATCAAAAATTATTCTGAATGTAAGTATAAAATGAATGACCATTTTGTATTGAAATTTTCACGATCTATTTTTTGTTTTCTCATACTTATTTTGTATTCCGACAGATAATAAAATGGCTGCATCATCTACCGCAATCATCATTGCTCAACAACAATCAAAACCATATCCGCCTGTCGTAGTACCAGAAAAAGAAGTTGATGCCCACTACATGCCCTACGCTGATTTTGGTCATATCGGTAAAAGAATATGTTTAATTCATATAATACAGTAGTTCTAACGTTGTGTCAATCTTTACATATCATTTCAGATGCAGATATGATTTTTCGTAAATCTAAATTTGTCATGGAACATACAGACAAAAATAAATCTCGTAATGATGCAAAATATATTGCTGCTACATGCTTAGGAGAACATTCAAGTAAGATGAATGGTGTGTCTCTGTAATCATTTTCTTTTATTTTAATAGAGACAATGATAATTAACGGAATCAAAAAGATTTTTGGAGGAAATACAAAATACATATGCGTAGGTTCAACGCTCGATAAAGAGCAATCAAGCGCATGTATGCTTGTGCAAATAATTTTGCATAAATCAGTCAATAAAATTACTGATTATTTGAAAGATATTACCAGTAAGAGTTTTTGAAACCAATACAAATATTTACTGCTAATTTGTTCACTTTATTCTAACTTTTTACCCTACTAGATACAATATGGAAATATAAAGTAACCATAAAAGAAAGAGAATGGAACAGTTACATAAAAAAAAGGTTGGTTTAATGATTCTTTAAAAATGAACTTATATATCTCTATAAAATCTTTGAACATAAAAGAATACTTTACTGATTGTTTTAGATCCGGAATTTCAAGAATTCCAAACATTTGAACTTCAACAAAAACCCGAGAATTTATTCTGGAAGGATACGCTTTATTGGAAATATCTCTGCGAAAATATCGAAAAACCAAAAAGTAAGAATAATAAGTTACGCATGAAATCTGAAAAATATTTTCTATTCTGATAGCTAAATATCGAAGATCTAACGAACTTGACGATGCATTGGCATCAAAATTGATTAAATTAAGTGGGGAAGATCCATACAAAGCTTTGGAGGAGTTGCGAATACGGACGCCTGCATTATATATCAACAATAATGCAAAGTTAGTGCATTTCCTAAATTTTTAATCTTTATTCAAAAATACTGCATACTTATACTACTCTTTTTATTTTATATGAAGGTGGTTCAAAAAATTTCATGATGAGTCCTTGATACAACAACAACAGCAACAAAAGAAAAGAAAATTGTCCAACGAAATAACAATTTCCTGCAACCCTATATCTTCTAATGATATAGTAGATTTAAGTATGTATACAGAGTCGACACGTGAAAAACGATTGAAGCTCGGATAGGCTATACCTCAACATTTACCTTATTATCCAAATTTGGCTCTCACAAACTATCAATTGTTCCGTCCTTTCTCTAACTATTTACGCGAGAAAAAGATCGACGACGAGAATGATCTCAAAGTGAACCTTGTGAATTTTTGGTCAAAATCTTTAGAATATCAAACGAATGCGTGTTCTTTTCTTTCTTTAAACATTGGCGACAAGTTATAGATAGCGAAGGAGCACACATTATTCAAAGCTAGTTGTATTCTTGAAGTTAAAAATTAAAATAAAAAATCTTGAAAAAAAGACGCAAAAACTTCGTTGCCAACTTGATAGAAATCATAAATAACAAATCTTTCATTTACATGGAAATAAAGACGAATTTTTTTCTCATACTACTCTTGATATTTAGACTCATGCGATTTTCATTTCGAACCAGATATATCAGATATTTCTGATTTGGTATCGGATAAACATGATTCCAATGATCATGTTACTACATCTTCATCTGCACCAGCATCTGCACCAGCATCAGTATCAGCATCAACATCACCGTCAGCATCACCGTCAGCATCACCGTCACCATTACCGTCACCATCAACATCGTCACCATCTTCATCAGTTAATTCTACAATTTCACTATATGATTTGTTTGATGCCATGACAGAAGCAAACAATAATACAAGTGAATCTGCAACTGCAATAGAAACTGCTGCAGAGACTGTCAAAATAGCTATAAAATCAATGAAGAAATTAGCTGAATATCGAACAAAAACAGCAAGTCAAGACGAAATGTTGTCGAAATTAGTAGTCAAATCAGAAACAAACATATCATTTTTGTGTGCTGATATGATAACTCAGTTAACCGAGCTTATGAATACATTAACAGAAGAAAAACAATAATGAAACAAATTTTCAGATTGACTTTGTAGAATATTTTGAAGTGATTGCATGCATATTAGTTTACTTCTTTTCTTTACTGTTAGATTATCACTTGTTTATAAACTTGCAATAAATAATACATACATATATATTTAGTAAAAACTGAAGGAAGAACGATATATTTCGATAACAAAGCTAGTTTTTACGTATCCCTATCCGTAGATATTTATACACACAAGATTCTATAAAAATAGATCCGTTTATATTTCAAGTTCGAAAATATAAGTTGACATTTAATATTTCAAATTGTAACATTGATATCACATGATTATAGACACATCACATGTGTCAAGGTTTCAAGAAACAGGAGCATGAATCATTAAATTTGAAAATTGTTATTAATTATTAAAATACATAATAAATAACATTTATAATTGCTTGAAATTTAGATATTTCAGTTTGTTCATTCAATCATGAAGTGTTAAAAAGTTTATATACAAAATTGAAAACATGTTAAAATTAATAAAAATTAAGCATTTAATGAATTAAAGTATAAAACAAATTAAATCAATCCGTTATACAATAGACATATAATTTAGAATTATAAATATATAATTAATTTCTCTCTCTATTTAGCTCATGTTGATCATATCATAATAAGAGAACGGTAACAATAGTGGTCTTAGATGATTTTCAGTATTGTCAAATAAAAGTTTGACATTTAACTTGTCAAAATTGATTTAAACAACGATTTTCAATATATATTAACGACATAAAATTCAATACTTAATTCACAATGATAGAAAACTTACACTAAACTGAGAATATATTTCAAATGTCTTTTGATTTCTTTTCAGATAACAATACACTGTTTTAATTGGTAATCGTTTAATTTACTGTTTCAATCTTCTAAGAGTATAATGTTGATATCGTGAATTAGAACATCACAATCATCATCTTGATTATTAATAATAAAATTCTAACATTACCAATAACAGATTTTTAACGATCAACTCATCTTCTTTTTCGTTTTCTCTTCTATTATGCTCACTATATTGCTATTATCGTCAGTAACAGTAGTAACACAAGTGAGCATAATGAAACAAAGATAATATGGTCCATACATAGAACATCATTGAAATTCGATTAAATATTTCATTAAATTAAATACAATAATTTTTGCTGGTAACATAATAAAATCTAAATCGACCTGTCCACGTTACGGTCCATCTTTGTGGGCGAAATTGACTAATACAGCTAGACAAAACAATTATGACCATCTTGTAAAGCAATGTTGGGAGTATACGAAATCATGCTTTTTATCTAAGTGAATACACCTATCTTCGAGAAACAACTATTGCTAAAGATGCGCCTTACTTACTCAGTGAATACTAAACGCGTGTCATAATTTTTATTATTGGAATTTTATTTTAATCAAATATGCTTTTTCTAAAGTAGATCACATAATTCAAAAGTAATTTGGAGTAGCTCTATACTCATGACAAAACACTTAAGTTTTGTCGTTTTCAAAAAAAGCTTTTCGTGTTTGTAAATTAGTACCATATTTGAGTGTGATTCCGTCACGAAAATACCTTTTAATTCATTTCTAGCTCTGACTAAGATATTTCTGATTTCATCGGTAAGTGCACTAACGTTAGTTTTTTATACTCTATCAAATACACTAATTCGCTATTTTATAAATATCTGTGTTTAATTAAACGAGCGTGACGGAATCACCATTGGTGGCTGAAGTTTTCTAAGTAATATTAGAAGGGCTGCTTTTCCCTCATTAATATCATTTGAAACCAATGTGTAGATGCACAGAAGTGATTTAAAATCACCAATGATTCGCTTTGGAAGTTGATTTATAATGGTTGTTATGCACTTTTAGCAATTTTTTTACAGAGTGCTCTTTAAACAGTGATAATTAATAATACTAATTTTGTTATCACGATACTTACGCTGTTGTTTAACACTGAGATAGATCTACCAATCATCTTGCACTATTTTTGTCGTTCTGTTTTAATTATCTATCTTAATGAATATTGTTTATAATGGGCGATCCAAAAGTTCGTACAAAAATGTTTTGAAAAGAATGATGGCTTCTAACCCTTTTGCCATATATCTTATTTTATCACACACATACCTAAAGAATAGTCCGCTCTAAAAACTTACGTAGTAAAAATTATTCTAGTAAGTATCATAGAAGTTTTATACTTTCTGGAAAGTACCATCTTTCTTTTTTATACGCTAAATTTTGTTGTCCGTCAAAGATGTGGTTACTACTCGAACGTCAGAATTTATAAAAAAAAGTCGTAACCATTCGGTTAGAAAATCCTTTAAATCTAGATTATTAATAGCTATTTTTGAATTCCAAAACATGTTTTAATAGACGAAAGATAAAGTAACGTTTGTACAAAGACTTTTGTAGCACCCATTTTTTTCAGAATGCGTTTTTATGTGATATAAAGGTGCGCTCAGTGCTCGAAGCCCAGCAGCGATAGGAAGTTTTTGATTATATAGTTAGAAAGCTCTTCAAATGTGGATTTCAGATCATTTTTTAAAATTTTTCTAAAACATATTTTAGAACAAGAAAAATGGACAGATATTTTTTGCAAGAACTTTTAGATCACCCATTACATATATGATTGGACTGTTTCATCGCTGAATCATAAAATAAAACTTATGTTTAATTTTAATCAAAAATAAATATGTTATAGGTTGTGAGATCTTTGTAAATTATATCGTAGCTAAAAAGTAGTACTCTATTTCATCAGAATTGTTTGAAGCGGTTTTTTTGATTGTTTAATGCTAAACGATATTTATGGTTTACCTTAATTGAACTATATGTAACTTTTGAAGAAATAAATTTTGATAAAATAGCAACCTTTTTCAAAACGTGATTCCGTCACGACGGTTTTTCTGTCTGTAAGGCCTAGTAACCATGTATTTTGAATTACTTTTTTTCCTAGATATAGCTCGTCATATAAGCTATAACTTTCTTATAGAAAGGTCATGCATCACACTTATAGTTGAGCTAAAGTTTTTAGCTCTTGACACAACAGTCAAACTCGAACATGTGGTGGCAAGTTCCTATTTCCAGGAAATTCAAATAAATCACTACTTAACCCTTTGAGGACGAAATTATTCTTAGATCATTTTATTGTATGCCACTCAAAATGATTATGTAAAACTTATTATAATCAAAAAAACACAATTTTTTTCATGTTTTAGATAAAGTACTAGTTTGCAGAACAATCGATGTCTAATCTAACTTGAACTCTTGTTCTGTTATATAAGATTCACCTTCTTTTTGTCTTTTACATATAAAAGTATTTGAAGGAAAAAAAAGAAGACTACATTATGATAACTCTAGTTAGGACTTGTTAAATAGTTATGACTCTTCTACAATTTAAAATGAAACAGGTGTTTTACTTGCACCTTCATCTCTGATAGGAGTCTCTCAGAATTCCGTACAAGATTATGGAACTAAATCAGGTTCTATATTTCCGTGTAGGATCGGGCAATATTCTTCTCCCAGTTACAGACCTGATGAAATTACCGTTTCTCTAGAATACAGTATTTATTATCTAGATTTCAGGGCAAAGAAATTTCGCCACTGAAACCACGTGATTTAATGCAGAACAAATATTTTCTTCTTCATTGAAAAAGAAATGGAACAACGTATGTCCGACCGTCCTCAAAGGGTTAACGAGTTTCATGAAAATTCACATTGTAGTGTAGGATAGACAGAACTTGACAATAGATATGTCATTTTTAAATAAAATGGGATGGAATGTGATCCCATCGTGTTTAAAAACTACACATCTAATGTCTAGTTCTGTCTGTCCTACACTACAATGTGATATTCCATGAAATTCATTAAGTAGTGATTTATTTGAATTTCCTGGAAATAGGAACTTGCCATAGCCTCATCTTTTATTTAAATTTAATTTCTCCTTAACCTATTTGTAATGTAAAAATAAACAATACGAAACGTGTTGGTGAATTAACTCTATACATTCATTTCTATTCAAAAGTTTGTTGCTAAAACGCAAAAGGTTGGACTAGCTGATTGAGCTTGTTTGTTCGTCAAGAGACTGCACAATCACCGCGACATTCTTCGGAAAGCATACCAATTGAGCGAGGTAGCCACCGGAGTTTCCATTTTTATCACCAGCATCGAAAAAGGTAAGAAATTGCATAAGTCGTACACATATTCCCTTCATCATTATTCGGGCTAATCCTTGCCCGGCACATTGACGATGACCCCCGCCAAACGCCAGAAATGCATATGGATGATGATTCTTGTCTTCCGATAAAAACCGTTCAGGGCAAAACAGCTGTGGATTAATTTTCCAGTACCTCGGATCGTGATGAATATTTTGTATAGCAATGGAAACTGAATCACCCTTGCGAAGCTGAATTCTATCGAGTATGGTGTCTTCGGTCACAGTACGGCTAGATGTTGGAAGAATGGGCGAATAGCGCAGTACTTCTTTGAGAACACAATCAACGTAGTTCAGTTGCTCTAGCAACTCAACGGTGAGTTGAGTTGTCTGTGTGATCGAATGGTCTTGAAGTTCGTCTTTGATTCGTTGTTGAATATGGGGATACTTACTCATGTGAAAGATGAACCAGGTGATGGCTGATGTTGCAGTTTCGTAACCAGTTAAAATAAAGAGAATGATTTCCTCAATCAATTCACTCTCGTTTAACGTCGCAGAAGAGGAATTGCGGTCAAGTAAAAAAGACAAGAAACTATTGCTTTCTTCAACATTGTCGTACTCTTGTTTAACTTTCTGTACTGTATATTTGTGAAGAAAAGTAAACGATTGTTTGTACCGTCGGTTGAATACTTCATAATACAAATCGAGCAGAATACCAGGCAACTCTGTATTCAGAAAATCTAAACAATCGTTTGCTGCAGTAACTAGTGAATCCATCGTCTCTCGCTTAATGTCGCTGCCAAAGACAACAGCTAGAGTGATCTGTGTACACAGTTTTCGAATATAATTCTCGACTTCATGGCAAACAGCTGAGTGGCTGTTATCTCTTCTCCTCCACGTTTCCAGTAGTTGTTCATCTGTACATTGGACAATCGTGTCGAGATGTTTCTTTGCCATTGAATATTTGAAAAACGGCAACAGAAGACGTGCGTGTCGTCTATACTGCTCACCTTTAATACAGATCAGCCCCGACTTTGTGAAGAAACGAAAGATACTACCGACAAACTCAGACATATCGAAGATATGCCGATTTTTATAGATAGTTTCTACGTGTTCAATCTTATTAAAGACTACACTACGTTCGCTTAGTAACCAATAGAAGGTGAAGATATCACCGTAGACGACTTGAAACCTAGACCAAACGTTGACAAATGCTTCACCTCGAAGGACATTCGTCTGAAGCAAATTTCCGAAGAAGAACTGCGGACGCAGACCAGGAATGTCTTGATAGGAAGAGGAATGTCGGTGAAACAGGTAGTAAAATAAAATAAGTGAAACTAGGATCAAAGACAAGGTCAAGAGTAACATGATCAAGAACTCACTTTTTCGATAACAATAAATAACCGGATATATAAGAGTGGTTCTACGTGACGCTAAAAATTTCAATGAATGATACTGGGTTTCTTCTTTTTTTGCAAACGTGATAATGCAGGTGCAAGTTTCTCTCAGTATAATATAGAGAATAGAGCAAGAAATAAATGCACTGTCAGTATGAAAAGGATATAAAAGAGAACGCACACACAGGCACTTTCACAGCATATGGAACCAATTGCTTTGATTGGTATTTCGTGTGCATTTGCTGGTAGTGTTGAATCACCACACACACTATGGAATGTTCTTAAGGATGGTATCGATATTGGAAGTGAGATACCTAAAGAACGCATGGATTTGAACTCATTGACGGCTACTCTCCAGAATTTGAATCCAATGCTCAAACAGAAGTTAATTCAACGCGGTTACTTTCTTCGAACAGAACTGTTAGATGAATTTGACCCACGGTTCTTCAATCTCTCTGAAAGTGAAGCTCTCACAATCGATCCAGCACATCGTCTGCTTCTGCAGAAGTTCGTTCATCTCTGTGAAGATGCAAATCTTCCGTTAGATCGAATGAAGGGAACAAATACTTCAGTCTACATCGGTCAATATTCTAGTGAACATCAGCGAACTGTCTCTATTCAACCGTGGGAAACACGAACAGCTGCAATAGGTACCAATGTTCACAAGTACAATGCTAGTACACGACTTGCCTATCATTTTAACTTGACTGGCCCGAATATAACTCTTGACACTGCCTGCTCATCGTCGATGCAGGCAATTCAACTTGCAGTTCATTCGTTAAGGCTTAATGAAGCAAAGTTTGCCGTTGCTGGAGGTGTGAATCTTGTTTATACACCTGAGGGATTAGTGAATGATACATTCATACAAGCTCTTTCACCCGACGGAAGAAGTCGAAGTTACTCAATGGATGCAAATGGCTACGCCAAAGGTAAGACGGCAGAGTTATTTCAAAAGTCTTGACTCTTTATGGTGTTTCTAGCCGAAGGTGTAGCATTAGTGCTCCTGAAAAAACTGTCGGATGCCATTCGAGACGAAAACAAGATCTACTGCGTTCTCCGAGACGTGCTTTCCAATCACGATGGATGTGCTGAAGATAAACTTGGCTACACTGTTCCCTCGTCAAGTGGACAATTATCTCTTCTTCATGAAATCTATACGCGACGAAATCAGATTGACCTAACTATGGTGTATTATATCGAAGGACACGGGACAGGCACCCAAGTCGGTGATCCAATTGAAGCAAACACTCTGGGAAAGTTCTTCCATCGTACTCCAATTGATCAGCCTCTTCTGCTCGGTTCCGTAAAGTCAACTATCGGTTAGTCAAGTTGCTAGCAGAATAATGATAAATAGACAGAGTAAAACCATCTTTTAGGCCATACCGAAGCGACTTCTGGGATAGCGGGTCTCATTAAAGTAGCTCTCTGCATAAAACATCGACAGATTCCAGCACAGATGTATTTCAGCAAGATCAATCCAAAGATTAAAGCTCAACAGTACAATCTCCATGTCGTTCAGAATCTCACGAGATTTCCACCGAACCAGCGAGTCACAATTGGAATCAATAACTTTGGTATGGGTGGGAATAACTGTCATGCAATAGTGGAGGAATATGTTGTGAATGATGACCCAGCAATGTCAATGGTAACAAATGGTCATCATCACAATACATATCAGCAGCCTTACATAGCGGTGTTCTCAGGTAAGTAAGTGTTCTGTCAGTAATACGATAAGCTATAGTAGCACGCTTTTGCCATATTAGCTCATTGTCAACAGTCTCTCCGACGTCAAATAACTAATTTTACACAATGGTTGTGTGAAATAACCCATCTCGAAGATAACGATGACATATTTTTCGCTACTCTATGCCACAGGCTTTTGCTTCAAAGAACGACAAGTTTTCCATATCGTCTACCATTCATCTTCTACGAGAAAACCCAATTGCAAAGTCAGCTCGAATCTTTTCTTGCCACTGCACATTTTTCAGTCGATCAACAACAGGAAGGAAATATCTGCTTTGTCTACTCCGGTCAAGGACCGCAATGGTGGAAAATGGGAAGACAACTCTACGACAGGGAGCCTGTCTATCGTCTTTGGATTGATAAGATTAGTAGTGAACTCGAAAAACTCACTAGTGAATGGTCGCTCGTGAAGGAACTTATCGAAACAACAGACGAGAAATCCTCTCGGATCAACGACACTAACATCGCTCAACCTTGCATCTTTGCACTTCAAGTTGCTCTCACTGCGCTTTGGGTGTCTTGGGGAGTGCGTCCAAATGTTATTCTCGGTCACTCTGTTGGAGAAGTAGCAGCAGCGTACGTCAGTGGTCGATTAACACTAGCTGAGGGAGTACAAGTGATCTATCATCGTTCTCGTTTACAACATCGTAATACACGACAAGGCGGAAGAATGTTAGCACTCACCGGTTTGAGCGAAGAGGAAGTTTGCACGACATTTCTTCAGGGCGTGGAAGATCGAGTCTCAATTGCTGCTTTCAACAGTCCAATATCACTCACCCTCAGCGGAGATAGCAGAGTCCTTCAAGAATTGTATGATGTGCTGTCTGAACTTAAACCAGATGTGTCAAAGACATGGCTTCGAGTTGAAAATGCCTTTCATAGTTCACAGATGGAAAAATTTAACATCCGTGAAGAGCTGCTACATTCTCTCAAGGACATAAAAGGCCGAAAAGCAGAAGCATACTTCGACGAAATTTGTTCACGGGCTAAACTCTATTCGACAGTCATTGGTAGTTGTGAAGAACAACTGTTCAATGCTGACTATTGGTGGAGAAATGTGAGAAACACTGTGCAATTCAGTAAGGCCATGGAAGCCATTCTTCGTGATGTACACTATGCAACTTCCTATTTTGTGGAAATCTCTCCACATCCCGTTCTAGTAAGTTCTATTCAGGAGTGTGTGGACAATCTAAAAAAGTCGGTGTCCCCAACGATCCTATTCTCACTGAAACGCAAGGAAAACGAACAAAAGACACTCCTCTCGTCTCTCTGTCAGTTGCCAGCTCTCGATTGGTCGACATTCTGGCAGAGTCGCGCCTACTCTCACTTGCCCATACTCAAAGATTCAGCTATAATTCAACTCTTGGATCAACTGCCACTCTATTCGTTCAACAATCAAACATGTTGGTTCGAAACGAAGAAGTCTGTCATTAAAAGAAGAGCAATGAACCAAACACAGCAACATCCTCTTCTCGGCTTTCGTCAGTGGACACACGGTGAGAAATTCGCCGTTTGGAAGAACTTCATCAATCTCAGTCTCGAACAGTTCAAGTACTTAAAAGATCACGTCATCCAAGATCAAATTCTCTTTCCAGCTACAGGTTTTGTTGAATTAGCGATCGCTGCTATCAACGAATCTCAGTCCTTATCCGATGACAATAGCGAAATTCTAATGAAAAATATTGTACTGAAAAGACCGATGATTTTGAACGAAGAAGAACCTACGGAAATACATACCGTTCTTCTCAACAGTAGTGATGGGCAGTTTTTCATTTACAGTCGAAGCAGTGAAGATTCAAGAGATTCAACCTGCCGTAACGGTATTGCATCCAACGATATCATTCCAGACTACTCAGACTTGCAACTGCTGCAGGATTATTTCGAAAACGAGTGGACTTTACATGCTGTAGGCACTATCATTCATGTGAAAAATCATACAACACTCTACAATGTTGAAACCATTCAAGAAACCTTTCAGTTGTTTGATGAAAAGGAAAACAATGGGAAGAACAATTCCTTCTATGCTTACTTGGCTAACCGAGGCTATCATTATGGTCCAGCCTTTCGCTGTATCAAGAACTTTTACTACTCGAAAAACAAGGACGAATGCTTCAGTAAACTGTTTTTACCCGACTGTCTGTCAATATCTGACGCTTACTTTCAACATCCAGCGGTGAATGATGCCTCTTTTCATACGCTTATCGGCTTCATCTTAGGATACGATACATATGTGCCGACTGGTGTAGAGCAGCTGTTTCTTTCTCACTCCAAGAAAAAGATCGCTTTACATGAACAAGAGCTCATGGTTTATACGCTTCGCATTGATCAAGGAAGTGACCAAAGATCTCTCTTCGATGTTGTACTAATCGATGCACAAAGTAAACAAGTACTCAGTATTTGGACAAAGCTAGAGCTAAAGCAGTATCGGCTCGGAAGTGATGGCGAGCGCAACAATATCAATTTGTTCGACAAACTGAAGGAATCTTCTGTTTTACCTCCGCTCATGCAGACAATAGCACGACCTTTTCTTGGCAGAGAACTGGAAGCCAACTACTGCTTCGATACACGGTGGCTCCCATTAGCCCAACAGACAAGGCAAACCTCGTATCCTCTGAATTCTTCGATAGATTGGCAAAAACAAATTTCAAATAATCTTTCTCTCAGCGAAATGGAAACTCAATGCTATGTAGCAATTGATCACTTTATTCTTTATTCTCTTAGACACACTTTCGAGAATTTGAAAGCAAAGTCAATTGAAGTGCAACATTATCGAACATTGATGCGCTCAATTCAGATTCAACTTGACGCCTGGACTACCACTCATCCAATTTCGCTAACTCAACATGAACTGAACTTAGTTTATTTACAACTCCTAAAATCATTTCCATCAGTCAAGCCGATCATTTCACTCATTGCATCTTGCTGTGCAAATTTCAGTGACATCATCACAGGTAGAGTTGAGCCACTTCAAATACTTTTCAGTGAAGAAAACAAACCGAAACTGAAACTCTTCTATTCTCTGCTGTCAAAACCACAGACCCAAGCAATTTTTGCAGCACTGACTGACCAAATGACAAAAATGAAAAAAGGCATTTTAACCATTCTGGAGGTTGGAGCTGGAACTGGAACGGCAACTCGTTTTGCTCTGGAAATTCTGCTCGATTTCGCCAATACGACTGGAACTCAAATTGAATATGTCTTTACTGACGTGTCCGCTGCCTTTTTCTCCAACGCACAACAGGAACTCAGTTTTCTGCTAGAGAAGAAAAACAGCAAGAATCTCTTGCGTCTGACCTATAGAGTTCTCGACATTGATAACGATAGTAACAACATATTTAAAGCTGAATCATTCGATGTCATCTTCGCTTCACTAGTCATTCACGTTGCCACTGATCTTGTCAAGTCCATTCGCAATCTACGACAGCTTCTCATACCAAATGGACTACTGTTCCTAATTGAGAGTACGAGACCAATACTATCTCATGATATCGTCTTTGGATTACTTCCACAATGGTGGCAAAAACAGGACGACTGTATCAGAAAATCGTCAGTGAGAACAACAGCAACGGAAGATGAGTGGAGAACGGCATTTGAAGGCGCTGGCGGCTTTCAATCAACTATTCACTGTATCACAGATTCAACGAATGGAATAAGCTGTTTGACAGCTCAAAAAAAAGAGACATCTGAGCAACAGTGGATTATCTTCTCCGACGATTTCGTTGGCTTACAGATTGCACAGACACTTAAAGATCAACATATAGCGGAAAATATCACACTCGTCTTTTGGCAGAGGTCATTTCCCTCATCAACGTCGTTTAACACTGTACACATTCATGATCTGGAAGTGGACATAGCAAAATATTTTCAGAAAATTTGTAGAATTATGAGAACCACAATTATTTACGCGTGGCCATTTCAATTGATCGAGGTTGAAGAGAAAGAATGTCACTTTTGTCTTGCACTCATGTCACTACTCCAAGCAGTGGAAAATAACTTACCATCGTTCCCATCGATCTTCGTTCTAACGAAGAATGCTTACTCCTTAATAAAACCTGATCTTTACCAGAGTTGTCTCATTGGATTCTCACGAACAGCCATACGCGAATATTCGAAAAATCAGATAAAGTTAATTGATCTTGAGTTTCTCTCAAATACAACTCTATCTTCCAAGTTAACCAACATGCTCGTAGAGGATATATTACAATTAACAAATGGCGAGGAAGAAGAAATTCGCTTCAAAGAAAATCAACTAAACGATTCGGTAGAAAGGTTGATCAGAAGATACGAGCATTGTAACATCAATTTGATGACCAGTGATAACCCAGTCCTCTACTCAAACTTCGTTAGTCACTACGGCACAATCATCATTTCAGGTGGGCTCGGTGGTCTCGGTCTTGCACTCTCCAAGTGGATGATTCAAGAACAAAATATAAAGCGAATCGTACTACTCTCAAGACGTTCAAGCGAACATATGAATCCGAAAGAGTTCGAAAGTTGGACTGATCTACAGAAACTTGACGCTGATGTACAATTGGCACAAATCGATGTCACTGACTATAGTCAAGTAGTCGAAGTATTTCAGAGAATCAACAATAACAATGACTATCCTGTCAGGGGTATCTTTCACTTGGCAATGGTTCTACATGACTGTCGGATTCAAAATATGACACCAGATATTTTACGCAAATCAATGAAATCAAAGGTGTGTGGTGCATGGAATCTTCATCGAGCGTCACTGGAAACTCAAAGTCCGATTAGCTTCTTCATTATGTTCTCGTCAATTCGAAACCATCTTAGTGATTTAGGTTCCGCTAACTATAATGCTGGAAATAACTTCCTCGACTGTCTTGCCCACTTTCGCCGACAACTGAATCTGCCTGCACTCTCAATAAGTGTGCCAGGCATCTTGGACGCTGGGTTTGTGGAGCAGAAGAAAGATATACTTGTCGATCATATTTTCCAAGCATGCCTCTCTCTTATACCGGCACAGTATCTGTTCGAGTTGATACAAAAGTTTCACGTCAATGAACGACAAGTACCCTGTCCAATTCTACTGCCTGCAGACTGGAATAAAATGAACGACCTACGAAAGGAACAATTTTCTACAAGTCTACGACAATTGATATCGACAAGACAGAAAGCTAATCATCACCAAAACCTTATAAATGAAGCGAATACATCACAAGTACTTCGTAATAGTAATTCTGATACGACAATCGATGAGATTTCCTTAAAAGTTTCGAAACTATTTGGTTCCTCAGATAGCGGAAAGATTGATGTGCATCGCTCTTTGATTAGACAAGGACTCGATTCACTAATGGCGGTTTCTCTCGCTCACTGGATAAATGGAAACTACTGTGCTGAAGAATCTACCACTAGTCGTGTCGTAACGGCCAGTGACTTTCTACAAGGTTTATCGATTTCTGAACTAGTTCGTCGAATTGACTCTCAGCACCACGCTAATGAAACAGCGACAATTTCTACTTATACTTCTTCTTCTATAACTGGAACATCTGCAGCTGAATTAAAATCATCAGACACGATAACTGTAGTCAATAGCACAACCTACCGAGGTACCTCACTCATTGCTCCATGTGAACTTATTTCATCGATAAGTAAAGTTATTTTCTATGTACCGGGTATCATCGGTCATAATATGGAAAAAGTTTCGGAGTATACCGATCAGTTAAAGCAATATCAGTTGGTCTTCTTTCGCTCAAGTGGGTACGAGCCGCATGATGACGGTGAAGTGCTTTTAACTTCAATTGAGCAGATTGCCGAAGAATACATTTGTCAAATGAAACGATATCAACCGTTCGGGCCATACAGTCTACTTGGTGCAACTGGTTTCGGTTCTCTCATCGTCACAGAAATGCTCCACCAGCTCGAGGCCCAATGCCACAAAGATACGTTATTGGAGCACGTGTTTCTACTCGATCCGAATTTGTTTAGTTGTGCCTCACTGACTTCTTCCTCGTCCACACTCTCAAAAAATTGCCGCACACTCCTAGAGTCAATCGAGCATTTGACGATTATCTACAATTCCCTTTTGAGACAAGTACCACCCTATGACCCAGCTACAATTGGAAGAGAAAAAGCCATTGTTCTAACAGATATTCAAAAGCAAATGATCCGAGCCATTTCTTCAGCCGTACTTGATGATTGTGTTCGTAGTGGAAATGAAAACATCCACGTCAAGCGAATGTTGCAAGTGGTAAAGACAAACTCAAGTGCTCAAAAGAACTATTTAAAGCAACAAAAGTTTCTCAGTTACACACCTACAAAGACAAAAGTTCTCCTTCTTCAACGCTCAAATTTGAGAGAGAAACAAACCGATATTGACTGGTATCAACTTTTTCCAAATGCTGAAACAGTAGCCATTGATAACCAGGTCTGCAATGCGTTTTGTTCAAAATGAACTATAGAATGTGTTTTTTCATCCTATTCATTTTCTGTAATGATACTTTTTTGAATAAAAAGATGCATAAAACTAAAATCCTTCGTTCTCAAAAATTCGACTTTCAGATTATACGAATCCTACTATCGGCTTAATCCGAGGTCGCCAATGCAGGACACAACTAATATATTCAAAGATAAATGGACGGTGACCAATAAGTATCAAGCTATCATCTCCTATGCCCAAGGTATGATTTTAGAAAATGACCAACACTACGCATTATTTTGTTCTAGAACGGATTTGGTTTGAAGAACTACTGATTGGTTATCCACTTCATACAGTTGTAATAGAACTCACAGTTAAACATGGAGTGATCTCGGTGGAACGACTGGAGAGAGCTCTACACACCGTTATCACTAGAAATTTCACACTTCGAACAGCATACAAATTCAATACTGACACGCGCTGTCTGGAACAGGAAATAAGAGAGCCCACGTATTCACTCGCTAAGAGCTACTATCAAACGGAAAATGAATTAATTGCAGTTCGAAAGGAAGAACTAAAAGGAAAATTTTTCTGCTTAAGTGCTGGTTTGGTAACACGTCTCCATTTGGTCAAAAAATGTTTAACGAATAGTGACGATGAATTTCTCGTTGCAAACGATACTGCTTTCATCTGTATTCATCATATTGCGATCGATGGATCGTCGGGCAGTCAGTTTTTACTCGAACTCTCTTCGGCGTACAATAAAAGCAGCGATGATATGAACGTTGTCGAACAATTCCGCTACATTGATTATTCTATTCATGAAAGAATTTTAATGAGCTGTACTAACAATTTGCAAGTAACTGAAACACGACAGTTCTGGAGCGATCTACTTCAGAAGTACAGATTCAATGGTGACATTTTCTCAAATGTTCATGCTGATCAGGGTAAAGATGATGAAATATCCGTTTGGCCACTGCAGTATTTTACCTTCGAATTTTCTCTTCATGAAACGCTAAAGAAGCACATGTTAACTTTCTGCAATGAACACAACTTCTCCCTCTTTCAACTCGGTTTGACACTCTATTATGTATTCCTTTTCAAGTTAACACAATCCAATGACCTGTGCATTCTATGTCTCGATGCAAATCGCTACCGCCCTGACCTACAGTCTATGATTGGGCTCTTTGTCAACTATCTACCCTATCGTTTACGTCTCGATCCAACTGAGTCATTTTTCAGCCTTCTTAAAAGAGTACGAACACTAACTGTTCGAATAATGGAACATTCATATTTGCCCTATCAAGCAATTGTGCAACAGCATCGAAACGAAACACAGCAGCAAATACAGCAGTTTCTGACATATATGTCGTTTGAATTATTAATGAATTACGAAACGGAAATAGAGCTAGACACATCACGCATAGATCTAAGATACGTAACTGATAGTCAACCATCCTTGACGAAGCAAACTGACCGAAAATGTTTCTACTTCACGTACACAACTGACTCATCCTTTGCTGGTGATCATTGGCAACGCACGACGTCTCAAGGTTTTATTCCATTTCTAAATCAATTATTTGGTTCGGATACTTCGGTAGCTTTGCTGTCACAGCCAATACATGAACTTCCATTATTTTTATCCGAAGAAATGAAAATTTATAACGAGACAAACAAGTTCTCTCAAACTTGTTTGAACGGTCTACGAATCGACACAAGCGATATTGAACGTATTGTATGCGAGTCAGCTGCATCTGTAATAATTAACTGTTTCGTTGGAAAAATGACCGACGACGATGAAGAGATCGACGAGGAGTACTTGGTGGCGTTTATTCAGGTCGATGGTAAGTGTGACATCAGCAGATTAGAGATGCAAATTGGAGAGCACTGTGAACGGCATTTACCAGCTTTTATGATTCCAACTTACATCGTTCCCTTAGAGAACGACTTTCCAGAAGACAAAATGCTACTATTCGAAGAATTATCCGCCGGCCGATACAAAAAGGTATCGATTAAAACTTACTGCATAAAGCCCGTCACAGTATTAGAGAGAAAAGTACACGATCTCTGGTGTCAAGTTTTACAATTTGACGACGATATATCAATGTCTGCGAATTTCTTTGCCATTGGTGGCAATTCCCTCCTGCTACTGGAACTTTGGTATCTCTATGAGAGTGTATTTAATACCCGCATCGACACCATCAAAACTAGTCGGAATTTTGTTAGATTTTACAAGCAATCAACGCTTAAGGATCATGTGAACTTAATCAAATGTATCATTAACCATAACCCTTTCGGGTCGATGTGATCCATCGGTGGGCCACACTATATTTTAACGAAAAAAATTGTAAAAGTTCACTTTCTTGTGCATTTTTTTTAAAGAAGAAAGTCACAGATAAAGTGTTATCTTCTCTGCGTTCGGTAATTTCTAGGTCTTTTATTTCGTAGCATGATGCTTCTCATTAAAACAGTCAAGACAAAAGAATTAGTCACAATTAGAACATAAAGTATTTTATTTTTGTTGTCACTGCGCTTGCTTTTCTCGTAACACCCAACACAGCATCTTCGAACATTGCGTGCAGTTCCTTTCATTTCTTCTAGCTTGTGATCAGTGAGTTTACGCTTCAAACTACTTGTTAATTGTCGCTTCGGACTAAGTTTCAGCTCCTCGAATGGTGTACCGAGAAGTAAAGATCGTACAAGGCTTTCACGAAACTTTAGCATGGTCATTTGCTTTTCGTCATAATTTTCCTTGTAAATTAAATAGGCATTAACCATTGCCCGTTCCAAATATCAACTGAAATGCCACCGTTTGATAACATTGTACATATCGTCTGAGGCATGTATAAGATGCTGATAGCTGATCGGATACATCCTATGCTTTGCTTTTCTTCATTGTAATCAAGGATACCTTGTGGCTTCATGATACGTTCATTTAACTTATTGGTTTTTCCCGTATTCACCAGAATTGCTGAATGTGATGGCTTTCTGGATATCATCAAGACATCTTAAGCTTTTTCTTAATAAATTCATGATCTGATTCAGCCCGATCACTTCTGCACGTTCCAATCAGATACGTACCATTTTGTAAGAGACGTTTGTAAGAGAGACAGTCATAAAGAAATTGTCGACTATTATGATTCGGTACCGTTCCAAAATATTATCTATTAAATCCATTATGACTGTTTCCAGTGTGTCCACGATCGGCTATCGAATCCTACTTAACGGTGTAAATCCTAAAATTCCAAGTATATCCGTTCGTACCCACTACTTTGTATATCTTAACACCATACTAAAACTTCAGAAGTAATTCAAATTTATTTCTTGACATTGTATTCTGAATGATTTCGGATCCATACAATCCACTTTTTGCATTTGTACTAATCTCATTTGAATAATAATTCCCAAAAATTTAAGCACTTCACCGTTTGTAGTTCGATTCCACTGAAGAATCTGTGATTGCGTATCGATTAGTTTCGCGTATCATGGAGCTAATCATCTATATCGATGAGAATGGAATGAAAATGACGTTTGCTTATTGACCATAACATCAACAATTGCAAAGAAAAGATTAAATCGAATTTTTTTTTCATCAAATTTATTATGTTTATTTTTAATTATCTTCTAAGTCGACTGTACCAGATATAGGAAAAGAAGGCCAATTTAGCGGAGAACAACAACGTCAAAGTCGACTTGAAAAAAAAAGAGAACAAAGCCAATCCAGAAGAATGAACAAAACAGAAGAACAATGTCGTGTCCGACTTGAAAAAGACAAAGAGCAAAGTCGATCCAGAAGAAAAATGAAACACAAAAATAACGGGGGTATTAGTATTTTATGCTATCATCACAATCATCCAACTTTGTGAGATCGCAAAGTGATTGTCTCTGCTAACACCCACAACTCAGTGAGTAATGCACACAAACACGAGGGCTGGACAACATCTCCAAAAGTTGTGAAATTGTTCCATTTTCAGCAGAAATGCTTTACCCCGACAAAGTCAAGAAGAAATGCTTCATTAAAACAATTCCAGAAATTAATGGTATTGTCTTTCATCCAAAGAAGAATTTCAAGCAGAATCCCATACCAGCTAGAGCAGTCATAAAAATTCTAGTAGAACTCGAACATCCATATCTGTCCTGATAAGCAGAAATTTGAAAGACATAGTTAGATATTCATCATTATAGTTTTTTATCCTAAGGAGAGTTTCAAGGAGAATCGAATTTTTATCAGCTATAACGAAAGTAATTCCAGGATTCATCAAACATCCAATTTTCCTCTCACAGGTGAAAGTCAATGTAATACTTGTAATATACAGTCTTGTCTTTATCTACACTCTGAATTTCATTATTTAACAGATATGCGAAACAAACTTTTGCTTCACATTTGGGTCCACGCAGAATATCTTTGTTAATTTGCTTTCTATGAGCTCTTTAGCATCAGATGAGTTATGCTTGATCTATCTAAAATGAATCTATAACTCATTGCCATTTATGCTAGAATGCGATTGAGAAGAGCGAACAGAAGTCGAGGAAATTTTTTAAACGAATAGAATATGATAGGCTCATATGGTTCTAAGGGAAGCTAAAATCGTTTTCGTTGAGGGCTTTAAAAAAAGGTTTTAATTAATTGTTAGAAGAGATTCAACTTGATGAGAAGGATGATGAGTACTATCTCTAACATTTGATAAAATAAAATCGAAAATATTTCTCTAGTTTATATTTTTATTAAATATAACGTGTTCTTTTAGTCATTGCTAAGTATTATTGTACAAAAAAGTGCTATGTCTCAGTAACCATCAAGCACTACCAATCTCAGAAAAAGTTTATCAAATATCGAAAAGATATAAAATTACCATGCGTTGTACTTTATCATTATTCAATAGTTGAATGATTGGCAGGGAAACACACAATTTCACATAATATTTATGTGAAATTTTAAAATACTAGGTGAATCGATATGAAACCAAGCACTTTTGTGAAAAACCTTTTTTTATCAATTTTCTTCTTATACTTAGGTGGATAGTCGATAGAAAATAGATTTGGCAGAAAAAAATTTCTAGATAGTAGTTGACATGAGGAAGTTCCGAGAGGTGCTATCTCGGAACAACTATGATAATAGCTGATCACTTCAATTACTCGAATGTTCGAGCGCATATTTTAGGTACGGGTAGATGGATACTAGCTTAGGACAATCCCTAAAGAAATTCCGGTTTCGGTGAATTGTTATCAAAGTATGACATTCTTAAGCAAGACGAAGTGTATGCATATATTATGAAAAATGTATTTTTGTTCTGATCGTGTAAAAATGGTTTTGCTTAAGAATGCCATAGTTTGGTAACAATTCATTAAAAACACAAATCATTTGGAGGTTTTGCTAGTCTAGTATCCACCTACCTGTGCCTAAAATATGAGCTCAGAACATTCGAGTAACTGAAGTGATCAACTATCATCACAGTTGTTCCGAGATAGCACCTTGGATCTTCTTTATGTTAAGCATTACTTACAAATTGTTTTTGGAGAAACCTATTTTCTATCGACTATACACCTGTAAAAGAAACTGATAAAAAAAAATTTTCCAAAATGTGGTTGGCTTCTCATTGATTCACCCTACTGTCAAAAAGGAAAAATATACACTAGAGATAGGTGATCGAATGACATAGTATTTGCGAAATTCATCGGCATTAATAGCGGGTTGTTTTAGAGTTTCATTGTATTCTTTGTTTTTTAACGGAACATGATTATCTTAGTGGCATCAGGTAATCTTAAAACTAAGAAAAAATTAAATGAAACAATAATAACCGATCATTTGTAAAATAAGCAGTTGTATTTTATATTATGAAAATAAAAATAAATACTAGAACAGCTTTATTTATTTGGATTTCAAAATGGAATTATTGCTAAAACGTAGCGTTAGCTTGATATTTCTCTAATGGCTATCACTTCTGTTTGTACCACGAGATATTGTCTATCAGTTTCTCTCTGACAGGAAAACCATTTCTGCTTGATTTGAAATATATGTGCAAGAACAATGGATCATAGATACATGTTTATATTTTTTTCCATTTCTCCCTGGTATGAATGACTTTATGTGAGATGAAGTAGTTCTGCATAAACAGGAACAATTCCTCAATCCACTGGTCCAATTGCCCACTGTTTCATAGATTTTTTCCAGCAAAAATAGTTTAAATTCTAGGAGAAATGCTTTATCCATTTCTCAATCTACAAATAGAAATGAAAAGCATGTGGAGATCAATGCATATTTATTTTTTTCTATCTGAAGTTGTCTTCTTATTTCTAAATAAGGATGGTCGTAGCTGTGTATGTCATAAATAGAAAACGAACAGAGCCAACCAATAATTATAATCTGAAGAGCGATATAGTGGATAATATGTTTGTCTATTGTCCAAGTAACCTATTTATTTCCTTTTTAATTGTTTCTTTCTCTTATTGAACCATTTCATCTTAAAAGGAAGACTATTTCTCCTTGAATTTCAGTATATGTATAATATGAAATGATAGAATATATATGTATTTTCCTATTTTCATTCTTTGGTTTTCTGATTGAACCATTTCGCCTTAAAAGAAAAACCTTTTCTCTTGAAATTTCAGTATATCTGCAATTTTAAGTAATATGTTATATATATTTTTTTTCTGTTCTTCTGTTTCCCTCTAATGTGTCTACATATTTATATACTTTCCATTTCTGCTGTATGTATACAGTTTTATGAGGGTGATCCATTTCTGCTGAAAATGGAACAATTTCCCGATTCATTGGTCCAGTTGTCCACTATTGCACATTTCTCATTCAAAAAATTCACATTTCAGGATTATCTGTTATTGATGTCATTATGATTATAATATACATGATGTCATCTGTCTGTAAAAATCGTTAATAATATATGTTGACGATGAAGTAATTCTCGAAACAATATATTTTATAAAGAATCTGTCATTGAACGAAAAAATTTCCTATTCGATCTCATTATTTCACTCATCTTCGATAGAAGAAATTCTTTCTCTATAAGAAACGAATAATTTTGCTCCTGTATTAAAATACGAAAATAGGAATGAAAACGTGTTCATATTGGACTTAATGAGCTGATCACACAGGAAGTAGTGAGTTGTATAGTTGTGCCGTCGATAATATTTATAATTCATCGTCAAAGCTAGCTGTGACGAAATTGTTCTGTTTTGCAGTACCACTGATATCAATCAAAAATGCAATATGTAAGCCAAAAATACCTGAAGACTAATCATAAAAGAAAAATTCAACAATAGCTGAATCTCTGAAACTGAATTGCGACAAAAACTCAGCAGTTAATGTCTGTTTCATTTCTGAGATTTAAGTCAAATTGCAAAAATTCGTTCGATTAATTAATTGATTTGAACAATGTACAAGCTAGATTTACATAGAGCAGACGGGACAATGCAACTATACAAACAACATTGATTATAGTTCGTCGTAGTTACTCCTTAAACTTTTCCATGCATTCTACGAGCAACTTTAGCTGTCGATGAAATTGATGTCACGGATGATGTAGGCCGCCGAAGTAGTTTGGTTAGAATAAGTTGTCGAAATTCACGTCGGAATAGTTTTGATGTTAGGAGAAAAGTAACAAATGTTAATGCAAATCCAGTATAAATAAGAACATAACTCATATTACTAATAAATGATTCAATTGTATTTCGAAGCGGTGATTTGACGATATCTACTGTGAATGCTTGATAAATAAGAAAACATGGATTCAATATGTTAAGAATAATAAACATCAAAATTTGGTTTGCTAGCATCTTCTGAAGTTGAGAATCTTTCTTCGACATTCCTGTGTGTCGAGCAGGCGTGCTACCATTCGTCATTACGGTTGGTCTAACTTGTTGTTTGGATTTGTATACATTTCTAATTGTAAGCGATCCGAAGACCAACATCAGACTCAAAGGAAGTATGCCACTATCAATGGATATGTAAATACTGAAAAACACTCTATAAGTGCCAATGCGAGACAAACATTGTCCATTCTGAATTTCATAGAAAATGAGAACTTGAACGTACACCAGAGACCAAAAGATAGCATTGCCAATGATAACACGAATAGCAACCTTCTTTGAGCTCCATTGTCGATGCAGAGCATGGCGAGAACTAGCGAAATAGCGGTCAATGGTAGCAAAGATGATATTGTAACGAGGAACAGCCACTAAAATATAGAAGAGATAGAAGCGAAACTTGCAGAATCCGAGAACAGTGTTGATAGTTTGGATATTGTAACCGTATTGAAGCATGCGAGTCATAAGAGCGAAATTGAAAGTAAACAATTGAGAAAAACTTGAAGCAATGAAATACATGGCACAAGGATTATTGCGAAAAGTTGGTTGACAGAAGACGATACAAGTAAATAGCGATCCAGTGTTGCCAACTAACCAGATAAGACCCATACCATATTGTGAAACAATTTTATTCAGAAAAACAAATCGAGCAATCCAATGAGCCTGATTTTCATCGATAATTGTGATATTGTATGAAGTTGTGTTGTTCATGTTGTCAGATTAATAGAAAAAAGAAGATGAAGATAAATCTTACCGTTCTATATAAATATTTTTTCTCATTGCTTTTTTTCTGTTTCAGTATATTTATATTTGAAATGGTTTCGATACATGCTGTTGAATAATTATATATATATATCCACACTGTCTCTTCCATAATTATCAAAGAAAAATATAAGTTCTATTACATGTCTACTTGTATTGAATGACATGCAATGGTAAAAAAGACTACACCAGAACAAATCTTTAATGATCTGCTGACGTTTCAGCTCTATAATAGCTTCTAATAATTGGTTTCTACACATTTTCTGAGAGATGTAGAAAGCCTATGTGCATGACGCAGGAAGTCAATTAGAACAGCGCATGGAAGTTATAATTTATATACTTTCATGACTTCGACTATTTTATAATAGCAATTATTACGACACGACTACTCTACTAAAAGAACTCGACTGATATCATGAAGATCTATATGAATAGAATGCAGCAGAAAAACATTTTGATGACTAATTTGATCAGAAGTGCTTTACAAATAATTTTTCATGGCTTGTATTTAATTGATCAGTATTTTATTTTAATATGAATGATCAGTATTTTTTGGCCAGTATTTAATCCTTATTTTGTCAGTATTTTATTAATTTATATCAGTAAGGAAAATATATCTATAACTAACAGAACCTTATTGAATAAGTAAAGCTTTTTTGGCTATCGATCAGTGCTGCCACCTTTTCTGCTTTTAGCAGAAAAATTCTGCTTTTTTTAAATATTATAGTATTTAGATTTTTAACCAAGATTTCTCTTATCGAATATATTTTTGCATAATTCAAAATATTTTTGTTAATAGTTACTAGGCATATGCTGAGAGAGTGAGGGGTGTAGCATAGATAAGAGGTTTTGTCTTGCAATAATCTTCGAAACTGGGAGAAACATTTATTAAGAATTGCTTACACTTATTCTACTAGACGTGCATACAACCGAACAGATTAATTGACGCTGAATAATTTACTTGCTTATTTAATCAGTTTGGTTGAATAAATGGCTAGGTGAAAGCAAAATTAAGGAATTCTCAGTAAAAATCTCGTAGAGTCTCGGGGACTGTTGCAAGAGGCAACTAATCATTTTTTTGTGAAAGAATGTTCAGTCTCAACACATTTCCAATAAATATTTATATTTTTCCTCTATTCTAAATAATTATAATTCAACGGTAAACAAAATTCTTAGGTCTGACCATATGTAGATGTTTCTATCATCAAGTCATTTATCAAATTCTATAAAGTCTATGTTTTTTATATTTTCTGTCTTACAGCAATGATTATGTAAGATCAGCATTCTCACAATTAAGAAATTTAAATAATCATGGAGATTGTAATAAACAAAATTTTTATCATAGTAATTAAAAATACGTTCAAATTTCGTCTTGTCGTGCACTGAACTGGGTAAATACTTATTAGATGCCCAAGTTTTGTAAAAGCTATTGAATCAAATGGAAAATATACTTTTAGCATAAAATACGTTCATTAAGCCTATCTATTCCCTAAGCGATTGTATTTTTTAATTCTGTAAAACCCTATTTCTTCGTTATGGCATTCATTTTGTTGATGCTGCACGATAAAAAACAAAATATTATGTGAAGATTCTCAGTTAATACGCCACAACAATTTAAAAATAATTTTATATCATAAACAATATTTTCTGCTTTTCGATGATAAAATTTCTGTCATTTTCTGCTTTTTAAAAATAATTTTCCGCTTTTTTGACTTCAAAAGATGGCAGCACTGTATGTGGCTCAATTTTCGCTCTCACTCTACCAGAAGTTCATATCGTTGCCATATTGAAAAAATGAGAACGAATAATACAAAAACATGTACTGCTTTTTTTATTCTAAATATGATTGATTGTTTTATTTCTAGGAAATTAGATTATTAACTATAGTTAAGTTAAACCTATTATGTTTTCTCATTAAATCTAATACATGATCCTATTAATGAACATATTGATCCGTCTTTTAAAATAGATTTGACTTATCTTTTTGTATTCGTGCTTAGCTTTCTCGTGCTTATCATCCCCGTGCTCATCGTTCCGGTTCCCGGATTGATATTCATCAGATATGATACGGCATCATCAATGAGGTGATGATCAATTGCATATTTTCCATCCATATATCCAATAATAATACATGTTCAGTATCATTGGCTATTAATTCACTTTAAAAGAGGTTGTTGTGAAGGATAAAAGTTTGTATTACAAAGACATCTATCACTGACTTTGATATTCATCATTGAGTTTAAACCGCATCATTTAAATATTCTATAATCAAATTTTAGCACGAAAAATTTCGAAAATAAAACTTCGCCCCGCCTCACTGTATCTCTCCAAAACTTCACCCCGCCCCGCTGTATCTCTTCAAAACTCCAACCCGCCTCGCCTCGAGGGCTTAAAAAATCAGACTGTTCCCACACTTATTTTTCAGTTTTCTCAAAATCTGGACTTTCATCCAAGTCACATGATTGTAATAAGGAGAACATCTCGTTAACTTTGTCCTATCGAGCTGAAATTTTTATCATAGATACTTTGAAGTATTCTTCGGAGGTAGTTTTGGCTGTTTTAATTTCTAATATGTCCATTCAGACTTACAGGACTCTGCACATCAGCAACTTCGTTCTGACAAAAACCTTTACGTATTCTTTTTATTAAAAATAAAGAAAGTAAGATTTTTGAAAAAGCTCAAAACTATCTCTGAAATATAGTTATAGGTATTTGGAAAAAATTTTCAGCCGAATCGAACAAAATTAAAAAAGGGTTGTCCATGGCAAGATTTTTCATAAAAAAACATGAAAACCACCTTAGAGAAATTTTTCCTCGGACACATGTCTGATCATTTTAGGTGGTCTATCTATGATAAAACTTTTAATCCACTTGGACTTCTCATTGTTAAGATCTGAGAATCATCAAAAAAGAGGGGAGGGCAGTACTGTAAAAAGTATTTAGCATTGAAAATTTTATTTTCTGAAAAATTGATGGATTCGTTTAAAAAATAGTGTAGCATTGGAAGAGTTAACAGGTTTTTTAGTTAATTGGAAATTTTTCTTTCCAAGCCAAACAGAAACTGTTCTATAACGTTCTTGACAAATTGTGTTAATAGTATTGTTAAAAAACCAATTAATAATTTCCTGAGATAAATCTTTTGTTTCATAATGAAATTTAATTATTGATAAATTTTCACATCGTTCAAGAATAATTTTTATTCTATCCAAATTATCTAATGGTATTTCTAAATATTTTATATGACGTGGAAGAATTGAATAAATATTATTTTTATTTTGTTCCAAATGACTTCTATCAAATTTATTTTGAATAATTAATGAAGAAAGATTATGAGCTTGTTTTATAAAATTACTAATATCTATCCATATATTTTGATTATATTCATTAAAATAAATGCTAAGTATTTCCATTTGTACAATTCGTGAAATATCAATATATATAGAAAGTGATTCTAATGAAAGTAAAGGCCAATTCTTGATAAATTCAATATAAATCTCCGTAACTTTAGGAAATAATGGATGATTTGTTGTTGCTTTCTACAAAACAAAATCAAACATACACATAGTTTTAGTTTAAATAAAACAAATAAAGATTTTGATGATTAAAAAAAGAAAATTATACGATTAGATTCAATTAAAATTTTCGTAAGTGTACTAAAAACTTGAAATTCTTTTAAATAATTTTCATCGATCATTTTTTGTAAAAAAAAACAAATAAAACAGTAGATTAACTATTTGATATTTTTTCTGGAAGTTTTCAAACATAATATTCTAAAATAAATATCAATCTAAGATAAATATATTTCTACATATGTTCATTATCTTGTTTTAAGTCTAATACCGGGTGGACCAAAATGATTGCAACATCGAGTATTTTGCAAATAACTCAGCATGGATAAATCCTATAACGTTGACTTTTTTTAAAAAGATGCGCCGTGAAATTCTCTACAATAATAGTATGAAGAAGTTCCTTTGAAACAAACGAATGATTTCGTTATAAGGCTAAAACTGAATCGGTATGAAATGGTGAAATGTCCCATTACTTAGGATATTCCAAAAGTAGTGGTAGTGACACATTTTTTGTTTAGCAAAAGCTCAAAAAAAATTCATTTTTTATAAAAAGATAGAACGTCTTCTGTTTTATTTTTCTATGCTATGAAGATCAGTATTAGAATTTCATTTTACCATTTTATCGTTGTTTAACAAATTGTAATACAAAAACCAAAATATACCACAAGATGCCGCATAAAAAGCTCTACAGTCTATAAAGAGCTACTTATCTTATAGTTGCACTCTTTTGTTTTCAAAATAAACAAAACTCTGGATGACCAAATTTCATTTTTAAAAAAACAGGATCTTTTTTTGATAAAAGCCATATTCGTTTTTTCCCTTATCATCTTCTTATTACTTAATATGTTTATTAGAAAAACAAAACACACTACAAGACGCAGCATGAAAAGTTCTACAGTTTAGAAAGCACACTTATAAAAAGATGACATAGACAAAGCCGAATATAACTCTCAGTAAAAAGAAGACCTATTTAAAGATAAAAAAATGAAACTATAAGATAAGTAGCTCTTTATAAACTGTAGAGCTTTTTATGCGGCATCTTGTGGTATATTTTGGTTTTTGTATTACAATTTGTTAAACAACGATAAAATGGTAAAATGAAATTCTAATACTGATCTTCATAGCATAGAAAAATAAAACAGAAGACGTTCTATCTTTTTATAAAAAACGAATTTTTTTTTTGAGCTTTTTCTAAACAAAAAAAGTGCCACTACCACTACTTTTGGAATACCCTAAGTAATGAGACATTTCACCATTTCATACCGATTCAGTTTTAGCCTTATAACGAAATCATTCGTTTTTTTCAAAGGAACTTCTTCTTACTATTATTGTAGAGAATTTCACGGCGCATCTTTTTAAAAAAGTCAACGTTATAGGATTTATCCATGCTGAGTTATTTGAAAAATACTCGATGTTGCAATCATTTTGGTTCACCCGGTATTTAATATTTTTAAAGTATGATTCTATATCAATTAACTGATCGAATATCAAGTAGGTTGCTGCTTAGAATTTAATCTAATTGTTCAGTAATGATTCTCTACTTAAACTATTTATTGTAACTATTAAACTTATGATTTAAATTTTGATACTTCTTCGTAGGCTGACCGTGAATTTGTACGGTACAATTTTTCATTGCGAAAAACTGATCGATCATTTTATATTTTCCTATTTCCTTTTAAATGTAGGATTTCAAATTGAATAATATACTTTTTCTTGAATATCATCAGCTAGAAACTTAGTCCAATCCAATCTCAATGATTTGATATTGTTCATTATTGATAGATTGTTGTTTATCTTTGAAGGATGAGTAGAAAATGAAATTTTTTTTGATTTAGGTTTGTAATATATAAAAGATTTGCATATTGGTAATGAGTAAAGATCAGTAGTGTATAAGTAATCTCTTTCACATTCACAAATAACAAACCATTTTTTATGTTTGATCCAAAATGGTGTTTGAAATGAATTTATAATTAATTGAAGATCTATTAAAGATAATTCAACTGATCTTAATTCAGTGAAATAAAATTCAAATTTATTCAATTGAGATAAATTTCTTTGAATAAATTCTTCCCATCGTTTTCCATTCATCATTTCTTTTCCATCAATTAATTTTAAATGAATAAGTGATGGTGTTAATAATAGAAATGATTCAAGTTCATTAATATCTACACAAACATATCTAATAGTTAATGATGTCAACTGTTCAAAAAATATTGAAGATAAATTTTCAATAATTCCAATTGGAAATTCACTCATTATAAGTGTATTTAAATAAGGAGAAGATTGAAATATTTTATAAAGATCATCAATATTTATGCCATTATTTATTATCAATTTTCGAATTGTACAATTAATTGGCCATGAAATCTTTGATGTTGTTTCAGGTTTTATATAGAATTCTAATCTATGAAGAGTTGATTGTGAAATGATTAATGAAAGAAAATTTATAATTGTATTTGTCCAACTATCATCATATTTTCTAATATTGAATGTTAATGAATTAATTATATTAAAATTAAAATGTTCTAATATAAAATTTAATTGTAATTCATTAATATCAAGAAGAGTTAAAGAATGAAGTCGAGTAAATTGTTTAAGATGAATAAGAGAAATAAATAAATCTATTTGATTTAATGTTCGATCATTATTTGAAAGTGTTAATGAACTAGTATTCTGAGGATTAATTAATCGACAAAGAATAGAAAAATTTGTTTTTGATATTAATTGAAAATTTAAATCAAATCTATCATATATATCAACAATTGCTTGAAATAATTTTGATACTAATCGAATTGAAAATAAAATTGTTTCTGTATCAATATTATCAAAAATTCGATGTATTAATTCTATTGGTAATGTTTCAATTGATGGATTTATATCAGTTAACATTACTATGACAATAATAACGCTGTATTCTTTCAAATTTTCTAAAATGTATTACTCATAATCATACAAATATTTATGTGCACCTGTGAAAATACAGAATTTTTGCCGATGACGCAAACTAAGAACAGAATCGAAAAAAATTTGATTAATCAAATTGAATCAACTAAGATGTCACTTTTTGTTGGAAGTTTTCTGTAAATTATTCACTTCCTATTTTTCATCGGCGAAGATTTGTGGAATATAAATATATTTCAGGAATTAGTATTTAAGATTATTTTAATCGAAAATAAGACTAGGGTATCCTGTTCAACTGATCATTGTTTATTTATTCGACTTCTTTTTATACTTTTCATTTGTAATATAATAGACATGGGTAAAGTTAGCACCAGATTCGAGTTTTTCCCGTTCGAATTCACTCCTGTACTTGAGTTATACTTAGTTTGACATGAATTAGATACAAAATTTTACAACGAATCTGATAGTGTAAATACCAAGGGAAGTTATCAATCAAAAACTGGTACTGGATTTCAAAATACTATCTTTTTAGAAAGTATTTCATGTTCGAATTCGCTATGCTACTTGAGTTACGTCTAGAAATGGTTGCGTTAAATTCAATGTGAAATTCTGCGTCGAATGATATCAGTTTTGTGTGGGGTCTTCGGGCAAAAAGTTTTTCGTCTCACTCAGTCACATCCCCATACTGATCTCTCACCCTTAGTCTACTGTGTTTACTTTTTATGAACAATTTTTATTTATTGTTTTAAAAAACTGAGACATTGTCTTAGTTTCATATAATTTTTTAATTGCAAATTTCAAGATCTTTACTGTAGTTAATGTATGACAGTTATTTCAAGTGATGGATAACACGATAAAGTAATCGATCTTTTCTTAATATTTATCTTTCAATCTCTGAAGTTCATGCGATAAAAATGACAGTTCATTGTTAATATTCTTCCTTGATACAAACTGCCACAAATAATTTCATAAAAAGAAAAGATTCGTAGGACCTTGTATTGAAGAATATAAAGCGTTCCTTTTTTTTTCATGTTAGTTTAATATAGAATTTTCTATTGTCAATGAACTTATTATTTATTTGATTCAAAAATTGAAAAATAAAATGTATTTTCATGAAAGATTATCTTGAAAACTTCCTCATTCATGTACAACATTCTGATTTCTTTTGTTTCTTTGCTCTATTAGGAGTATTAAGTTCTACAGGAATTACATTTACACTCAAAGATTTTTGACGTCGACGAATAGCTAAATCATTAGAAGATTTTGCTTGATTTATTAAATCATTGATCAATGTTTCATTTGTTAATATTCGTATTATTAATTGTTTGAAAACATATTTAACATTATCACCTCGATAAGCAGAAACATGAATTATTGGAATTTGATGTGTAACAGCAAATTTTTCAGCATATTTAAGAAATAAATCACGATAATCTTTGTCTTTTTGTTCCAATAAATCTATCTTTGTACAAACAAACATACTTTGCACATTATTTAATCCTAAGGTTTTCAATCTTGGATACCAATATTGTTCTAGACGATTAAGACTTTCTAAATCTGTTGTATCAGCTAATAATAAAGCACCATGACATTGTCTAAAGAAATGATTTGTTACTGCTTCAAATTTTTCTTGTCCTGGTGGATCATCTAATTGAATAATAACAACATATTCATTCCGAAATAATTGATCTAAATAGTAAAATAGTATATCAGGTCCAATTGTTGCTGTAGGACATGTTAAAAATTTTGGCCATTCTCCATATTGAAGACTTTGTGCTAAGATTGTTTTACCAACTCCAGATGAACCTAGTAATGTAAGTTTTATTCTAATTGTTGGTCGATGGCTCCAATCAGGGTTAATACGTCCTCCGCATATATTAAAGGAAAAAAATTCTTGATGAAAGCTATGTGACAAGGTTTGTTTTTGAGAAAGAAAATCGCCTATTAAAGATTTTAGTGCACGATTTGGTATATAGTTACGATTGCTTAAGATATTATTTGTCATTGGAGAAGTATTATGACTCTGTAGCCAAGATTGTAAAGCTGATTCTTCATAAGAAAAACCCTAGAATATAAAAATAAAAAATCTTTCTCAATTAAGAAATGTACTTTTACTTACATCTTCAATAAGTATAACGGGATTACTCATGATATCGTGTGTAATAGGACAAAGATATTCATTAGGAATTGATGAAATAGATGATGCCATGTTGTAATATAATATATTTTACCTCTGTTATTAAATAAAAAGATGTTGAAAAAACAGAATATAGAAAATATAAGAAAAAAAGAACTTTACACTATACAATATGACTCGAAAAAAAAATTCCTTTTTCGTCACTTTATTCTTATCTTTTTCTATAATAGCCATTCTTTTCATGTCTATAAATTACAATCTTCATAACGTATTCACTGATAAAACATTATTTCGCATTAACTTTATTTTGTAGATAAAATCTTTGTATTTATTTATAGTTATATCTATCAATCAGAATAATGAAACAGTAAAAATATATTCATATTGATGTTTATGTTAAATTTTTTAATGCATGAAAAATCTTAAAGAAAAATGTGCGAAATGAGCAATATTTAAATTTCCAAAGACTGAAATTAGATTGAACAAGTTTCTTGTGCTTATACATTTTTTTATTATAAGAGAGAGTGTTAGTCAATAAAATGTCATTTGAAAAATTAACATGAATACTCAAATATCATATAGATATATTCGATTTAGGATTAAATTCTATAATTAATAGTGTTGCCCGTAAATTATTTGATAATCTCTTCAGACATTTTTGAATATATAACATCTAGTTGGATTGTAGACAAATATTGACATTGTTCGAGAATTATTTCTATTTGATTAATATTATTGATTGGTATTTGAAAATACTTTACATGACGTGGAACGAGTGAATGAATATTTTCTATAGGTTAATCTGATATATAATCATGAGGACTACACTGAATAATAGGTAAAGATAGTTTTTGTATTTGTTCAATGAAATTATCAACATCGATTATTGTATTTTGATTGCAATGGTTAAAATAAAAAATATAGAATTTCATTTGAACTATTTGAAAAATATTCATGAATATGGAAAGTGATTATATTGAGAATAAAAGACATTCTTACTCAAACACCATATTGATCTTGGTTACTTTTGGAAACATTGAATAATTTATCATTAGTTTCTGAAAAGCAAAACATTATTATAACTAATAATGAGTAGAAGATAATATTCATTCTATCATTATTGCAAAAAAGAACTAAGGAAAAAAATGAATATATTCTAGTATTAGTTGATTTTCTCAATGATTTCAAATGCATTACATTGAACAAGAAAGTTTTTATTAAGTCATATACATTTTCTTGAATACCATTAGCTATAATTTTCGACAGAGTTAAATTGAGTGATATAAATCTAATCTGTTAAAGAAACAGTTCATGATCTATTAGATATTTTCGAACAAATACACAATAAAAGTCATTTGAGCCTTTTCCTAGCTGGAATGAAATCGCAATAATGGTTTGTTTGACTCTTCTACGATAACAATAACTACCCTAGTCGAACTTTTTTATTCAAGTGCTTGCCAAGACTTGAGCTCAAGATGTGTCCATAGCGCATGCCTTTCTGCCCACAGACAAGCGCTTGAACGCGTGCATGAGTCATGCGTCCGTATCAAGATAGTCATGCACTGAACTCATGACGATCATATAAAGGGATAGCTTAGAAACAATCAATTTGAATAAAAGAACTACAACTTTTCTATCCGAGATTAAATGACGATCCTTAGTGTTTACACTATTTAAGTCGGACTAAATTGATTTAGATTGCCTTTTCGTTTTCTTACTTACAATATTTATTTTTTTAAACTATGAATTTTTATTGATAACTGGTCATTGTAGGCGTTAAATTGACGAAAAAAAGAAAGAACAAAAATTGGTTCAAATTGATATTAAATGGATTATATTTATCAACTTATCATGCTTGAGTATAGGTGTGAAAATGAATGAGTATGGATTTAGGGCTGACACCAAGGGGAAAAAAGTAGCATTTCGTACTTCTGAAGTACAGAGAAGTATGAAGAATTACGAAAGTCTGCTTTTTCCCCCTTGGCTGGCACTTTATCTTTACTTTACTCGGTAAAGTAAAGTAAGCCAACTTTATCCGACAAATAAAGTAAAGTGAATTACAATATTTTAAGTTTATCATTCATTCACTAGCCCAGCGTCATGCATTGGTAATACCACAACACATCAAAATCTTTCAGAAATATTTGCTTATGTATTAAGTGAAGAATAAAGTAAAATATGCATACTCTGCATTACCGAGTAAAGTAGAGAATACTTTACTTTTCCAAAGCAAAATAAAAATAAAGTGCCAGCCCTAGTGTGGATGCTATAGTTCTCTATCAGTAAATTGACTCTAATTCCTTTAAAGTCTGATGAAAACAGCATTTACAATATATTATTCGATGCGTCTCGAAAAACTCTTCAACATGAGATATTTGGTTCTTAATATCTCAATAAGTCACCTTGGTCGAGAAGGTCCTTTAAACACCGTGGTCAGAACTTTTGATTCACCCTAAATACTTGCTTGTTCAAGATACACAAGTGCTTGAACAAGGAGTTCAAGTACATGAAAAAGAACAATAAGCGATAGGACAAGAATCCCAAGCGCTTTAACTTTTTTAGTCGTCTCAAGTCTTGACTCAAGATGTGTCCATAGCGCATCCCATTCAGGCTCAAGAAACTCAAGATTTGCATGCGCTTGCTAGAAAAAGTTCGACTAGGGTACTATAACAACTTCTTATCGTTGAAATCTGCATATCTAGAGCAGTCATCCCATTCCCAAAAGTTACACATTCCTGCAATCGCATGCACTTCCAAGCTCGATATCACTCGATGCAGGAATTTTTTTTCAATCCATCTCTATCAAAATCATGCAATTTCTGCATTTCCTGCACATTCCTGCATATCCTGCAATTGCACATTTATGTTGACTGAGTCAAGGATGAGCCTGGAGATCTAACGAATTGCACACGGCATTCCTGCAATTCCTGCATTTCCTGCAATTGCACATTGATGTTGACTAAGTCAAGGATGAGCCTGGAGATCTAACGAATTGCAGACGGAATTCCTGCAATTCCTGCAATTCCTGCATTTTCTGTAATTCGTTAGATCTCCAGGCTCATCCTTGACTTAGTCAACATCAATGTGCAATTGCAGGAAATGCAGGAATTGCAGGAATTCCGTGTGCAATTCGTTAGATCTCCAGGCTCATCCTTGACTCAGTCAACATAAATGTGCAATTGCACCAAGTGCAGGAATGTGGTACTTTTGGGAATAGGAAGCATCCTCCATATCTATGTAACTTATTTGTGATGTAAGAGTCATCTGAATTGACTTATCATCACTCTCACATGTTCGAAAATGACAGAACGCAAGGAAATCGGTATACAGATTACAATTCATGACTCGCAGTAATGTTATAAAATTTATAATGCGTTATTCGACTGTCTTCTCTATCATAATTCCTTATTTAAGCCAAAAGTAATCTGAAACATTTACGATCTATGTTTCTTGTATACGAAGATAAACTTTTAGTCTTTATGATAATGGAGATATAGAGCAAATATCCCTAATTACGACAGCGAAGCTACATATGAATGGAAATATTTTTATGTATCCATGATTCCTGGATTCGCTCCTTTCGAATAGTGTATAAATGAGTTTTCTCCTCGAATGCTTTGATAGAGAAATCAGCAATATACAATCATGGATTCAATCTGTCGTTATTAAGAGCTGTCCCTAATTTCAACACGAGAATGAAAAAATGTGTATTCCTCTCAAATCAATAAAATTCATTTTAATTTTAATTATCTAAGTACTACAAAAAATTTTTTGTCTTTAATCTATTCGTGATCAGCACATTCGATTCTGTCAATCGATATGAATCACAAATAGATTAAAGACAAAAAATTCTTTTATAATACCTGAGGTATCTCTCCCCCCTAACGAAAAATTGATTTTTCTTTTAAGTTCAAAATAAAATTGTTAAAAGTGATCATCAGTACTTAGATAATTAAAATTCGTATTGATGTTTTAACATTACACCAAGCTCGTATTCTTCCATTTAATGAACAACAAAGAAGTCGATCAAGTGAAGCTAAAACAATTAATCCACGTGCCATTAAACCAAAGCTACTTGTAAAATAATTTCGTAATTGACAAAACCAAAATATTGTAAGAAATGGAGATGTTGAAGATAATGTAAGAAGGCGAGGTAACTGTCCCGCAAGAACAAATGATATATTAGATACAGATGCAACTAAAAAATATACTCCACATGAAGTTTTTCTTAAAGTTGGACGATAAAATACAAATATATTGAGTATTCCACTGATGATTACAATTATAATAAGACTAATTGCAAGTGTTATATTAAGTGTTGCTGTGATATAACTCAGTTGTTCAATTAGTGTTGTTGACATCTTTTCTTTTACTTTTTACAGTTTTATCTCTATCAAATGATTATATATATATAAATATCCTTATTTTTTTTTTGCTTTTTATTGCTTCAGGATATTTGCAATAAAGTTTTTCATATCAAATTCATAAAATAAATGAATAAAAAATAGCTAAAAATAACTTTTTTTCAAATAAAAAAAAAGAACTAGACGTTTCATACAATAAGCTTCGCCTATTATTATAATTTGCTCTAAAAAAATAAAAGTCGATTATTTTTAGAATATTAAATTTTTTTTTCCAAAGGTATTAAATGAAAACATATTTCGAATACTGTAATTCATTTTGGATAATCAAATAATATGAATTCTATCAGTTTACTGTAACTGATATCTCAGTAATAAGAAAATAGTTTCTTGTCGACTTTTTCTGATTGTTTTTCAAAATGATTAAAAGCAAAAATCTACGTGTTGTTACCGAATGCTCAAAAATGTTTGTAACACAATTTGTTTAGCAGATGTCTCTGCACAGATAGTTAGTTTTTATTGGTTATCCATACAAAGTTTTTAGGACAACGCAGCATAACGTGATATAATTCTTGTTCGTTTATCATTTTTTTTTCTTAGCTAAAGAAAAGGTTGCGGTGGCTATAAAAATGGAGTTCATCAATCTAAATCTTTCCGTTCTTGATTTGCTGAGTTTCTATTAAAAGATTGTAAATGTTCTTTTCTCAGAATCCTGTAGAATCGAGCTTTGACTCACTTTATAAATCAAATTTCTCAATTGACATCAATTTTTAAGTTTACTCATTTTTTTCCTAAACGATGAACCATAGCAACAAGATATCAAATTTCTTGATGTTAAACGTTTGTGATTCTTTATTAAAAAGTTACGGATTAATCTTTCTCTACCTGAAAAAAGCGTTTTCTTCATTGATCATGCAGATAATGGTACAAGACAAATATATAGCAATGGAAAGAACATTCTTTACCCTTCGTCATTTTTCCAGTAGGTTTAAAAATGGTAAATATTTCTTCTGATCTAAACCTTCAAAGTCATTTCTAATAAACAATGTTTCACCTGCGTAAGCGTCGCAAGCAATTTATCCTACCAGTGTCCACAGAGATGTTTAGAAAGAAGTCCAAACTAGAAGCTCAATGTCTCAGCTGGACAAGTGTTGCTTTAAATGCTCTTGTTCCCGCAATATTTACATGAATGCAAGATCGTGACTTCGGAAAACAACGTTGGTTACATGATCAAGAGCAAGCAGATGATTTGCATTTTCAAGATGTTTTCAAATATTGTCTTTAGATGGGACAACCAGTCTTTTGCGGATAACAATAGAAAACTAGCATACATTTGTATTAAGATTTTGATGGCATTAGAAGAGTTAGATTGACAGCAAATGACATGTCTCGTTCTCTTTCTACAGGAAAACGGTTTCCTTTCACGTGCTCCATCGCTTGATGAAGAAAACAACACAAATTTGTACATTTCAAAGTGGTGGTTATTTCACTGACTCTACAATGAACAGTATTAAATTGAAAGGCTCAAACTTTATTTGCAATGAAACCTATAGCAGTGAAAGTGCAAATCTAGACAATATTCACTCCTACTTTGATCACACTTCGTTGGAACGAATATAGCCGAAGTGAGTTTTAGTAGTAGGACGGCCAAGTACCCACTTGTAACGAATACTTTGAGCACAAATATGACAAATGTTGCTTTTCATGACACTCCGCTTAATGAAGGGGATAAAAAATAGTAGCATTAGAATGATCAGTGTCATTTGATCAAACACATTTGATAGTGAATAGTGATACCGAGAAAAATGTCAGTTTGTTGGAATCAAAAAGACTACTAATTTTATTTTTCCTGCTTTTCATGGAAAAAAATAGTATAATGGAAAAAGACCGAATTATTTGGAAAGTGATGAATCAAGAGATGATGGTGTTTCGGAACCTATTACCTCCTATTAAAAACTAGTTTTTATCAATGAGCTTCCATTTCAGTAAGATTATTAAGCTTGTAACTTTTAGAGGATTTAATTCTGCACGAAATGAACGTGAAAGCATCCTCATTTAATGCATCAACATGAGTTTTTGTTCCATAAAACTTCATCCAAATTAACATGATAATGTTGATTTGAGGTCAATGCGGTAGCCTGGTAACTCTAAGTCTAATCTATGTCATAGGAAAAGAAAAAAAAAGGTATATACCATGTCATAGATTTGAACAAAAACGACGTGCGAACGGAAAAATATAAATACACATAGAAGAGTTTTATGTTGTCTGACTTTTGCGTGTACGGTCAAGAGTAAACCTGAGATCGTATCTGAAATACTACCGAACATTAAACTAAAACAATGGTCTTTAATTGCTCACATAAAACAAAGTTCTGTCGAGTTTTGGTAACAGCCAGTATTTTGAACCATTTTCTAGTGAGAAAAAGTAAATTTAATGGTTCGAAGACTCATGGACTATAGGTTATTCAGTACAGTTTGCATTTTGCGAAACCGTTCATTGTTTGTGATAATGAATTAAGTTGTTGGCTTTTCAACGATTGTTTTACTACCTCCCATGTGAAAATTTTTTGGGATTAAACGCGTTTGTAAACGCATCCGAACCGCGTTTAAAACGCGCACAATAAACGTAGTGAACGCGTCGGAACTGAAACATTTGACGCGTCTTGACGCGTTTATAAAATGCATCTAAACGCGTTTCTTTTCTTGAACGCGTCTGAACGCATCCAAAAATAAGGCGAAACATTGGACGCTTCAAACGCGTTTCGATTCATGAACGCGTCTAAACGCGCTTAATTTTTTTGGAAAAAATTTGATTCCATTCTCGGAGGTTCGATCTACGTCATCATCAACTTCACATTATGATCATCTCTTGCACGAGGCATCGTCTATAACATTTATTTGATTTTTATAGACACATTTAGATTGTGCGACCAGTGGGGCTAGAACATAAGACGTTAGATTAGAAGTCTACTTACTTGAACCAATGAACTATATTGGCATATATATACGTTAGTTAGATTTCTCTTTTAATAAGATAGTCTTTTAAAACTTATTTCAAATAAAATTAAATGTATAAAATATCATAAATCTTCTTCAATATTAGTCAAGAATTTATATTTCTGATAATTTTCGAATGATAAATTGTAGACTTTTCCATTGAAGAAAATAAGACAAATGAAAATAGGTTACAGTTCTTCAAGAAAGATAAATTAATTTCGTTGAAATTAAAAACAGTTTAATAAACTCGCAGAAAATATTTTTATTTCTAAAACTAATAATTATATAATTCTGCTTCTTACTTTTATTTTTCTTGGTGAATTTTTAGATATTCTTATTTGTTATTTTCTGGAACAATAATTTGCATCAACTACTCGACTTTGACTCGTATTCTAGAACAATCATTATTTTTCGTTTTATTCCATGTCTAAAAATTTAATTTTTCAACTAAAACATCTTTGACAGCAAAGCCTTCAATTGAACAAAACTAAAAGCTTATACTGTAATATAAGATAATTTCTAATCTAAGAAATGTAATGGTTTCGTTTGGAAAGACTATTAAAATTATTATTAGTTATCTGAAACTTTATTACATTCCACAAAATGATTGAATATCATTGTGAAAATACTTGAAAACATCAACTATAAGTTTTCTAAACTATATAGTAATTAGGTGCATAATTATATAGAAATTTTTTAGGGATTATGTCAAATTAATAGGTATTGTCAAGTTTGTTCGAGCATTGCTAAAAGTTATTCGTAAACTCACAGTTATTTTTATCTAAAAAAAGTGTGTGGACGCGTGTTTGACCGGTTCGGCGAGGAAAATCTATTAAAACGCATTTTGGGCTCTTCTATATGGAGAAATGTGTCTACCATAAGCGCGTTTGAATGCGTTTGGGCACAGATATGATGCGTTTGAACGCGTTTATCACTAGAAATATACCAAAACGCGTTCAGCTAAAGAAATGAATGAAACGCGTTTCTATTCAAAATGCATCTAAACGCGTTTCTCAGTTCAAACGCATCAGGACGCGTTTTTTAAACGCGTCTAAACATGTTTTCTTAATCGAAACGCTTTGAAACGCGTTTGATGTGTCGCATAAGCTAAACGCGTTCGTGTTATAAACGCATCTCCGTATATATCTTATCAGAAACGCGTTCAAACGCCGTCATTAGATGCGTTTAGACGCGGTACATTATATTTTGAAACATCTGACGCGTTCAAACGCAGACTAAACGCGTCTAAACGCGTTTAGTCTGCGTTTCAGAGTTACATGGGCTTGTCTTGATTGGCACTGAAATCAAAAGGTTAAACATCTGCAAGTGAGGATCCAGCAACTACTTGTTTGGATGTTAGAGCTGACTTGCACAATTGATTAAACGATCCAGGTATATCAATTTTACAAATTATTTTAGCGATTCGTAAAAAATATTTAGTTATATTTTTTTTCCATATTTGTTTTGCAACACTAAAAGGACATTAAATATTAAAATAAATATCTAATAAAAGAATTCTAAAAACTGTTAATTTTCACAAAATAAAAAATGTAAATTTCTTTAATTACTTAAATGTCGCTGTATCAAGTGGTTGAAGTGTATATACAATTTGGTGACAATAACAATAATAAAATTTGATTTGTTTTGCCAATTCAATAACATCGATACTTATATGACACGGATGATTATCCATAAGTAATAAAATTGGTTTTAAAATATTGTTTCTGTATTTACCAAACCATTTAAACCATTCAATAAATAAATTTGTGCTGATCCACCCAGATTCAGATACAGCATATGACGCACCAGATGGCTCACCAAAAGTCCGTTGCGGATTTAGATTTTTTGTTGAATATACAATGAGTGGAGATAATATTTCACCTGCTCCATTACCACACATTAAACTTGTCGTAAAACTTTTATGACTACCATCAGATTGTTCATAAGCTTCTTTTGTTTCATGAGAAACAATAACCATTTCACTTACGAAATGAATGATAAATTTTTAGCTGTATTTCATCTTAAAATTTCTTTGGCTTATGAAACTATTGACTTGCTAGCAGTTTCATCACTGAAGCCGCTTTCGTCGCAATTGAAAACGGCGCGTAATAGAGTTGTTAAATTGTTTGTTCGAAGGATTAAATCAAGTTTATCATATCAATCACCGCGAACATCTTCAGTGAAACCGCTCCGTCGTAATATTTCTATTTTTTTCTTCTTTTAATACCTTCAGTTCGGCTTGCCATCTTTGTAAAAAATATTTTAATCATTTACAACCTACTTGAGTATCTTTGCCTATTTTAGATATTATTAAAAAAATAAAAAATATTACACGAAATTATGATGCCTACTAATCAGTTACAAAGTGTAAATATTCAGGTGATAATTTCATAACTGCAGGTTTTGTTAGACGAACACCAACAAAGTCGAGCTTTTTTAACAATTCTACTAAATATTGTTCTTGGCGACGTGTTAATAATCTAGGACGACCAGCATCAATTTCTAATTTCTAATTGGATTTATGATTAAGTATTCTACTGCTTCGAATTCCATATTTAGTTGTTACATCTGCTGATGTTAAATCATTTCGATATTCATGGATAGTATTAATTAAATCTATTTTCGAATAATTACTTCTTATCACGTTCACAGGTTATATTATCTATTCTGTGATGATTTTGTTTTAGTTAAATCTTATTCTATTTTATTTCAGTAATACAATATCAGTCGCGTATATTAGTGGAGTTTTGTTAAAAGAATTAGCCTCGAACATTTTCTTAATGATACCTGAGAAAATTATTATAATAATTGAAACAATTAAATTAATCAATGATGCCAGTGCATACTTTCAACCACTAGATATTAATGTATTAGCAGTAGATAAAGAATTTTTAATTAAGTACACGAAAAAAATTTTAAATTTTTATATCAAAATGTTCATATACTGAAAAATAATTTCTTTCGATATATTTTACATAATTTGTTCTTATTAAGAACAGACAAGGTATTTTTAAAAATTTAATAAGTATGTCATTTTAAATTGTAAACATCTGAACCTTTGAATTTTAACTCTTTGAATGATAAGGAATATTTGTTGTTCCAGAAGTATATCGAAATGTTCAAGTTCAGATTAACAAAAGTTTATTTACTAAAAAAAAAATTTTCTATGTGTTTTTTATGATCTGTTCTTGTTAGGAACACTTCTTTCACTAGTTGTTCTTATTAGGAAAAGTGTTCCCAATAAGAACAAATTCAATTAATCTTAAGCTATCGCTAATTACTTAATTAATCCTTGACAAAATGAGATCATTTTTTTTATCATGAGAAATGATAAAATGAAAAAATAAATACGATCAGTTCTCAAAAAGTTGTTCCTATTAGGAACATTGACTGTAGCAATCGAAACATATATATCGTAGAAGGTGTTTATGATATCGCTTGTGGATGTCCTCCAGAATATTGAATAAAAGATGAACACCATCTGTATTTATTTAAATTGAGATCTTAAATCTGATATTCGCTTGAAGTATACAATGTAACTTCTTTTAATAAAACAAACAAAACTTGGAAAATATATTAAATCTTTTTCCGATCTGAATCTGATAAAGGAAAATTCAAGAGTTGAACTCATTAAGCTCTACTGAGAGTATAGGAAGGCTGTTATCGAATTTGAAATCAATATCAATCGAAAAAGTAAGAATGAAGAAAATGTTAAGATAAAATAATGTCTCAGTTCACTTGCACTGTATGCTATTATCAAGTCCAATCATTGTCATAACCATCATAATTAAGATTAGTACGAGCAAGAACAGCGTCAGTAAGCAGAGCAGCCCGAAGATCAGCATCACGAGCATTACGAGCAAAATCATCAGAAATACGACGATTACGAAGACGAGGAGTGCTTGATATTTGGTAATGATCGGTTCCTAAAGAATATTTTGAAAAGTACTGAATAATTACAAAATGCTACTCTCTTATTTCTTTGTAAAATCTACTCTTCTATATTAAAATCATATCAATCAAATGAAAAATTTCGGCTTCAAGTCTAGCTAGAAAGAGTATTATCATTAGAAAGCTCGTAATATCGTCATATTCAAAAGTATATATCGCTTTTCAAGTTCGAACAGATACGAAAAATTTACGAAATAATATTGATTTCTTAGATGATTCTTTTAGCATGATAAAACGAATTTTTTAATGTAATGTACACGCAAGAAAAAGGAATCAAGCACACATACAGAATCGATATGATTTCAACGAAACGGTATGGCTAACGGTTTATTTTCTGTTAAAGTTCAGTTTGAATATCGATGTCTTCTCCTCTTTATACAGTATTTGCAGATTAGAATATTCACGGATACTAAATTACGGTACAGAATACATTCGAAATTCTCCTCCTTAGGATGACATTGATTATTTTAAATTCAATGAAAGATTTTAGTTACTTACTATTATGTCTATGTTGAAGTGTTAAAAAGATTAAATGTTTGTTAGTATCTTTGTCAAATTCCATTCGTTCGATAGTAAAACAGACACCAGGCCACAAAAGTTCTTCCTCTTCGTCTGGATACTTGGATAGTAATTTAATATTCGCAGAAAAAGCAATTCGAACTCTCATAATAAATAAAACATTGGCATTGCCGAATCCTTCAGCCACACTTCGTTTCCGAGTACACGAAGTAAATGCTTGAAAGGAGCGTATTGGTTTAGGTTCTTTTGGATAGTCATCTTTGAATGAAGTAATCAACTCATCCGATAAGTGGGCTCCACGATAAAGTATTGTTCCGGGTGGAGTTAGTCGAGTAATAAATGGATTATCCCATAGAAGTAAACAAAATGGACCCAATGTGCACACTTCACTTTGCCACACCTGTTCATGTTCTTCGTCCCCTATCAATCGCATGGTTTCATTCAATCTCCTGTATAAAAAGGTTTCCTCAGAATAAAGTTTCGCACAACACTCCCATACTGCTCTTATTCCTGCATTTTTCTTTGCTCGTAAAGTATTAGCCAGATCTTCGGCCTCGAATTGGTGTCTAATCTTTTTGCCTTCTTCAATAATACCAAGAGCAGCTTTTTCCACGACCAACGGAATAACTGTTTTGTCTTTTGACGGTAGTTTTTCTCTGGTTAGATTAAGATCCTTCACTACTTCTTTTATAAAGGGCGAAATAAAGCCATACAGACCACCATACGGACGAGTGGGAGCAACAGGATTAGGCATGAATCGTTCCTCTCGCAACTGCTTTTTGTCATCAATGTATTCCATTCGTTTGACGGAGAATTGCTTCTTGTTATCACTATTAGAGATCTGAAGATTGCGCTTAAAATCAATACGATAATTGCCCAACATAACATCCTTTTGACCAGACTTAAATGCTGCTTCAATGATCGTATTTTCCTCATTTCCATACGGACGCCAATCGGTTGGTCGACATTGTGACGACGAATCTGAATTTATATTCCACATCCATTGAACGCGAATTGAGAGCCTGTTCGAGGCAGTTTTCGTACAAGCCATCACCAATGCCCTTAAACTGATCTAAAATTATGCGATCTAAATGACAATAATTCAGAAAATTGTTTGATTCAAGTCAAGATATTGGAGGCAAAAATACATTTTTTCATCTTGAGTATATATGTGGAAATCTTATAATACATCAAAAATTGTGTTGACTCATTTTCGTAGTATTGTACAAAGACTCTCAAATCTTCAATGATAATTCAGTGACCAAATCTACTTGCCAGATTTACTAGGTAATAAATTGTAATTCGTTTGAAATTAACTAGTTAGTACCTGTTAGAAAAAAAAAACAGTTTTCTATGCAAAGATTTGTCTGTATAAATCAGCTTCTTTTCTAATCAACGTCATTGCAAAAATAAATCAAAGTTTACTTTTCTATTACTGGTTTGTTTCTGTTTCTTCAGCTTATTTTTGTGACGAAAAATAAAATGGTGCGCCATTTACACATTCTTTCTCTCTCTCTATCGCTTCTCTTAACTGCCAAAACTGCACAAATCATCGACAATAATTGTACAGGCAATGCCTCTATTAAGAACAGCTTTGTCAATAACGTCGATCGTTTTATTTTTTCTCACTCATTTTTTATCATAAAAATTTTTTTTGCATTTTGAAGTGGAGAAGCATTTAGCGAAGCCAATGGTGTAAAAATCAGCTAATTATCTCAGAAATGAATCAAGTAATTAGCGGTATTTTTCAGAGAAATGAATTTGTTTGTATTAGGAGCGGTGTTTCGGATAAGAACAACAAGCTAAAAAATGTTCCTAATACGAACATTTTTATTAGCCCTCTCAAAGCCAAATTCTGTGAAGCGAATTTCCATCGATTTTTATGGCTCAGTTAGGTAGGCATTAATCTAGTCTATTGGGCACAGAGACCAGATCGTGTTACATACCCATTTATAGCGATTAACATGAGTATAATTTATACAAAAGCTTTAGTAAAACGAGAAAAATAAAATAATTCTTCTCTGACTTCTATACATTGGATTGTCATTTTGCAATAAGATAAAATCTAATGTATCAAGCTACTATATGGTAAAAATCTGTGCAAATTGAAAAGGAGAATAAGAGCATATCTCTATATTGAGGAATAAGCCGAGTTCAAGAATATGAAGTTCTAATTTGTGTGAAATAAGTAAAAGTAATTTCTTTCATTTGAAACACATAAAGGTACCTTGAAAGTTGAACATTCTATGGAAGATCGTTTTTCATGAGTTGTAATGCTACAATGGACACATCTACTTCGAAACCCAGTAATTGAAAGATGAACACCAACATTGAAGAATTGAATTTCATTATAAATAGATATACTTTTTTACCTTTCTTGCACTTCTTAACAGAAAAATGTGTTATAGGTCTTTCTTTTCTTTTATTCACAGACGATCTGCAACCAATTAGTTGTTCGACAATAATAGCTAAAAATTGCAAGTATACCATGTTATCATTTGGATGATCCCTACGATAAATGAAAAAATATTCGAAGCCAATTTCTATTTGACTTTCTGCAATAGCATAACATTTAATTCTTTGGTTAGCTCGATCCGCTTCAACCTTTCCATAATTGTAATCTTGGATCATTGCTGGACAATCTATGTGGATTACTTGTCATTTTTCAATTTACGAATAATTTTGGTCATTTCTGTTGAATCAGAGAAATTAGACATAATATATACCAATATCCGGTCCATCCATTTGAGAACTGAAATGGAATTTTTCTCCAAAAAATTGTAAATCACCACAAGCTATTTTGATGTCATCAATGATCTCAGATGGAATAACTCTTCTCGTTTTTCTCAGAGTACCAATACAGTATATAGTGAAATTTTATTGAGAGTCCTCTGGTCAATGACCAGACAGCATGCTCATCTAGAGGCATTTCTCTTTCAATCGATTTACCGGAATAAATCTTTAAGTTATATACATAACCGGTTGATGCATCGACAAGTACCCAGACTTTGTAACCTCGCTTTATTGGTTTTCCTTTATTTATTGTTTGAATGAAGATCTGCCATTAAACTTTATCATCATTTCATCTATAGTCAATTGTTCTCCTAAATCGAACTTTGCCTGGAAATTGTGTAATAATATTTCGAGAAAATTTATTACTTTATATAATTTGTTGGATTCTGCTTTTTCATCTTTTGCTAATCTTGAATTGTCAACAAGATGTAAATTTTCTAAGATTTTTTAAAATTTCGCACGCGACATTGATTTTAAAATCTTTTCATTTCAAAATGCTGCGCCCATAGATCAGTAGGAATCGACTGATGGATTCTTACAATATCCCATAATAATATTGATACTGAGAAATTGTTCTATTTTGACTTTCATAATATCAGTCCAATTAATCATATCTTCTGGTTTCTGATAGGTCTACCTTCCATAAATGTTTGCTTGTTCTTGTATTAGATTGAAAATATCATCAGCAAAGAGTCTTTTAAACGTTTGAATAGGAGATGATGGTAATATACCAGAACACTTTCTTAATGACTGAAGGTTTTATGCAGGAGGAGGGTAGAAATGTGGTATCCATGAACAACGAGAAATTGATGAAGTCAGTAAAGTTGGACGGTTATTACCTTTAGGATTATTATTTTCACCTCCACTATCTTCATAATCACCTTGCAACTTCAAACCGAAAACTGATAATTTCCTATGACGAATTCGCCTTATATACTTGTATAAAATTGTCCAGAACATTCTATAGCATACTGAAAGTTTCCATTTATCCCATAAAATACTGGAATTTTCCGACAAATTCCGAACATGGTAGTCAGAGAGTATTCTAACGAGATTATATTGCACTCTCTACATGCGTACATGTATATGCTCGTTTTTCGTTTTCTTTTCTTTAGATTATCGATATGCGTCATATATATTTATGTATATCGGTCATTCTTTTTTTCTTTTCGTCTTAATTATTCAAATTCTTTTTTATCTTGTTTTTCTTTATTTATTGCACGGTTAGAAAAGAAAACATGCCATCATTTTCTTTGTTACGTAGCTTTAATTTTAACTGGAATAGCTAGAAATTTACGCTATCTAGGCACTTTTATCGTTCTTTCTACCAGAATTAATTTCTTTAATTCAATACAATTCTCTGGCCAAAACCAAAAAGTGGGACATATATGTCCCATGGATCTTGAAAGGATTAAAATAGTGCCATTTTAATCGATTAGATTATTTAAACATTGAACTTGATCGAAATAAGCTTGGTCTCAATTATTCATTGATAGATAAAACGATTAAGAGCTACTTGGAGCTCAAAATATTCCTTCTATAAATGAATTTGAGATTATCTTATACTTAGATTAGATAAGTACTGCAGTACGTATATGATTTTAATAGTAATACTACAAATGGAATTTTACTAATTCTGATTGACGAGGAAATTCTTTTTTATGTGTTGAAAAGCTTTTTAAAAGAGATAAAATCTGAAAAGAATCGTATCGTTAGATCTTCTTCTTGAAATATATTCAATTTACTTAATTTTTGGTGTAGATTAAGGTATGAATTAGGACGCTAAAGGTTAGAATTTTGACCTGATGTTCTTAATCCACAAAGGTCTTACTATAACTACAAAATATCAAAACTTATAGTCATAATAAATGTTATTATATTAAGCTATAATATTCTTCATAGATCGCTTTTTTTCTTATCAGAGATCTGCACACACATTTTAATGTTGAAAATGTTTAATCGTAATTTTAACAGTAGGCTTCCTAGAATTAGATATAATTGGAGAAGAAAGACATAATGATAATTTGCAAAAGTTTCTCAAAGATATGGCATAGTTATAACCATTTAGTTTACTATTATATTGAAAAACTAGAAATTTTATATTCAAGATCTAAAATAGCATGATAAAAAAATCTTTTCTTATTTATTTCATAAAAGTAAATGTTGAAGAGTAAAAAAAATGATATTTTTATCTTTAATGAACACTTAATCTCTCAATGTTCTCTAATGATGTTTTATTTATTTCCTTTGGAATACGTAACAACGCAATTTTTTTACCCATATCCAACTAAGAGTTCATCAAGTGTCATCTTAGTTTTAATATGATGTTTGAGTCGATTCATTAGAAAAAATAACCTAATTTCTGAAAAGCAATTTCTTTTTTCTCTTGTATATATAAATAGAACGAGTGGGACAGTAAGCCTTCTGAGTGATCCGCAAATGATATTCTTTTATTTTTTTCTTTATTTTTAATTTCTAGATTAAAGCTATTCATATACGGATTTTTTTCTCTTGAAATACTTTCTTTTTCATCATCACTCTTTAATCTCGCACAACAGAAAAAATCAAGTCATTGTTCAAGCATCTCTTTTATTTTCCTATATCGTTTTACGATGATGAGTTTTGCGTATTAATAGTTTCTCTTCAATCAGCAACGAGTAAAATTGAAGGTTAAGAAGAGTTCATGAAATGGTAAAAAGAAGAGATCGAACAAAGCTCTATTCAAAAAATTCAACGCCATTTTCTATCAGCTTCGTCGCAAACATGAATTGTATAGCGATGTATTAAAAGCCTTCTTGATTTGACTTTCTTCAAGATCATATGTTGATTCGCAGTTTTTAACCATTGTTCTGAGCAGAATCAACTCGAAATAGTGCGTCATAATTGACCGACAATCAGATTTTTGATTATTCTTCCATCGCTATAGAGAATTTTGATATGTAATAGAGTTAAATCAAGTAACTTTGTCTTTAAGTTTTCGTTCCTTATGAATAAAGTTGTTCGACTCACTTCTATAATTTATTAAAAAAATAATAACGAGAAAATGTAATACCCTTAGATGTTAGCAAAATTGGTTAAAACTTGTCCACAGAACCCATTATTCCAGGAAAATTAAAGTATAGAGTTGCAGTACTAAAAATATCATGATTGTAACTCAATACAGTAGGTAACGATTAATTATATCGACTTTGAATTAATTCCGCTCATCAATTGACCTATTTGAAAGACTTTGTTTTTTGTAGATTAGTTTTGTCATTTATTAAAAAAAGGTTAACGATTCATCTGTTGGAAATGTCGACATTTGATAATAACAATAATTCTGACATAGAATCATTAGATCTGACAACACCTCTTAGTCGATCGATTATATTTGCTATTTTTATTGCTATTTTCATTCCATCTGTTCTTTGCTCTTTATTCATCTTCATTCAATTTATCCTCAGACATCGATTGCGAATTGATATTCATCATCATGCTGTTTTGGCTATTTTAATTTTCAGTTTTCTCCAGGTAAATTTTGTTTTTCACACTCAATAAAGAGTATATCACAACAATGAAATCAAATTTTACATGAAAGACGATAAGATTTCAATGTAGAAAGAAGCTTGATGTAATATATGTGATTATTTTAGGTAGGAAGTGAGCTTCCAATTGTATTATCCTTTATGCGCTATGGAAGTGCACCAATTCATTCGGATAGTTTTTGTAAATTCTGGGCATTTCAAGATATAACTTTCAATGGAATCAATTTAATGTTGATGACTTATGCTTCAATTGAACGTTATTTACTCGTTTTTCATCGTATTTTAATTCATCAACATCTAATTGCATTTCATTATTTACCGATAATATTTTGCATTATTTATCCAATTCTTCTTTACATTGGTCTTATTTATATTTATCCATGTGTTAATCAATTTGATTATACAACAATTACATGTGGAGGACCATGTTATCTCTTTGAAAGAATACTTGGCAGTTTTGATACAATGACCAATCTTAGTTTACCTGTTTTTATCAGTACTCTTGCTAGTCTTACTTTACTATGTCGTATTCTCTATCAGAAACGTCGTATGAGACAACAACAAATGTGGAAAAAAAATCGACGTCTCGTTCTGCAATTGATATACATTGTAGTGATGCATAATATTGTTTGGCTTCCTATAGTTATCTGTTTAATGATCATACTGACTTCCTCCGTGCCACCACCATTGCTTCTCAAGCTTAATGTCAGTGTTTTTCCATACAGCTATTATTCGGTTGTCTTGTTATACCCATTTGTCTCATTAATGGGTCTTCCCGAAGTATTGCCACGTTCTATACGATTATATTTAACAAACATCAGGGTGCGTCCTACGGTACCCATGTAAACAATTTGCATCATTACTATAACTGTGACTAAATTATCCAAGCAATAAGTTTAGTAACATCAGATTTTCATGTATATATCTAATTTTGGAAAACTCGTGTGTTTTTGAATAAAAGAAAATATATTCAATATAAATACAAGTTTCAATGAAATTGTATAGAAGACTGTCTTAATTTTTTTATCAACAGATAGAACGTCGTTTGATCTATCTTTTAATGTTCTTGGATTACTATTCAACTAATCGATAATAATAAAATTTCGATAAGAACTGCTTTTTGTAAAAAAAACTAGGTCGTACTACTAGATTATAATAGATGCGGTACTTTTGCATTTCACTTTAGTATCGATTAATACATTGTTTTGAAAACAATCTTGATCAAATAACATAGAACGATAAAACAAATCGTGTTCTATCTGGTCATAAAAAACGAACTTTTTCTTAAGTGTTTTATATGACATTAAGATGCGGACGCCATTACTTTCGATATTCTCTAAGTACTATTACAAAATACATAAAGAATCTATAACAGCTAATAGCTGCCTTCGGAGAACAATGAATTATTAAAGAAATGATCTTCTGCATTTATTTTTGTATTTCAGACAGAAATTGTTTTCTTTGACTTTTTTCCTTAATGCTCAATTTTTTATTTAAGATTTTTACTTAGATTACTATTATTTTTATTCTTCTTGCCATTAAGTTAAGTGACAAATATTTCTGTTGTGGACATCGATAATACCTACAGTAGATCTTATCATACAATTATGTATCTTGACAAATCCTGAAATACAGACATTGACAATTTCTCGAAGTTAGAACTTGATCGAATAATGTTTCATTTGGTCAAGAATCGAAAACTATGTCATTCAGAAAATTCAAAAGCGTATTCCGGATATTTAAATTTCAAGGAAGTTTTTGAAATATTATAGAACAGTGTAAGTCTTGCCATTAATATTCTTCAGTGCCTTTTTTGTTATTAGTGAGCTGTGAGAAATCAACGTGATGCTGATCATTGTCGATTATTAGGAAAGGTTTGCAATGAGAAAAGATGGGACAAAAAGATTTCAATATAAACCTGCACACACATTTCTATAATGAATGGCTGTCTGTAGCAAAAGGAAGAGAGGAAGGAAGCCAGAAAACTTTGCCTTATAGCTTACAGGCAAATTTTGTTATTTATATTCCACAAGGAAAATATTATATTTAGGAACAATTATAGCACTGGATGGTATAATAGAATACAAAAATAAAAACGGAGACAACAGTTAAAATGTTATAAATTTGATTCAAGACCAATGCTATAATTCACCAACATTTAGTTGCAGGCAAATGACTACGAACTAGCTTCTTTGTTAAACTTGAATTTAATCAAAATATTGTAAGAGATTGATAAAACAATAAAATATAGCTTGGTACGCGAATAGCTGTCTATTGAAAGTCTTTAAGACTAAATCGAAATGAAAATAAAAAATAAATATTTTAATGTTTCATCATTTCATGACAATTATGCGAGACTATGTTGCATATGATTTACACTGCACAAATATATAACTGTTGAAAGACAGTACTTTGTAAAACTGCTCTATAGTATCAGCTTTTGAATACTTGTTCTCACAACTGTTGAAAAGTTGTTGTGTGACTGATATTCTCTCATCAAGATATGAATATTTATTTTAGTCATCATTTCACTTTAGCGAAAGTTACACTGATATCGTTATCTATGAGTGCTGCATCAGTTACATATAATTCTGTATTTTATTCTATGCAATCTACCACAAATAATGTCTTTTCTTCTAGTAAGTCAAATGAAAAATAAATACACTATATTCATTTTGTCTTTTTTTTCTTCATCAGATCACTTTTCTCTACATTCTAATCAGCTTTACATGGAATGATAAGGTATCACCTTTGGAAGTAGTGTCACATAGCAATACATCTGTATCCGCTGTTTTTGCTGAGACTCTTGATTGGAGAACAAAAGGTGTTATTACTCGTGTTACTGAAGAAGGAGACTCGCCTTATGTAGTTCCGATCGTTATGGTTGGTATGTATCTCGTGATATTCAGTTAGTTTGATCTTGAACTGTTATTCTAGATTAGCAGAACATTTTTTTGTTGCAATCACTAAATATTGTTAAAGATTTAAAATAATTTATAGTTCGTTATATCGTTCTATGTATTGTAGAAACCATTGAAACTCTTCATGCAATTAAAACAGGAATACTTGCACGTGGAAGTGTAGCTCGTGTTATTGACTGTTGTGTACAGGAAGGTATTTCCTATGAATGTATCAAAAGGATGGGTGGAATATGCTACTATGATGATTATCCCACTCGACGCAACGTCTGTGAACCCAACGCTTGTACACCATTCGCATCCGTATGTTTACAATATGTTTTGACATTCTGTAGTATTTCATTATAAATAAATGATGTCTGAATAGTATGACGTACTCCAACATTTTTCCGGAACTGACGACAATGAATTGTTGCCAGCTATACAACAAGCAACACTACTCGTGGCCATTGATGCATCTGAAAGATCTTTTACAAGATATGAGAATGGTAAGATAAATTAAGTTTGAGTCTAGTCTCGTTTTTCTACAATAACAATCGTTTTGAATTAATCAAAGAAAATTATTATCAACATTTGTTCAAACTGACGCATATTTGTTACTCAGACTTTAGTAGTTTTCTTGTGATGATGGTTAATTTAGATTCTAGTAATAAAGCTGTTCCGTCAAAATTGAGAAAAAAAAACATTCTAAACACAAAAGCTTATTTGCATAGCGCCTACATTAGATCATGATGAGGTATGTTGTTTCATTTAAGTTAATTGAATTTGAATAATCATAGGAGTTTACAATGATCAGAAGTGTTCACAAACGATTATCACTCAGCCACTTCAATTGGTTGGCTATGGAGAAACAGATACGGGAGAACCGTTTTGGATTGCCAAAAATAGCTGGGGTTCGTTGAATACTTTTGTAACAGGTCATCGAATACAGCAGATCTCTTCTTTTATATTTAGGTAATGAATGGGGTGAGAATGGTTATGTACGTATCCTTCGTGGAAAAAATGTTTGTGGTCTTGCAACACAAGTTTATCAACCACTGTTGTCATCTATGACAACAACAACAACAACACCACGAGCTAAGGCTCATATACTAGCATTTCCATGGAATAATTTCATTTTTGTTACTGTTCTTTCATCGTTTCATTTTATTTGTGTCTTAATATAGATAAGATCTATTTGAGTCGCTCCTTCAAAAGTTTTTTCAAGAATAAGAATCTATTTGACCAATAACTTCTATTATCTATAATGCAGCTAAATTTTGAAACAGTATAAAATTCGATACAAATGACTAATATTGACTCCGGAAGCGAAACTAGGTTGATGTTTTTTGAATAACTTTTGAAAAGAACAAGCTATCGAGCTGTAGTTTCCATCAATCAACAGAGAGGACACTAGGGCATCTTTTTCACATATTTTGTATACGACGAAATCATTTTAAAATTAATCATTTTTGGACAACATCGACCGGTGAAAACCGCAGCTCGCCAGCTTGCTCTCATCGAAAGTTATTCAGAAAACATCTATCTGCCCTGGCTTCTAGTGCTGATCTATCTTACAGAAGAAGAAGTTATTTTTGATCGAAGTATTGTTTTACGTATTGAAAATATTCAAAATGAGTGCCACAAATGAAGGACAGGCTATTATACAGAATTATATCAAAGCAATGTGCATTGCTGTTGAAGGTAAGAGTGCCAACTTTCACATGGTGAAGATCTGGCCTGGATTGAACACAATATCGGCTGAGCACTCTGTACACGTACTCACCAGTATTGGATGCGTCTTTCGCAAGGAAGACTTGTTTATCTCATTTTAGAAATCCCTAGCAATACACAAGAGATCCTATTCGGATGAGTATCTTGACATTGCCGAGAACTTCAATAATATAGACTGTGTTTGAAAAAGCATTAAAGGTACGGGAAAAATATTTTTCCAGCGAACATTCCCATATTGTTAAAAGTGTCAATAATATTGGTACGATCCTTGAAACACAACGGCAAGACATAGATGCTCTCTATTACTTTAAAAGAGTACCAGCAGTGCAGAAGAAAAAATCGAACAAGTACTAGAATTTTGTCGGCAAGCACTGTAAATACGAGTACTATGTTATTCTTTGAAACATCCAGAGATTGTGGATAGTTTCAATAGTATTGGTTACCTATTCTTCAGTCAAAATAAATTCGATGAAGCTATGTACTCTTTTCAACAATCTTTAGAAGAACAACAAAAACATTATTCCACTGGTCATCCTGATACTATTTACATAATGAACAAGATCACTGCCATTCAAAGAACGTGAAAAAAAGCATCTTGAAAATGAAACGACTTTTTGCAATCGTGATTTAATATAAGAATGTCTTGCATAAAAAAAAATACGAAAAAAACTGATAATTATTGTCAATCTTTGACTTGAAGAGAATATTGAGTTTTACCGGAAAGTCCTTGTATTTTAATCCATGCTTTATATAACTCATTTTCTAATGTTGTAGTAAATGGAATTTTGATATCTGTATAGTAATAATTCACCGGTTTCTTTGATTTTAGTTGTCCAATTTCTTTTGCTAAATAATTGATTATCTTTGATTTACTACTAGCATCAATTTTTTCATTTAGAGCAAATTCAGTGAAGATTTTCAATATTTCATATGTTTTTATTGCACTGTCATTATTTAATGATTTCAATAAGTCATCAATCAATTCATTGGGAGACAAATGTATTAGAGGAATTCCAATGACAGAATATTCTTTAACAACATTTTCATCCAATAATGCATTCATAGCATTGACCATTACTTTATGATTAGAATGATCCATGGCTGCAAGTAACACAAAAGCACTGCCTCTTGCAGAAAAATATGGATGATGATTCAACATTTTTTCTAAAAGTTTAATCATTTGAACTTTATTAAATGTAGAAGAATTAGTTATTTTTCGATATAAATAATCTTCTTTTTGCACACATGCAGAAACCAAAGATAGTAAACAATTTAACATCATGCGTGAAAATATGGTATTATCAGCATCTTTAAAACTTGCCATTTTTTGTATTAGCCATCGGATTACATTATCCATCATAACAATAGTTAATGAAATATTATTTAACATATTTAGTACTGTTTGATTCAAATCGTTTGCAGCAAAAAAATTACAGCTAGCGAGATGTTTAATTTCGTCATAATTATTCTGTGAAAGATTTTCAACTTTAATGGTTATTTCGCTAATTAATTTTGATTCAAAAATGGCAAAATATGTTTCATCCGCGAAATTTGTCACTACAAATATTTGATCAATCATAAAATTGATGATATTTACATCTTCAACTCTAAAATATAATTGGTTTTTAAATTGAGTTGTATCAGTAAGTGAGAGTATTGTTGCAAAATCGATCCAATTATTTTGTGTAATTTTATCACTTCTTATTAAAATCATCGTTGAATGTAAGAGTTCTTCCACATATGTTGGATGTGCTGATGATTCTGCAATTCGTAGAAGCGAATTCCAAGTATGATTATTGGTAGATTTCATCGGACGAAGAAGGAACATTTTCCGTTCATCAGCAAGATTATTCTCTCTGAGTTCAGTTATCGATTTATGTAAGTTTTGAAATACTTGAGGATCATCCCAACATACATCGTTAAAGAAACTATACAAATATGCTAGGATTCTGGGTGAATATTCTTTGATTGATAGATTTTCGAGAATCTTTATTAAGGTTTTTTCTCCGATTACTGATACCCTTTTACTAAGTTCTTCGGGATCTCTTTCTGGATGTTGAAAAACTCGTTGAGCTCTATATCTCATTTGATCATTATCATTTCTTAACAAGTCTACAAGTGAATCGATAGCCGGTTCGAATACATGTTTAGCTTCTGTTAGCAACAGAGCGGCTAACTTTTTAATTTGTTGAGTATGATCATCGATAAACCATCTTTGAACGGTGGGTAATACTTCATTGGATGGTTTGATAATATAAGGAAATAAGATTGAAATAGCATCTTCTTTTCCTTGATGGATTAATTCATCAATAACCATTGCTGCGAGTGGTGTTAAAAATAATTCTGAGGTTAAACCAATGTTTAATATTTTCTCAATGTTTGATTGATTTTCGATATCGTTCAAAAGATTGATCCATAATTGATTTATATTCTCCCTATTGCTCGTTACTAATTTAATATCATTTAACTGAGCAAAGAGTGAGAACAGAGATTGAAGTTGCGTGTATTCCGAGAGATCTGTTATTTCTTCAGTAGATAATATTCTTCCATAAGAACAATTGATGAAATATTGAGATGTTTTATTTGTTAGATTGTCTACTATTTGGTTAAGTTTCATTTCGAGATCACTATATACACCGATGAATGATTTTAACTTGATAATTAATTTGATTTTATCATTATCCTCATCCATCATGGTCAGTAGTTCTATAGCATCTGTTAAATATTTTCTACGAAATTCTCCTGAACCATAAAATGATAATCTTACCGATGCAATTACTCGATTGTAACAATCTTCGATACGGTCGTAAGTGGAAATCAATTCATCAATTATTTGCTGGATGAAAAATTTTTGTTGTGTATCTTTATAATGGGCAATATGAAAAATCTTTTCCAAAACTTGAAATTTTAAAACTGCTTCTGGAATATTCATTGTTAATGTAAAAGATTGAATTAAAAGTTCTTGACTTTTTTTATCATAAAATTCAGCTAATTGATATAATGCTCTTGCCTTATAGTATGGATTGTACATAGATTGGATTTTCTCAAGTAAAAATTCTTTAACATCTGTTTTTTCAGCCAATTCAGGTAGCAATTGATTGTAGGTTTTCGACGGATCTAAGTCTCTTGACATAATTCCAAAATGTAACAAAATAACCAATTGGATCAATTCAGGATTTCTAGTAAAATATTCTTCGTTAAAGAAAACGTACGAAATTGCATCGACTATACATGGAACATTGATATGAAGGTTCTCTAAACAATTAAAAAATGCTATTGGAATATCATCTGGTAGATATGACTTGAAAGTAAATGAATCTATAGCCCATGGATATGCTCGAATTGGTTTATACATTTGAACTGCATCACTAATTCGTAAAAATGGTTCGAGAATTTGATCCGATTTTCCAAATGTATTATATTCATCTGCTATCACCGCTGCATTGTATCGAAAATTATCAGCAGCACCCGTAAATTTAAAGGCATAGTATTCTGCGTATAAATTCCACCTATTTTCATCATCATTCATAGCTTCTGCCAACGTTTCTGTATCAACTGGGAAGCCTCCACTATTAGCCACCAAAGATAAGTATATTTTGCAATAATCAGAAAATTTAAGATTGGATATTAGTTCGTTTGGTTTGATATTATTATGAATTGTCAATAAATAATCAGTAATACATGAGGAGCATCTTGCAATGGGATCTTTTAAAATATAGATTAATTGTTCTATTCTGTTCGTAAAACATTTTATAAATGTTGTATCTTTTGTTTTAATAGTAGTATTGATTAAATCGAAATCTCCTAAAACAATTAAAGCGAGAAAAACTTCTATTTTGTCGTTTACATTCAAATTTTCATTATTTATTTCCTTTCGTAATTCTTCTATTAAGTTTGCAGGAGATTTCTTTTCAAGTAGTAGTTTGAAGATTTGGCTTGTTAAAAATGATTCTTTGTAGATCTCATCTTCGTTAAATAATGGAAGATCTTTCCAATGGTTGGAAGCGTTAATTTCATCAACATGCACAGCCATACTATAAGCTGTATCATTTCTGCCCCATATCTCTTGGTAATAAAAGATAAATGGTGCTCGTTCATTATCACTTAATCCAAGAAATTGACTTAGTTCCATATATTCGGAAATACTTTCCTGAGTATGATAATTTTCATATCCACCATAAAGGATTAGAATTAAACGAAGCCAATCATTATTCTGTACAATATGTTCGATTATTTGAGGATTCTGATTAATAAATGTTTTAAATTTTAATTGTGTTGAGATTGTTTCGACTGAAAATTCTTTGGAATACAAACGTAAGAGTAAATCAATAGGCCAATTCCAAATAGCAGAATCATGATGTAAATTTTTTAAGAATATTTCATGAAATTTTGGATTATACCATTTCAACTTGTAGATAATATTTGCACACGGGGCAATGTATTCTTCATGATTTATCTTTCCAATAAACCATTCTGTTAGCGTACTCTCATATATTTTCTTTAGTTTCAAAAAATAAGCATGAATTAATTCTTGGTGATCTTTTAGTCTTGAAAAACCCGATATATTGTTGTAATCCAATAAAAACATATCTGCTAGTTTTTGAATCAATTCAAATTCCATATCTTTCGATGAAAAATGCATATCATTTAATGAATCAACAAGTATAAAAGGAACTAAAAGTGTAGAAAATTGTGTATTAGCTGTTGTTTGTTCATTAGTTAATAATTGTGTAAGAATATAATTGAATAATTCATTTTGTTCAGATAATTTACTTATTATACCAAATGTCATACTGAGAGGAACTCTCCAATTTGGAATATCAATTTTGCTTTTGATATTTTCAATGATAATCTCGTTTGATCGTTGAATTCCATTAAAATAGATAATACTTTTCGCTGCAAGATATTCTTGAAAAGTACGATGTATAAATCGAAAACTATCATGTCCAAATTCATTTAATACACCTGCTTGATATTTAAATATATCCACCAATTTGAAGATAGAATCTTTAATATTTGATAATGGTATTTGATATTCTATCAAACATTTTTCAATGATATCTTTTAAAATATTTTCTGATAAACCTTCTACTTTACTATGTAAAAATCCAGCAATTTCTTGTAAGATTGACCAAAAAATTGTAGCAGTTAATCCGAGATCATCAATTGAAAGATGAACTAATCGTTCAATCATTTTCTCAATCGCTATTTCATATAAATCAATTCTTTTCTCCGGTAATTTATCTTCTAATTGATTATAAATTGCTGCAATAACACTGGCTAATTGTGGATTAATTGCTAATTGAAAAATATCTTTATTTTGTGTAATATCTTCATACAATTGATCATTGTTACAACTATTTCTTTTCATCGAAATATGATTAATACATTCCATATAAGATCGACAAAATAATTTCAAAGCATCATTTGGCATATTTTCTATAGTTAATCGTGGAATAGAAAAATGAATATCTTCAAAATAATTTCCTTCAATTCGACTAGTAATAATAAATCGATTTCCTAAATTTGGAAATTTTCTTCCATAAATTTCTTTATGTTCATAAATTGAATATGAAAGTTTTTCAGTATTAATATCATAATCAATTCCTCGTTCTAATAAAGCATTAATTTCTTTCATTAAATCTGATCGATCAATATGAGCAGGAACTTCATCTAAACCTTCGAAAATAATTAATATATTGCCTTGCATTAATGATGAAAGAATTAATGATGAAAGATCTTTTTGTTCATCAGAAGTGAATAATGTTGAATTAAGAGTAGAATTTTCATAAATAAATTGAAGTAAACTTTTTTTTTGTTCATTTTCTATTTGTTTCATTTGATCAACATATTTCCATATTGGTATTAAAATTGGAATTTTTTCTATACAATTAGATAACATATTTTTCATACCTAAACATTGTTTAGCTATATTCATGACTAACCATTTTGATATAGTAGTTTTTCCTGAACCAGGATGACCTAAAATAACGAAATGTTTGAATTCATTATATGCTTGTTGAATTTGATATTGTTTGGCTTCTTTACAATGAATTTTTTCTAAAATATTTTGTTTTAATTGATTAATTTTATTTTTGATTGTATTAGCTTCATCATCTGTAAAGATATTTCGATTACTTAGTAAAACATTTAACCATTGATCAATCATAAAATCTCGATAGATTGTTTCAGGATTATAGGCATTTCTTTCAATAATTGCTTGATTTAATTGTTTCATTTCATAATCAGTAAAAAAATCATGAGATAATAATTTACGTTTGAATTCTTCAGTTACTTCTAATGTTTTCATTGCTTTAATTGATGGATGTGTTGGATCAAATTTGAGTTCAACATAAACACTTTCTAAAGGTAAAGTAATATTTGTATTTAAATATCCAAAAATTGATATATGTCCATATTCATTAATCAAATAATGTAGATATTTATTGCGAATATTTGTTTTTCTATCCGTAAAGAATAAATTTTCACGAATAATTGGAGTGAAGGCTTTCAGATTTTTAATCAAGGAGAGTAAATCTTCGAAAGTATCACCATATGAAATTTCTCTAATATTCTCGAAAAATGATACATCAGAAATTTGATTTAGTATTTTGTTTTTATTGGATTTAACAAGTTTATATATTGAAAAGATTTTATCATTATTTTTTTGAGGTATCAGTTTTAATAGATTAGAAAAATTTGGATCAGACATTCCTGCACCATAACCAATGAATAACAATGTTTTTGTTTCTGCTAGATCTTTTATTTTTGATCGAGCGAATTTATTTGAAAGAAGTTGATCATAGTCAGTACGATTAAAAATAACACTATTTGTCTCTTTAAAATATCCATGAACATGAAGAATATAATTTTTTAGATCTTCAAATGATTTGTCTGGATGATGGGTATAATATTTGTTCCAAGTTAAAGGTTTTTTCTTCAATATATCTTCCAGAAGTAAATCATAATTTGTTGTTAGAATAGGACATCCTAATTCACCAATTGCTTGAATTAGTTCCCGTTTTTTTACTGTTAATTTTCCTATTGTTTCACTTAACCATGTTCCATAAAGATTGTTTCTGATCAAAGAATTCTTTATTCGATCGGCTACAAGTAAATAATCATCCACTTGTGATATATTACTATCGAGCTTATTATTAAAATCATCTAATTCTTCATTATTGATCAATCCTATGTGATGACATTGTCGAAGACCATCTTTTAATAATCCTTTCCAATGAGCAACTTCTTCATCTTTTGTTGTATGAATAGACACGTTTGTACCAATGAATATTACTACTTGATTAAGAGCAATATCCTTTTTTATTTTTTGTATTTCATCAGCCATTTTTTCTCAAGTTTAGAAGTTATACTTTTGATCACTCACCTTTATTTATTTGCTTTACATAAGACTCCAACACTCACTTATTCAATGAAAAATAAAAAGTTTGTTGTTGGAAAGAACGCAAACATTTTCTTCTTCCTTTTTTTACTACTTCTTACGCAATCAACTGGTTTCTTCCAACAGAACAAATATTCGTTACTCAATCTTTACAAAAATTTTTGACGAAAATGATCGAGATATAGACAAGATCAGAATAGATTTTTGTCCTTTTCTCTCAGCCAAAAAATAAGCTGATTCAAATCGAAAGTATAGATGAAATTATTACCAAAAGGCTGGAAATTGAGGCAGAAAGGATAGAAAAGTATGATTCTATTGTACAACCAAAACATTTCTGTTGCACTGTTGAGTAACAACTTATTACTGTTAGATAAAATATTTTTATCATACACGTGGATGAAAAAGAAAAAAATATATAGTTATTCTTTGCTCGGCCTCTGTCTTTATCGTTATTCTGCATGTAAAGTAAACTGGTTTTTTGTACAATCTAAAATGTGTCACATTGATATTTTAACGCTCATTATCAATGTAATGTCGAGACGCTTATGTGAAAATAAAATTCAATTGCTAGTTTATTCTCATTAGCACACTGTCATCAGTAGCTACTTCTATTCTTTTTGCCAAATGCTCATCGACAAACAATGATTGAAATAAAATCTAACGCACTACGCCAATCAACACGTAAATAAAGCTATTTATCAATTATGTTACATTGTCTTTTCTAGTTGCAAAAAATATGAAACATTTTTAAACGTGTGCTCATGACAGAATATGATACATATTATACTAATATAAAAAAAACGACTTCCTTCTTGCAAAGATATATCGATGATCTCGAACATCTATGGACTTAACTAAAGAAGAAGATTAACACAAGTGTTGAAAATTGCTGAGAAATGAAAGAGATTACAAATCAAATTGAAATTATTCTTGCAAGCAAACATTCTGAAGTATGAAACTAACATTTGTCAATGATGCATTTAAAATTTTTTATCTAGCTTTGTTTTTAACCAAACGAGTTGTCACCAAGTCTTGTATCTGTTGATGAATCTTCATTGAATTCTATCACATGCAAATCCGTTCAAATTTTTCTGATGGAGTTTATTAATTTTATTTTTATTGATTTGTTCTCTCATCTTGTCGTATCGGTTCATCCAACAAGGATCGTTTATATGGTTTCTTAACGGATGGATATTGTTCCTATATATTTTCAATATGTTTTTTGTTTTTGTTTAGTTTTGTTCTATTTTTAATAAATATTCCATTTAGAACAAGATTAGCATTTTTGCATTGTTGAAGAAATCTAATGTGTTATCCTGTTTGTACTTCTCGTTGATGTAATTTTTCCAATTTTTTTGCGATGTAATAAATTCTCTGTTCGTAAAAGGTTTGAATTCGTAACTTGTGACAAAGAACATTATGATTGAGTAATTGGTATTTCACTATTTCTCTTTCTCATTATTATACTTATTTATTGAGTGATGTTTCATCAATCAATATAAGATAAACTAACAAGTATATTTTCTTTTTTATTCTATTAATGGTGGAATGAACAAGATGGTGATACTGGATAAAGTTTTTGTTTGAAATTATTTTCATTCGTTACACTATCAATAGAATAGAAAAGAAAATGTACGTGTTAGTTTATCTTATGTATACAAAAAATAGCCTGATGAAATAAACATCGATTGATGAAACGTCACTTAATAAATATAATAATTAGGAAGAAAAATAATAAAATATCAATTACTTAATCAGAATGTCCTTCCTTTCAAGAAAAATCAGCAGACAATCTATTATAGAGCCCTAATATCTAATGTACTAAAATGAGAATTTACAGAGCATTTTAGAAAATAGATGAACGATAGTAGTTTGGCTAAACTGAATAGTTCATTGATGAACTTTAATATGAATACATTTATTCTCTCTTTTAGAATAATTTCAATACCACAATAAGAGACTTGCTCATTTCTATTGCTTGAATTTCATGTATTTATTCTTATGATACAAGCAGCTACAATCATATTTTCAACTACGACATGTTTTTCAAAATTTATAGCAACAATTGAACCAAAATCAGCGTCACTAAGAATTTGATATTGAGATTTTTGATTGATTTTTCATAATTTGACTAAGATGAAATACAGTAAAATGAGAAACTTGCCCTCATATACTGTAAAATTTCACTCCTACAAACCGTTCTTCTAAAGTAGTTAATCTATAATTTACATCTATCATTATTGATACAGATGTAAGAGTAAATATTTTTGGATTCTATTATTTTAGACGATAGATCATATCGCAAAACCTATAAATCTAAAATATTAGCTTTTTTTGGCGTACTTCTGAAAAATATCGTAGATCTCCATTTTCCATTTTTTGAGATTTTCTCTGTACATGCCCATTGTTCACAGTCCGAACAAGTCATAAAAGGAGAGGAGTGTATGGCTGAAAATCAGTATTTTGCTTCTAACTTCATCGAATCATGCCATGCTAAAAAATGAAGTCGAATTTGAAAAATCCTTGAAAATGTGCATCTTTTGAAATATTACTCGAAATGGTAAAAATTTGTATGATATTTTAGCAAAGACCACAATGTGTAAAAATTATCGTAAAATCATATACCTTCGACATTAATATCTACTAATAAGTTAACCATATTCTTTTAAAAAATATCTTCACAAATTATTCGAAGCTTATTTGCCAAGAAATTAGCTTCACATTTGACTTCTTTCTGCGCCCAATACTAGTTTCATTTTTTTGGCAAGTGGTGTTATCAATGAAACTACATTTTTGTGCAATATGAAACTCCTACACAAAGAATGATATATTTTTTTCAAAAGTCCTGTTAATACTTCTTACTTTTGAACTAGTGAAAATCACTTTGCTACTAGGTAACTGAAATGGGACGTTTGAGAAATATACTTTTCTTAAAAAGATCTATTGACCTACAATTACGAATTCATTTTATTTTTCGGTGGAGATGACGGCACATATCGACTTCTCTTGTACTATTCTGTCACATAATGAGCGGTAGAAGAACAATAATCTACTTGTTCTTTCAATCGTATAATTGTATCTATGCAAGTAATCACAATTATCTTTATTCGCATATATAATGTAGTTTGTGAAGGAAAAACGAACGCAAATTGATAAAATATAGCTTGGCCAAGTAAAAAAAAGTACTGGTATCAGTCTATGATATGCTCAAGTCCATGGTTGAATAAGATTCGTCAATTGACTGATTAATTCATGTGGTGGAACGTAGCCTTCGTCTTCATAATCATTTAATGAACCAAAATTCTCTGGTATTTTGCCTTCTAATAAATGAAAATGAATTGTATCTTGATCGGTCTCTTGATTCTCAGAATACGAAGCCCAATAATTAGAACCAATATGAATTGCGTCCTCTTTTACATTTTTTTCTTCAATTGGCTCTTTAAACTTTGTAATGAACAATGCTAATGTTTCATCTGTGTCCGGATACAGAGCGAATATTTTTCGTAGACGTGCTAATGCCACTTCATTACCATTATATTCCAGAGCATAAATATGTGGTGCATTATAATAAACTGATGTATAGATAATGTCGTAACGGCGAGAGCCAATAGTAAGAATTGGATCAGAATTAATGATAGAATCTAAGTCGAGTGAAGCTGCTTCTTCTTGAATGAGTGACAAAGTGTTTGGAATTAGTAAGGGCATTTTTTTTAATTCTAGCTTGCTTTTATCAAAAAGAAAAACAATGAAAAAAGAATATTTATTTTTATCTGTTCTTGTTTTGACGAGTTATTGCACAATAGATAAGTAAGTTGATATTTTTTAAATATTTTATGATGTTATATATGAAAGATATGAATAAGCGTCGTTTCTTCACTGTAAAGTCTGAATCACAATGAAACTAACGAGAAGCGATCACCCATTTATAAATCGCTTTTAAGCTAATACTTTGTACATAAGTAGACTCTAGTGAGACTAGAAAAAGCTCAAAAGGATAAGAGCTACTAGCCCTTCTTTCCAGAGTTATAGCCGTTTTACTGAAGTTTCAGGTTATATCTAGATATACACAAAAAAAAACGAAAGTCCGTAATTAGACTTAAATTTTCATGCATAAACGGGCCTAATGGTACCTAGCATATTTTTAAAACTTCAACCTAATCAGATGTTCCTTTCGCGAAATACTCTATTTTCAAAAAGGTACGCGTATTTCACCAATGATTCAAGAAAGTCCTTCTTTAGTGGAAATGTAGCATCTCATGAAAGGAACATCTGAATAGGTTGAAATTTTTTTCGTGTAGTTACGAGTGAAAAATTGATGTCAGCATTGAAAGAAAATCAGATAGCTGTGAATATTTACTTGCAATGACTATGCCTTTTTGTCGTTGAGTAGATAAAACTGATGCAAGAATAATAGACAAAATAACTATGATCATGAAAAAACACATAACAACAATAAATTGTTTCGCTTTATACCATGGTCTTATCAAATATTCGAACAATGGTATTTTGAGACGAAAATGCTTAAAGGAAAGAATCATACTTATATGAGATTTTCAGTGGCATCTTAGTATCAAATGCGCCTAAACAAGAAAAAATGATGTAGAACTGTGAAAGTCTGTCAGATGTACCTTTAAATGGAGGTTCATAAAGGCATACGGGAGATACTTTTTCTCTCAAATGAATGATATCAAGCTGAGGTGCTGGACTAACTCATGATATAACTTCCATATAGGTTTCTGGCATCAGAAAAACTTCATCTTCTGTACCGAAATGTGAATATGAAGAAATATTCTTCCCAGTAGTCGTCTCTATATTGAATATAGTTTTGTCACCCATTGTGCCCCGGAATATATTTAATTGAAGTAAAGAAACGGACTTTGTATACGAAGACAATGTCCGCCAGATGACAAACGAGCTCAGTGTATAAAGTGTAGTGTTGGTCTTTATTTTCCACCTACGGTAAACAATCTGCAGCTGATTAGAAGACGGCAAGACGGGTGGTTTAGCAAGTGAAGTAAGGAATAGTTTAAGATGCTTAAGCCATGATTTCATTGTCAATTCACATCGATCTAGAGCACGAAACACTTGATTGAATTTAACATACAGACTTTTTTTCCCATGGTTTCCATTCCATTATGTAGAGATAGCTGGCTGCAGACTCATCATGAGTCAAGTCATCAGAACGAAAGCGACTGTTATATTTCGCTATTCGAACATAAATAGACAATTCATAAATCAGCTCATTGAATGGTTGACATGCATTTTCTAACGTTACTGAGGGCTCTTTTGCATAGCCTGTAATTGGAGGAAATACTTGTCTAACTTGATCGTCGATAGTCGTACTGAGAAGATGATAGCTTTTCGACTCATCTGTATCCATTTACTTGTCTAGTGCATGTGAAATCGAACGTATAGAGTAATTAATGCATTTCATTTCGTGCTACGCATTGATATGTAGTAATTCACGCAAAAAATCGACAGAAAAAAGCTTCTTCATCTCTTTTACTCCGCTTCAAATTATCAACAAAAGTAGTCCAAACGTTTATGTTAATGAATAAATGTGCACACAAATATTTGAGTCGCTTCGAAATACTTCATTCTTGATCAACGTCTGGACAAGAAAATTGTTAAACAAACTTCTGGTAATATTGGAAGAACTATGATTTAAGTATCTTTAACTATTCCTTATCACACTTGTTAAAACGTATCATGCTTGCCTCTCTCACCCTCAAAGTGATTGTGTTATCTGATATTTATTTCAAGTGAAATACTTTTTTCTCTTAATAAATGTACATTACGAGAATGAATGTTGATAAATCGAGAAGAAAAACGTTTATGTCACGTAGAAATGATTTGTTATTTGTCGAAACTGCATAAAAACTCGACGATGACGATGTTGAAGGTTTATTATAAATAAATTTCAATTTAGCACTGTCGTTCATTTTTCTTGTAGACATCAAAACCTTCTCACCATATAAAGACACAGTATTGGTAGTCATATACTGGTCGCCTTTATTTCGTATATGAATCCATCCATCGTTATCATTTGTTAATGCAATATCTTTATTATATGTCGAAAAGTAATCGCCCAAAACGAAATATAGATAAGAGTCTTCGGGTTGATAGAGAATAATAATACTAATGCTGGTATTCGTCACCTTATTTATTAATTTTGTTGTGGTATCAGTTGTTTCATTTATTTTAACCATTATAAACAAGTAGATGTCGTTTTCTAAACAACTGATATCAGTGACATTATTGTCAAACTCAAGACCTTTATATAACCCCGAGAGAGAACCATCTGAGTATCGAAGAAATTTTCCTGATAATTCTTGTATACAAAAATAGTTCTTTATCGTTTCTTTGAATATTGAATTGTCAGTAAGACCGTCAGTAGTGGTTATTATCAACAATAGACAAAATGTTATTAGTACCATTGCAAAATAACAGGACATTGTGGAATTTATTTGTGGATTGTAATTAGTCTACTTGTTTGATATTTGTTTCAAATGAAATGCTTTTTTTCTCCTAATAAACACACACGATGAGAGTAAATGTTGATAAAAAATAAAATAAAATAGTTGTTTTCTGATCTTATCACGACAACATCACTCATTTTTATGATACTGTTTGTAGTTAAATAAAACGATACGCTGGATACACTAAACTAAACAAAATTGAAGAAACTAATTATTCGTTGATGAGTCCCTGAGAATATATCAATAAGAAAAGTAATTCATTACTCTGATTCAAATATAAACTATCTCTTTTCAGTGTACTCTTTTGAAAACAATGTTACATTAAAAGTTGTTTATTAATTTTATTTTTTCTAGATTTAGAATCCATAAAAAAACACATAGATGGAAAACTTCCTTAAAATCTGATAATAACGAGAGTGTATACAAAAGCACTTCATATTGGTCTAAAGAATCTTATATACAGGATGGCCCAAAAATCACCAGGCAATCTTTGATTGTAAATAATTTTTGATAAGAACAATACAATGTTTTAATTGTTCGAATAGTCATTTTCCTGAAAGCATTGAGCTTGGTCAAATGTTGTCCAACCATCCTAAAATAGATTAAGATATGTGTAATCAAGCACGCTCAGTTGATCAACGATGTATACTTTTAGTTCCAAAATAATCTTAGATCAATAAATCAAGATTTTGAAATTTCGCCATTTTGCCGTTATATTGTGTAAAAAGTGAATATTTTAGAAACCTTGATTTATTGATCTAAAATAACTTTAGAACTAAAACTATCGAATGTTTATCTTCCAAAACATTCCCAATAAAAGTTATCGCATTGATCAATTAACTAATAAATAGAATTTGAGATATATATTTGTTGATCAGTGATTGCTCCTTTGAGTAGCGAAAACTGTAGGTCTCTATGTTGCACTTATCAAAAGTTATTTGCAAGAAAAGATTATTGGGTAACTATTGGATCATCCTGTAGGTGAGAGCAAGTACTTTAATCTGCTCAAGTCTAAAAAGATTTGATGAAGTCAAATATACAAAACGAGTTTTTCGAATCACTTCGTCTAATCAAATCTGTCCGATTTTGTCAGTATTAAAATACCTCAAATACGATGATTTCAGTATAACAGATACCCTTAGAACAGTAGCTAAACCCATCTCATCCAATTTGGACGCATTCTCATGCGAATGTATAATACATTTTTCAATTGTTCTCAAAATTATATGGATGTTTATTAAAATTCCTGAATGACTTTATAAATCATAGAAATAAAGTTCATCTGGCTGACTTGTTTGAATTACTAAACAGTTTTTATTATTTATTATTAATGCTGTTGAACATATTCCTTTGATATATTGAATTGTTTGTTTCCGTTTCCCATTTGAATGAAAGAAAAACATCTCTTCTTCCGAATATTTGTGAACTAAGAACTCATCATTCGGAAGCGCAAGCATATAATGATTACAGTGTCCTTCATAAAACGGTTGTTCGACTGTGTGCAACACTGTCATATTCTGCCAATTACGTAACTGAAAGCGAGCTTTTCCAATGGAAGGTTCTGTTAATGTAACTCCCAAATACATTCCACTGCTACTAAACCGAATACTACAGATTCCCTGACCTTCTTTACGTGATATTGGTGGTTCATAGCGTCTAATCATTTTCCAGTTCATTGTCATATCCCACACTTCTATTGTGGATCCTCCATAATCGGTGATGACCATAAATATGTTGTCGTAACATGTACATTCATCCATATTATGAGCGAACCCAGATATTTCTATCGTCAATGGAGGCTTCCTTGATAAATCTAATGAATAAAGATCGTCGTTACTTAAAATAAGAAACTGTTTTAAGTAAGTGGACCAACAAATATCGCTGACTTCAAACGCACGTTTGATATTTAAATGTTCTTTTCCTTGTGTATCAAGGAGCTGTAGTCTGTCTTTCGGACAAACTAGGAAATATTCATCGTTAGAAGCCATTCTTTGACCCCTTTTAATGGTCACCGTTTTTCTAGGTTTGCTTTTTAATCTATTGAAGTTTAGTGTCGTTGCTACTACCGTAACTACGTCAGTAGATGTATTTTTCGCCAACGTTGTTTGTTCTGTTGAGGTACATGTTTCCATTGGAGTTGCTGTAGAATCTGTTAAAAGTTTTAATTCTGCCGAAATATTCGATTCAGTCAGGGTTAAGAATTTGTCAGTATTGTTGGCTTGTTGATATTCTTCAGTTTTTGAAAGTTGCTGCTTTTCTATCAATACTGGATTCAGTTCTCCTAAACTATCATTGATGCTCTCAACATTATCAGATTTATTTGCTTCAACAGACGGCATTGCATGAGGCGAATTATCAACAATAGAGACTTGCGTTGCCATGCCTAAAGGAGTTATTAAGATAAAATAAATATGCTTCTAATAAGAAAATAAAATATGCCTGTTTTTATAGAAACAAAGGACGAAACACAACTACATGTATCTGTTCAAACCCGTTCGCTTACCCGATAATGGCTTAATTGTTTGTGTCGAAGGATCGAATGATGACGAAGATAGTTGGGCATTAGATGGCTGTTTTTCAGTTTGAACAAGATCTGATGTTAATGAATCAGGCAAATATTCATCGAGTGATCCGAGACTTAATGGCACCACATTTGGTTGAAAACAAAACTAGAGAGAAACTTCAAAGGTTAGTCACAAACTTTGACTTTTACCTGTATATGCTTCTTGGTGAGATTGGCTTCGATTTGATTCATAATAGTATTTATTTTTTCACAATCCTCAACACTAGTGACAGTATTTTTTTCGAATTCGATCCACGTGTGTTTCAGATCATCGATACACCTTTGCAAAAAAGTTTCTTTTTTGTGTAAGATGGTTTTAATTTTAAGTCTTACTGTTTGTTCATTGTTTGTGATTGTTGTAATTTGTGTTTGTACATGTCGTATTCTTCCGTGAGAGTACGTTCAAATATGTCTTTAGTAGATTTTAGAAGGTCGAGTGATGTTGTCATTGTTTCAATACTTCTTTCCAGTGTTTCATATTTTAAAACTGCAAAAGACACAAGTTTTATATAACAATATTACATCTTTTAGTAGCTGTATCTTCAAAAAGTAAAAAACATAAAATAAATTCATTCTGATTCCCAAGTGTGGAGTCGTCGATACTCTCACTAACAGTGGCGAATCCAAAGAACTTTCTAGGGGGGTGCAATACAGTGCAGCAAACATTTTCAAGGAGGATGCGGAGTGCCAAAAGTAATTATTTACGCTGGGAGAAAATGAATATTTTTCGCTCAAGGGGGATGCAGTCGCACCCCCTGCACCCCCCGGTGGATCCGCCACTGCTCACTAATAATGAAGGAATGTTTCGAAACCCGAATGGGACTATATGGTATATAGACGAAAATCATAATGAAAACAATATCGAAATGGGTAAGATTAACATTCCCATCAAATGACTTCGGTAGAAAAATGAAGACACAACTTATAATCTCTGCCAGAAACCGAAACAAATGAAAAAATCTTCTTTTGGATTTCGTTCGATTCAGACAGGGTAGCAGGTATCGGGATCAATTTTTTTGGGGATTTATTCGGATTTTTTAATAAGTCCCCATACATCTTAAATTAAATCCCACATAACTCCTATTGAAGATGAAGACAAAAACAAAGTGAGGGTGAGGGCAGAAACTAAGTGAGGGTGAAGACGAGTGCGGGGGATTGAGGGCACGAGTGAGGGTGTGCTGAAATACTAGTACAGCTATATAGTCTCAATAAATCCTTAGTAAATAAATAAATCCCAATAAAATACGTTCCGGTATGCCCTCGTTTATTTACCTGTTTCTTTGCGTAGAAAGGCTACTTTTATTTCTAGCATTGCTTTTATTTGAGAAATTTTGGCAGCTTCTCGATGTTTTTCAATGCATGCTGCACATTCTGGAAATTCGCAGAATTCACAAGCCTTTAGTTCTCCGTTCATTCGACATCCATTACATTTTGCAACGAGGACAGGAGTGGCTAATGATGAATCTGACTGTCTTATCTGCTTGGCTCCTTTTTTTCGTGGCATTTTCAGTTTGCACACCGAAGGAATTGGTGTTTGTCGCTCAGCTGCTGTGTCGCTTAATAAACTTGTCCAATCCTTTATGTCTTCTTTTTCAATTGTTTCTTTTTTCTGTTTTTGTTTGACGATTGTTTGTGTAGCGTCAACAGCGCAATTGAATTTGCTAGAATAAGAGAATAAAACAGTAAGTCAATATTTTATTCAGATTTTTTTCTCCTGACGTAGGGGCGCCGAAATCATTTTCCAGGAGGGCGGCGCCCTTAAGCTGAATAAGACAGTACATCAAATATGCCATTGTTTTCATGTAAATCTTTAAAAAACAGTTTTAGAACGAATCGTAGCTATCAAGTTATCGATTTATAGAGTCTTCAAGCCGCTTCATGTTAACGGTCAGTTACAGTTATAAAGATATGAAATAATTTTGAATAAAGAGTTTTCAAATCATTTCATTCGTTAAGGTTGTTGAGGCATACACTCATCAATTTTGGTTAAAATCAGAGTTATTACAATTGCTGGTCATATTTACTAGTTCTTTTAGACTGAAATACGCGAAACTTCAACTGTTTTCGATGGTTTAAAGAGTCCAATGGAATATTATTTTGAGAACTCTTCTAGATGCAATGCTAAGTCATTGTAAGGATTTCGGTTTCTAAGGAAACGTTTTTTTAGGATTTAGAAAACAATGTAAATTAGTGATTTGTTTTATTTAAAATATTTCGACAAAAAAAAGAGTTTGTTTTCTGTTGAAACCAGTATTGATCGAGCTATTTTGCCTAGGTTTTGAGTCAATTCGAAGTATCTTTTTGTGCATGTTATCCTCTATGCAATCAGTAGAGGTCTTAAACTGCGTATGTAATGCAACAAGATGATTTTGACTATCTAACAAGCGTCTACTGCTTAGCACTTTAAAATGTTATCTTTGTTGAACACGTTGAATGACTTTGCGGACAAAGAAAATAGAATTAAGTTATAAAACATTCGAGAAATTAATTATGTAGAAATAGCCTCTACTACTTTTAGATATAAAGAAGAATTTAATCTTCGAGAAATTGAATAGTCACATTTTTTCAAATTCATATTTTATCGAGTGCTTCTACAGTTCATCAATAATATAAGCGTACACAGAAAGAAAAAGGTAATCATAAATCCATCTTAAAATAGCAATATAACACCTCATATTAATAGAATATTTATTTATCTCATGTCAGATTCCTTAATTGGATATGTTTTCAACTTTCCTTTATACAAGCCTGGCGTATTTATTCTGTATATAGTACAGTGATAAAAGTAGTGATGAAAAAAAATTAAGGTCGATACCAAAACAAATAGAAAAATAAATTCCAGGTATTTTCTATTTACTAAACGACATATATTCTGGACAGAAAGAACAGCCAATAAATGTTCTACATCATTGGAGGTTGGTATGACTGTGGGTACTATACTTAGTCCGCATCACATCTAGACTCTTCACCTAACTACAAATAGGGAAAGTTTTCTAATGACAACTGAATATGACAGAGACTGGGACGTATTCTAGAATCGACTAGTAGCGCTAATATCGATTATCGTTTAATAAATATCTAAATAAAGTATATCACCTTACTGTCTTTTTCGATTTCGTCGTCGACGTCGTCGGTTTTTCTTTCTACCTTTTTCTTTGGTATCATTTGCTATGTCATCACTTGTCTCTTCACTTGAATCTTCAAAGTTAATGGAAAAACCATTGCCTGGAAGACTATCCGCATGTCGTTTAATTATCTGTTCAAGTAGATATGCATCTGTAACACAACCTCCCTCTTCAGATTCACTTGGAAAATCTTCGAGCCACATACGGTTAAGATCCAATTCGTTCTTTAGACGTTTATTCATTTTTTCATAAATAGTGTAAAGTTTACAAAATTTTCGATGAGCTTCATTTCCACCTTCCCCATTCCAATGTGCTTTTTGACATACAGCATTGCAATAGAATGCCTTTTGACATCCTGCACAACGTAGCTTTTTAATTGCATCCTCATCATTGTGATTACACTCGCAACAATGTATCTCCTTCACCGAAAGATGATCTTTTATTTCATTTGACATTGACATTAGAGTGGCTATGGGACACGGATAAATTTCGACAGAATTTAGATATTCAATACGGAGGCCATGTGTTCCATCGAGAAACCAATGTTGCGGACCGTAGCGAACGCAGAGAGTATGACCAACTTCCAGATCTTTGAAAATCAAAATTTGTTGGTTTAATTGAATAATCAACGTAGAAGGAAATAGGAATATTTTCGTTGCCATCGATGTCCTTCACAAGTACTTGATTACGCATGAAAGGAATTTGTGCCATGCTGTTGTGTGTTATTTCACCTAGAAAAATCCATGGACGTATAGCAACCATGTTTCCTTGTATGGTTGGTCGATAGTAATGTGAATCCAGCCTTTGATAAGATGGTAGTTCATTGAGTGGTCGAAAATATTTACGATTTGAAAACAGAAGATTGCTTAAACGCTCTGACGGCTGACTGTTGAGACATCGGACAGCTTTAATTGGTCCTCCAGTTGGCGTTCGAAATTGGTGCATTTTCAGAAAGAGACGTACGATGTCTGGTTTCAACTTCTTCTAACAAACAAAGCGAGAAAAAAACGTAGACGACATGTGAAAATGAGATTTCCATTCAACTTATTTTCGAAATACAAAAGAAGCAACACAAGTTTTTCTTATCTATATATCTTTATATTTTTGTGTCAGTTGGAGTGGATGGATGTTAGTAAACTGCGAAGTCAACTTTTTTGATTCCGAAACCCGACTCCGACTTCGACCTTGAAAAACTCCAAAAAATTTTTACCGTAGTTTATAAAAATCTGAACAACGGCCAGTCGATTTCGCAGATAGTTTTGAAAACTCTGACATGGTTTCCGATTGTTTTCAAAAGTGATAAGACATAAAATTTTGCCAGAAAGTGGCTTTACATGAGATTTTGGTACATACAAAATGGGAAATACTTGTATTATGCATTCTCTGGGAAATTTGCCGGTAGAATTTGTTTTAATTGGATTTTCTATAAGCAAAATGGCAAGACAGCTTCAAAACTAAGTTTCCGTTAGAGTTTGCCATGAGCCTACGAAAATTTTAGCGAAAAGTCAGCCATCTTTTTAAATTTTGTGGGTTGAAATCCAAATCTCTATCTGATCGGAAAACTTGAACTCTGTTATAAAAAGTTTCGAACTAATGTCCATTTAAAGAAGAAGGTGGGTAGGCATTTTTTTAATAAGTTTTAATAAGAACATGGAAGAAAGCTACGGTTTTCGCCATTACAAAGAAGAGGTGGAGATGCATTAAGCTCTATATTATAAAATAACTTGATCTAGTTTCTTCAATGATTTTAACACGGACATTTTAGCAAACCAATATATTTCGTAAGGCGAGTAAGATGATTTTTCAATAATTTCGTGTGCATTTGAACTGCTATCACAAGATCTACAAACTACACGCAAGGCCAAGACTTTTAGATCTATTCGCTCAGAAATTATCAGTAGTCTGATGGAAATTCTTAACCAATTATTCTATTAATGTTTGTAAAAAAAAGAACACTTTCTTGCTTTTGCTCCGTGAAATACGAACTTAATTTTTTGATATTTTTTTATAAGATTGATTCAGAAAACTTTTTGTAACCTTTTGGAAAAGCCCACAATATACGATTTGATACATCTACATCTTCTCCTTCCAATGATAAAAACCGAAGCTCTCTGCCCTCCTTCTGTCAAAAGTCATTCGAAAAATACCCATTAGCCTTCTTTTTTTGGAATAGGCATTAGTATTAATACGTATTTTTGTGCTATTTATTCATGTAAATTGTTCTTTGATGTGACTCTGAAAGTTTTTTTTCTCGACTCTAACTACAACTCCGGAAAATTTTTTCTTCCGCGACTCTGATTTCTACTCTGCAGTTCACTACTTCGTTGAAAGATTTATTCAACAAAGTAGTTCTTTCTCTCATGTCTATAACATTGCCACATACACTTATGAGAGAAAAAAAAACATCACTTTCTTTTTGCTCAGGTAAAAAACATCAACAATACAGCTTTTTACTACTCTAAGGAACACCATAAAAACAAAAAAAAAATAACTTGTAAGAAACAAAAGATTGAAGTCAATACAGAACCTAAAAAAACAATAGCACCTTCTCTGTGAAATGAGAGTTTTGTAAAATTTCTATTTGTTATTTTGTATATTGCACTATGAAGGCGGCAAATAAATTTAGAATTGTTGGAAAATGATGTTTTTCTGGAATTGTTCGTCTTCGTGGTTCAATCGTTACCTTATTACTCTTCTATGTGCTCATTTTTATCTTAATTTTTGATCGATACTTAAGAAAGATTATGATTAGCAAGAAAATACTTTTTTTAATTTATCCAGCCAAAAAAAAGAGGAACGGAGAATGGCAAAATAAAAGCAACAGGGATTGTGTGGTAGAAATCTGTTGTCATATTTGTTGTCTAGACTATCGCGCAGAGCAAAGTAATAAAAAGCCAAAAATGAGGTTTTTTCTTAGCATATCCACATTTTATTTGCATCAAAAAAACGTGATTAAGTGTTTGTATCGATGTAATGACACATGCATTTTTTTCTTTTTTTCTTTGTTTGAATTCTTAAAGCTTTTATCAAAGTCGAAAACATTGTATATATTTAAATAGAAGGAACAAATTTTTAATTACTATCCGCTGTAATTTAGAATAATGCGTGCATGTTGCCTTTAGTCTTTATATGTTTGACACTCTTCGAATCCGGGCACACAATCTACACGCATTCACGATTGGTCAGTTAGGGAAATCTTTTATTTTTGCAAAAATATTTTATACTTTTAGTGCGAGAAATTTCCTATTTTAGTGGCAGATTCTGTATGTCTGGTTCGAATGATCTTCATTTACACGTGAATTGAACGAAATACAACAGTGATCTCTGTGTAAAACTGACATGTCACGAAAAAAAGGAAAGAATTGGTCAGCGAAATTTATTGCTATTCTTGTCATTTTTGTAAAATATACTACGCGTCAAGTAAATGCAGAATTGCAAGCTTGCCAGTTATGCAAATATTCAGAATGTGCTATATATATCGGAAAATCTGAAGAAGTAGACAAACTTTTCGAAAATGAAATTAATGCTTTAAAGCATTGAGCTTGGTCAAATGTTGTCCAACCATCCTAAAATAGATTAAGATATGTGTAATCAATCACGTTCAGATGATCGACGATGTATATATATTGATCTGTTTTACGATGGTTGGACAATATTTAGCCAATTAAATGTTTTCAGGAAAATGCTTATAACTCTTGAGCGAAACACACTGGAAGATTCGGCCTAGTGCAGATCGAAAGAGAACAGTTTTCTCTATCGAATATTTATCTTCCACAACATTCCCAATAAAAGTTATCGCATTGATCAATTAACTAATAAATAGAATTTGAGATATACATTTGTTGATCAGTGATTGCTCCTTTGAGTAGCGAAAACTGTAGGTCTCTATGTTGCACTTATGAAAAGTTATGTGCAAGAAAAGATTATTGGGTAACTATTGGACCATCCTATAGGTGATAGCAAGTACTTTATTTTGCTCAAGTCTAAAAATATTTGATGAAGTCAAATATACAAAACGAGTTTTTGCAATCACTTCGTCAAGTCAAACCCGTTCAATTTTGTCAATGTTAAAATAGTTCAATTACAATAGTCAAAATTCTTGTACGCTTAAACGAAAAATAAAAAGAAAATGTTTTGGTAATCCGATCAAAATAGAAAAGTAATGTGAGATGTCGATAGAAGTACCAGGAATAACAAATGTATAATCTATGAACTTTGTCTCTGTTGAAATCATTTCTGATTAACCGAAATTTTCTTTAATTTTCGCATAATAGCCTGCTTGAATCCATGGATCGAAAAAGAATGGTGATGTGACTAGTAATGTTCCCATTGTCCATGTCCATCCTGCAAGCTTTCCCAGTGTACTTGTTGTCTTGGCTGGTAGTTTTACAACATTCTCTATTGATATTAATATAGCTTGTAACATGAAGAAGAGCATGTTCTTGCCTGACCATCGATCATTGATTATAATGAGTACAAATTCGTGAAGTAGACCGGACACAGCAAAAGCAAGTAGAGCACATGTCGTTTTGTTCATTGTCGTAGTTGTTCCAGTCAATCTTGGAATGACAACAAAGCATAAACGATGCAGTACTCTGCTTACAGCTATATCCCACCGTCTTGACCAAAATTCGCGAAGACTCGTCGCCATAAAAGGGATGAAAGGAAAGGACGAGTTCATTCGAACGTTAAAAAAAAGACCGCTCAAACCAAGTAATATATCAAATGACAATGACAGGTGAAGATAGATAATGACACCGAGTAGAACACAACGAACAGACCAGAGGAAAGGAAGAGACGACGACAATGGAAGGGAAAACCATTCGAGGGGTATATGGCGAACGAGTGCACGGAGAATAATGATGCGGCCTAAGCCACGCAAAATTGTGTAGATGCTTTCACGACGAATATGCATTGCATGTTCGAGTGATTTTTCTGCAGACGATTCGATCGTTAACGGAAAAGTAAAACATTCCAAAACTACTTGTTTAGGTGTCATTTTTCGTACACATTTCCAATCTTCACCGAATGCTAAACCGAGAAACTTTAATACAAGCATAAAACCCATCCCTGCACTGAATTCAGCCGCAGCAGATGTTTTGTCAAGTGGCCAAAATGAATGATACTTCGAGTGGATAGGCATGTAAAGAGCAAGTAGAGAACAAACAATCGAAGTTGAATATAAAATGCGAGGTAAATTGAAATGCTGGCTAATCAAGAGGCCATATATGAATAACGATACTAAGCAGGCGAGGTATACACATATACTTACAACAGCTATGTCAACCATATTGACAATAATAAGTAAAGAAAGAGTGGGAGAGTGTATATCAGTTATTATATGAATGATAAGAACAGAAAGAATGAAGGCAAATGTTTGATGCACACTCATGTCAGAGGGAGTTATATTTCAGTTCGATATACGATGAAATTTGAGATAAGAGACAAACATGTTCAAAACGTATAACATACCTAATATACTTTCCCAAGCTAGTATTATATAGCAATATCGCTACCTATCAAGCATGATTTGTTTTCTTTCATAACCTTTCTTATTTTCGCGCCACCTAGATATCTCTCTTTCGCTGTTCACAGTTGTCCTATTCGATGAAAATATTCGAAGAACAAAGTGACATGCTTTTAAATTGAAGTGTTTTTTCTCCAACTGTAATCACATAATCATATAACTCGATCATTTTAATATAGAAGTTGATAGCGAATCGGTTGTTTCGAAACCTAATATTACGATTGAGATCCTTAGCAATTACGTAGTATAGCCTTTCTGTAACAACTTCTTTGAAATTAACTAATGAACAGAAAAGAGACTTCATCGCTACGTGCAATGGCTATTATTTCTAAAAATTTAATTACTATTAAACTTGCCGTAAAAATCATACGATTCCTACTCTGCATAAAATAATTACTCCTTTTTAAACACCATTTTAATTTGCGAACAAATGCTAATTTGTCAATCGTGCTCATGTGTCAAAATTGGACTCAATTTGGTCATGTATGACTACGAACATTATGACAGATAACGGAAAATTGATCAGATGCGAATTATCATCAAATAATCCTGTATATGATTTCACTAGACAGCCTGTACGTAAAGAAGCATATACCAGTGAAGATGAGATATGTTCATCAATATCTATTTTAAACATGAAGCAGACATCTTTCAATTATTGTATTCTGCTGAAAATAAATATAGATTCCTACTACACTTTTCCTTGTATATAAAAACATCAGAGATCAAGACATATGATATCTCGTCGAGTTTCTTCGACAGAACAAAGTCATTCGTCTATTTATTCTCTCTTTGGTTCGTCGATGATGCCCAATATCTTTCATACAGGTACTGACTTTACTCAATCTTAGCTGTAATCAAATCAGTAATGGAGGAGCACAACATTTCGCTGACGCTCTTCGAAATAACGAAGCAAATGATCTTCTTTTCGCATGTTTCTTAAAATATTGTCTCTTTCGTATAGACACTATTAATGCTTAATCTCGACACAAATCAAATCAGCGATATTGGAGCACAGCATCTTGCAGAAACACTCGAAAAGAATAAAGTAACTAGTCTGCTCTTATCTTTAACTTCTCAATACATAGTATTTCCATTTATGACGGAATCTTCCCAGGTACTAAAAAGCTTTAAGATAACACGGGCTCAAGTTGCAATTTGGCTGAGATAACAACCGTTTACTATAACTTATGAGGTCCCATTTTTCTACTAAAATCAAAGTTTCGAATTTTGATCTGAAACGTCATCAAGAGCAAGATCTCATTTAGACTAATTTAACTACTTTTATGTCAGGAATAATTACTTCTGTCATAAGTATGTTCTTTTCTGCTTCAATTAACGTCCATACTTATTCTCTTGTTTCTCTCTTTGATTGACTATTTAAGGAGCCGAGATGATTGAAAGGGATTATCATTGTTTGTTTTAGTATTTTTGTGAAAGAAGGATTGAAGGAGAAATAAGATAAATGGAGGATAAAAGGACTTAAAAACTACAACATTTCAAAGTTTTTTGGACAAATCATCCCCGAGATATGAGTATATTAGCATAAATACGGTCTAACAGCATTTTGTGTTATAAATAAATATTTTGAAAAATTTGTATCTTGGTGATAGTTTGTTTAAAAATTCTGAAACTTTGTAGGCATGTTAGTCTGATCGAAACCTTGATCTGAGCAAAGTTTCAGGCCAAAATTTGTAAGTTTGATTTCAGTAGAAAAAAAAGAGTTCTACAAGAAAACTATTAAAGAGTCCATATCTCAATCGAATTGAAACTTGCGCTCGTTTCATCTTAGAGTTTTTCTAGTCTATACAGCTCTAACTTGCAGACGAAATTTGAGCTCAAAGACTTCTTAGCACCTGCGAAGATTCGCTCGTAAGACAACCTATAGAGAATAGCGTTAGTTTTTATCAGAATATGTAAAAGGTATTGTCAGTTTGCTCTTATTATAGCACAATTTACACATGAGAATGTCTAGACTACTCTTGCTTTAATCGCATTGAGCATCCTCCTAGTAGGCTAAATTGTTTTTTCATAAATCGTTTACGTTGCAGGCGAATAAAGATTGCTTTTAAAAATATACATATACCATCAAATGCTCTAGTGGTCTATTCTATTCGCTAATATTCTTCCGATATATGGAAAACATTTGTGTTTCTTCGAAAAATTTAGTTTTAAGAAAAGCTTAATCTCTCTCTATTGAACATTTCAATATCATGAACACTTTTTAAAAGCCGAAGAGTATTCACTATAGAGAGATTTTACTGTATTTCTATGTATATTTAATAACTTTTATTGTTCCAAATCTAGTAGTTATTCAATATAGATGAAAATAATTCATACAATTGATGAGATTTCTCCTTTTTTTCTTTTCTCTTTCATCTTCTTTCTGTTTTTATGAAACCTGTCGGATGGCTATATATTCGACGCCGAGAACTGTACGCACGCGGGCGTCTCTTAAACTTTTTTTCGGAATCTTTATTTTCCAAATAGAAAAATATGCACACACAATTACAATTTCTTTCTTATACTTTCAACATTTTTCTTATATATTTGAAGATCAGGATGATTTGAAGGTAGTACACATTGTCCTATATTCCAAGCACGTTTATAAAATGCAAATGCTTTTTTATAGTCACTTATTTTGTCATACACAACACCTATATTACTGTAAGACAGAGCTAAACTAGGATGATTTCGAGTAAGAGTTTCTTGTTTGATTTCAAGTGCTTTTTCATGAGATGAAAGTGCTTTGGAATAATCACCTATATTATAGTGTACACTACCTATATTATTGTAAGAAGTAGCCAAATCAAGATGATTTGGAGGAAGAGTTTTTTGTCGAATTTTAAGTGCTTTTTCATGAGATGAAAGTGCTTTTGGATAGTCACTCATGTTTTTATACACTAAACCAATATTATTGTAAGAAATAGCCAAATCAGGATGATTTTGTGGAAGAATTTTTTGTCGAATTTTAAGCGCTTTTTCATGAGATGAGAGTGCTTTTGAATAATCACCCATATTATAGTATACACTACCTATATTATTGTAAGAGGTAGCAAAACTTAAATGATTTTGAGGAAGAGTTTCTTGATAGATTTCAAGAGCTTTTTCATAATGTGAAAGTGCTTTTGAATAGTCTCCCATGTTATTATAGACCAAACCAATACTACTGTAAGAAGCAACTAAATCAGAGTGCGTAGGAGAGAGTATCTTCTGATTGATTTCATTTGATTTTTTATAATATGTAATTGCTTGTGTATACTCTCCTTGGTCATTCTTGATCATTCCAAGCATATGATAAATATCTGCTTCTTCGTCCTTGTTAGGTTGTTGATCAAGCATGAATTCAAACACCTCTTGAGCTTTATTAAATTGTCCAACCTTAATTAATAAATTACCCATTCGATACCATCCTTTTTGATCTGGATATGTCTCTTTGCGTATCTGTTCAGTTAAACTATACAAATCAGAATCATTATCATTTGTTAGTATCAGCTGCACTTCCCAGAGACGATTCTTATTGTTGTCCATTGGTTTTATATCTTGAATTCGAAAAATCGAGTGCATAGAGAAGAGAATTTCTTCTGCGCCTTGATAATGACTAACATTACGAACATTGGCAAAAGGTGTTGATGGTATGGATGGATCAATTTTCATAACGAATAAAATGCCTATTAAATCAGAAATTTCCATTGTTTCACAAGCAAACTTAAGAGATATTTGTTGATTCATACTGGTGGATAAAAAATTATTAAAAGATAATAGTCCACCTTTTGTTTTAAATAATTTATCAAAATCTCTTTCTGAAAGACCTTGACCACGATATACCGTAAATGAGGCCGAAGAAGTAAGCTCAGTGTATTGTTCTGAGTGAAGTTTTTCAATGTGCTTATGAAGATCTTTAATAAAAAAGCCCATAGTAACGATGAGGTCCACTTCCATCATTCGTAAAGCACGATTTAACATAGAATAAAGAAAATATTGGTTAGTATACCACCAAATTGGAAGATGTTTACGATATTCTCGTTCGAGTTTGTTTATGTTCTTTAATTCGCTTATATTACCAGCGAATTGTTGGCGACAGTAAGTAACGAATTCTTGAATATGTTGTTGGTCGAAATTAATTGTGAGAAGAATTTCCTTTAGTATTTGAGTATACATAAAGGATTGGTCGAGTTGATTAAGATTTTTACTTATTGTATGGCCACTCGTGCTTATGAAACTCATCGAGATGGTATTGTGGTCGCATTCTTGGACAGCTCGTTTGAGTGCTTCACAAATTGGTTCAATATCTGTGAAAACATCTTTCACTTTTGGCCAATTTTTCGCCCATTGCTCATGGCGGGCTTTGTTTCGACAAAAAATATAAACAGTAGTGGCCTGTGACATTCCATGTATGATGGGCACTATTACTTGTCCAAGTGCACCTGAAGAGATCAAGAAAATTTTCTCTTCGTGAATATCGCTGATAAAATCAATACATTCATCAATAGAGGTGAATGTATGAATGGTGTTGACAATTTCCCGTAATTTGGACATTGTATTGATACAATCGGCATCTGTAACTTCATCAGTATTGCTGTCGAGCCAGATTAGCAGAAAGTTTTATACTAGACGAATATTTCCACGTCTCAATAACCCTTTGTTTAGATCAGTAATATCAGAACATGAGGTTAGTTCTTTGCTCTTGATACCATCAAAAATATTGCCTATCTTATTCTTCAATTTATTCATATTGTTAATCTGGATGTAAACGTCGCAAAGCTAAATAATAGAAAAAATTTGTATTGAAATAAAAATCGATAAACTACGTTTAGAACACTAAAAGAAGAAAGAATTGATCATATAATTATTTATATTGGCATGATCAGGTAACGATCACTTACAGATAAGTAGAATTCGAACTTAAATTTGAAGAGAGCCGACGAGGAAAGAATACCAACTGCTTTCTCGCTTTTGTGTTCAAACTCTGTTGAAAATAGGTAATCGGACTTAGTGATTCTGAATATCGTAATGGTTTTCGCCAGCTTTCGATTTAAAGACTAGTTTTTTAAAGGTCTTGATTTTTCAATTGAAAAACCATTTTCACGAAAAAATTTTTAAGGTTCTAAGTGAGGTTTTGAGCGAGTTTTCTACGTCTAAAACTTTCAAAAAAAGAAGGAAAACCGATAATATTCTTACACAATTTATGAAAGACAAAACCACTGTTTTTCACACATGTTATTAGCAATTTTGGATAAAGAGGGCAGTAAAACTATTTATTGTGTTTTTAATGAAAATGACAACTATAAAAAAGTGTTGAAATCATAATTTCTTCGAATATCGAGCACAAGTTATAAAAACAGACTCATCGCAGTCTTTTTCTCCAGATTGTATATGAATTCCTGAACTTCCAAAGGAAACTTGATTAATGTTGACAAATCTTGAGAAAGATCTTGAGGTATGAAACCACTGGAGAAATAAGCGTATTTAATCATTGGCGTGAACACATCTGCGCTCAATTGACTGTGCATTAGACTGGCTAAACGTATGAGACTATTTCGTTCATGCAAGCGAATATTTACTATCCACGCCAGAGGTCAAAGCAGGCAGCTGTTTTTTGAATAATTGTTGATAGGAGCCAGATAGAGATCTGTTGTTTTCAGCATTTCATAACCAAGACTCAGGAGCATGTTTTTGTAAGTAAAATCTTGGGTTTTTGGAGGATCTTTGAAAAACGACGTTGGCTTGTTAAAAATTGTTATGAAAGCCAATTAATTCTTTTACATATTCGGAATCAGCGTCAATTCATAAGTTTTTCGAGTTTTTCAATAAAAAGTTTCTTTTCGTCAAAAGATTAGTTCTTAACCATTTTTTGACTGAATTCATTTATTGACGTAGTCCTGAAGATGACCAAGAATAAGTTTGCAATGCAGTTAAACTTTCGTTGAAAACCTCGAAAAGTATATGAATCGACAGTTTTTGATGCTGATTTCGAATATGTAAAAAAATCAATAGACTTTTATACCAATTTTTAAAAAATCAACGTGGTTTTACAAAGATTTTCTGAAAAATCGATCTTTAGATTTTGTCTCAGCAAAGAATTTGCTTACAAAAATATACTGTTGGGTCTTACCTATGCATCGCTAAAAACCCCAAATCTCTATCTTGTTCCTGTCAACAGTTATTCAAAAAGCAACCGACTGCCTTGACTTCCAGCGCCGATAGTAGTACTAGATCTAAATGGTCCCCATCTATGATGAAAATCTCAGAAAGTTTGATATTATTATTCAGTCGATATAAGTATCACAATGTAGGAAAGTAAAATTCAGTGACACTTGATCAGATCGACAGGTGAAATAAGAACTAAATTAAAAATATCGCTCAGAACAATAAGAAAAACAGTTTACCATCGTTTTAATCAATAGTTTCCTAAATTATGGTTTATATACATGTCACAAAAATATGTATCTCTCCGAATTATATCTAATAAAAATGTCTTTAATCATTATAGTTCCGAGCTTATCATGAAGCTAACACTCGCCTTCACTTTCACTCCACATCCTCATCCTCATCAAGATAGTAATAAGTGTACGTTTGTTATTGTAAAAAATATCTTTTTTATTTATGCCTATTTTACATATAGTTAATCTAGTGCTCAAAACATATTCTTTTCCAATTAAAATAATAAGATTGATTTTTTTCTTCGTTATTACCTGATAAAATACTGCATTGATTTTAAATCGAAAACATTTTTATCAAAAGCTTGTGTTTTTTTTCTACTGCGAAATATCAGTTCATTTTCATCATTTATTTATTATCATGCTTAATTAACGAAGCGGTTCTTTCCAACTACCTCACAAAAGAATATACATTTATGACACATCATGTTACACCCACATTTTTTTTCTTTCTTCCCAACTAATAGAAGGGATGCATGACGCACACACAGGTGAAATTGTACAAAGTAAAAAGAAAATATTTCGCAAAAAAAGATAATATTATTGGTTAACAAACGAAAAAATCAAAACTGTAATTGATAATTATTATTTCAAAATGATGAGTTCTTATAAGAGAATGAGACTTTTTTAAAAGTATTAAGCCAAACTTATTATAAAATGTTTTTATGTCAAGATTTATTCTCATTATTAATCTATTTGATAAAAAAATTGTATTATGCTCCAATCATATATGATGGATGTCTACAATCACTTGTTAGACGTGAACATGTATTTAATATTTGAAAATAAGCTAGAGAAAAGATCATCTTGATTTATTCTCTGTATTGAACAAAGTGGCTTAGCCAGAAATTTATACTAAGGACACACCAAAAGTAGTGAGGGAGATACTTTTTCCTTAAGCAGGGGTATAAAAAAATTTTCTTTTTTACCAATAAATAGAGCGTGTTTCACTCTATTTTTCTATGCTATTTGTTAATTCCTCGCCTTCTACCAAGTCAGTGAAATTTCGAGAAAAGTTTCTTTTCACACAAGTTCCTAGTAGCAGAAGCTTATATTGTCGCCTATACATCGTTCTTTTTCGTTTTTTCTTTTTTTTTTTCATTATTTTCTTTTTATCATTTCTTATAACCTGCTTCCACATGTTTTATTGTGTGACGATATCAGTAAAAAAGAAAAGAAAGCAGAAACAAAAATGGATTCGATGATTATTTCATTAAATGTTCAGAGTAATCACCATGATCATATACACACAGCTGCATTCTTTCAATACATTTCTCGAAGGTATTTTTGTATTCGTCTGGATTTAAGGAGTTCATGAAATCGATCATCGCATCATGTAATGATTCTGAATCATCTTGATTGGCCAGATTATCTCTGATCAAGTCGAATAGCCAGAAGTCACAAAGTGACAAATATGGAGAATTAGATGGATGTGGTATTATTGTAAGGCCCTCAGATATAGAATAATCAGATACATCTTCATTCACATATGATCTACCATTGTCATAACGAATTTTGATATCACGAGTCCCATACGAAAGTCTTTGACGTTTAATCTCGTTGAACAGAGGTCGTAAACGCTGATTGATGTAATACTGGTAGTCAGCAATCCGATCACGTTCGATGCGATGAATTGACATAGGCCCGGTCTATTTGAAAAAGATCGAAAATAAGGTTTTTGGTGCAAACCGACTTCGTCCAACAACAGTAGGTGGAGGATATCCCATACTTATCCATGCCTTGTTTGATATCTTTCGGCCGATCTGTTTGTGACGGAACCAGAACTCATCATCAGTAATTATATCGCATAAACGCTACGTTTCTTGGTGAAATTTCGCTAAATTGTGCTTGCATATTCGAACTCGTTCAACTCGCTGAAGATCGGTGAGATCCTTAGGTATGTAACGTGCAATTATCTTCCGAAGCTTTAAATGATCAGTGATTACTCGTTGAACAGTTCCATAACTCAAATCAGTTGGCTTCATTACCATAAACGGAATTCAATTCATCATGGATAACTCTTGCTGAAATACTAAGTGCAGTACGCACTTTTATGTAAAAACGAAAGTTTTCAGTAGTCATCGAAAGTCAAAGAGGAGAGAAGAAGGAAAGGAAAAAATAAAATATACGATGATCCGGAATAATGCAGATAATAATTCAGACGTATTTCTTCTTATGTATATATGGAAGCAATTTGGAAAAAATGAAAAGAAGAAAAGAATGAAAAAGAACAATGTATAGACAAAAATATAAGCTTCGGCTACCAGAGAGTTGTACGCAAAAAAAGGTTTTCTCGAAATTTTACTGACTTGGTGGAAGGCGAGAAATTATCAAATAGCATAGAAAGAGAGAGTGAAACACGCTCTATCTATTAGTAAAAAAACAATTTTTTTTAGACCTCTACTTAAGGAAAAAGTACCTTCCTCATTACTTTTGGTATGCCTTAAGTAATTTGATAAAGATCGATTGATGAAAAGCAATAATCGAGAATAGAAAATTGAACTTGTCCATCTGTCATCATATAAGATCGGTCTGTTATTCGATTCATTCATTCATTCCTCATCCTCAGTTAATCCCTTTTCTAATATTATATTTTTTTGGTTTTTCGATTGTCTAACGAAGTCACTAAATTTTTGTGTCAATATTTTGTCCTTGGTATCATGTAAGGTTAATAATAGTGTAATAAAGAAAAAGCCATCTTGTGTATGTGAATATTTTTTCTCATTCGTGAAATGAAGAAGAATGATTAACAACACTACTGCCTGTATAATATGTAATGAATCTAAATCGACTTACTGTCTACGCTTTTCAATGGCAGGTTCAATGTCATTCGATATACTTCGACAGACATCATCCGAATTTCAGTTGAGATTACAAATAATTTATGTAGTATTGTCTACTATACAATTCATAATGTCTATCATTTTCAATTTGTTAATGATCGCAACATTATTACAAAAAAAAATTCGAATTACATCATGTGGAATTTATTTGTTACTTTTTAGTCTAGTTAGTTTAATTGCGATAAGTACATTTTATATACGAATTATCTTTACATTGTACTTCAATGAAGAATTAGATCGAAATAGTATGATTCATTGTCGTTTGAGTATGGCCATTTCAAACTGTACACAATTGATATGCTTATGGAGTGCTGCATTTGTATCAGTTGAACGAATATTAATCCAGTGTTTTGATTTCAGTATTTATCGTTCACGTAGATGCGCACTAATAATGTCACTATTATTGGTGGTTTTAATGATAGCAACAAGTATAACATGGTTCATTGGTCCACAAACTGTACCACATCCAATTGTACCGACAGTATATTTGTGTGAATTCCGTATGCTGCCATCAAAATGGGAATTTGTTGATGAAATCATCACTAGTATTTACATTCATGTAGTTATACCATGGTTTTTACATATTTTCTCAATCTTCTTTACACTAGGTCATATTATACGGCATAAAATTATCTTGACTGATGCAGAAAGAAGTAAATGGATTAGAATCATGTGGCAACAATTAAAGAAACATAAAGACTTTTTTATTCCACCAATAGTTATCATTTTCTGTACAATGCCACATGAAATACTTGCAAATGCTTTTACAACAAGGCCTTGTATAGAATCAAACACGAGTTTCTACCTTCGATTGCATATAATATTTGATTTTTTACATTTGTTACCGCAAACGCTTGGATTTTTTATCTACATTTATCCGTCGAAAGTATATTGGCCATTCTAGAAGGAGAACTTTACTATATTATACAACAAATAAGATATGCAATCTAAAACGCAGATTTTTTTTGATGAGGATGAGGTTGAGAGTGAGTTATGTTAACATAAAACAAATGTTTTTCATGTTTACTAATAATGACTATCAAGTGGGTGGGTTCTATAATAAAAAATTTGATAAAATGTTCAATTTTTAAACAATTTTTTAAACAGTTACCACAACATGCTTCGATCTTGCTCAAAGATATCATTAAATGACTCTTTTTTATTTTCCTAATTTTAACTTTTCCAAGGTAGAAACAATTACAGATGTTCTTGTCAACATAGTTTTTGAGATTTTGGAGATTGATAACGAGGAGTTTTGATTGGTAAAGAGTGTGAGGAGGAATTCAATAAACAATAAGCCGATAAAAACTTAGCGATACGTCTTAGGAAAAGGTTGATCGATTTTGAGGTTAATCACAACTGATTTCAAATTAATGAAGGACCGAAAATTCGAATTCAGGATAAGTTTTTGATAAGTATTAATTAATTAACAGCTATTATTTAACAGTTTCTCAAATATATCCCTATACAACTTGACCAAAGGTTATTGAGGATAGAAAATACAAATCTGAGATCAGGTTTAATATTATTGATTATTAATTAACTTGTAAGAGTCTGTGTATACTGCATGGCTATTTTCTCCTCTAACGTACAACTTCTTTATGTACTGGGCGAGGCAAGTTTTGAAACATTTTTTCTTTTTAGAATATTCGATCAAAGAAGTAACGCGCAACGCTAAATTTTCTTTGAGAAGATGCAGAATTAAGTTCTTTACAAACTAGTATAAAATTTAATTTAAAACAATAGAACAGAAAAAAAATTATAGGCTACACAATGTGATTGAATGAATGTCATCTTTATCCTATACAAATTTTTTCTTTGTTTCTAGCACTGTTTTTAAATTCTAAATAGTCACTTAAGTAATCTAATCCTTGTAATTGGGTTTTATATCAAACCTAGTTTCATAATTGTATGTAAGCCATAGATAGCAATCTATATTTATTGGACAGAAATGGACTAAGTAACCATTCACAGTAAAATGTGGTTCATTTGATGGTATTTGGATTTTTTTCATCTCCTTTCTTTCGCAAAGTGCTATTTGGATGTGTCATGAGAAGAAAAAATAATTCTCTACAAAATACAGCAAAACTGAACTAGATATAGTTTTAAATATCGTTTGTAGACTGCTTGTTTTGAAAAACGAATACTTCGAGGTATAAAATGTCGTTTTTCTCAAAACATGATACGCTGCCTAAACATAAGATTGTTTCGTCTAGAAGTAGGTTCAAACCCTATTAAAGCTTATTTTCTGTGAAATTTTCATCTAACTACTTCGACTTTCCAGAAGTTCGAAAAAAAATGCCTTGTTCATTGCATCAAATCACGTACCATTGATGATAGACGAAGAGAACGAGTGCTACAAGTACAAGAATGGAAAAATCAAAACGTTCAGATTAAATCTGTTGCAAAAAAATACCATGTTTTCTTCAAAATAGTGTGGTGTACATTCTTTGCATCCTACCTTGTTCATCGTTACTCGATTTAAATGCGTAACTTCAATAATCGACAGTATGAAATCATCATTTTGAAAACTCATTATGACTATCTTGTAGAGAATGATCTAAAATATATGAAATCATTCCGTCTCATTAATAAATGCTTCAAATCGCACCAAGTAATTGAGTAACAATGATGTCTTTTATGGATAAAGAAAATTCTACTATCTTTCACTAAAAAACTAGATGAATATTAAGAAATATTACGAGATCGTATTATTTCAATTTTTCTCACACGAAAATTGATGCATTCGATAGAAAAGCGACGAACTAGAAAAAAAAACAAATGCAAATTGTGTTCAATATCCATTGTATAAAATAACACTTGCTAGGCATTTACGCTTGAATTCTTATTGATACGAGATGAAATGAAATTATTAATTGAATAGATATTCTATCGAGACAATATTATAGGTGATTGTAACTTTTATGTCCGAAAAGAAAACAAAATTAGTTCCAAAAAATGAACTCATCATATATTTGTGTTTTTAAAAGCGTTTTCGAAATTATCGCTTCGGATGCAATAAATATTTGGTTTCTTTGAATATTGTACATGAACAGTTGTAATTATCGTTTTAAATACATTGAAGATTACATCCACATACAGACTAACCCAAAAATCGACTGAAAAAGTCATTATAAATATCTTTTATACCATCCAAGCAATTTTATTGATTTTTTTAATAATATGTTAATACGATTTTTAAAGCTTCATTCTCGATATTTTCAGATTCATATCTGAGTCTCTAACCATTAAAATAAAAATAGTCACATTTCAGAGGAAGTCGATTTTGGCATAGAATGGTCAGATCTAGACTGTATTAAAGATACTTTTTAATGTTCTAATAAAACTCGTACAATATCAAATCGATACTTTTCTGATAAACTTTTAGAAATTACAGAAGATAAATTCAATGAAGTTTCTGGAATTAGTGAAACAAAGTGTTTGCAAATGCTTCAGCTGTTGCAATATTTTGCCTAAATAATTCAATTTATTCAGTAGAATTTTCAGGAAGATTAAAACTAAATGAAATAAACTATTTAGTAGTTTTATTGTTGTATATTTAACCAATAAGTTTTCTGCCAAAGTGAGTATGCACATATTTTAATTACAGAAATAATCATTGAATAAAATAAAATTTGTCTTTTTTTTATATTAGTCATTGTAAAACACTTAAAATAATTTTTTCTCTATTTCAATGAACTTGAAAACATTTCTTTTTTTCAACTATCTGTCTGTATTTATTTTATTTTTTAGATTCAAATAATATGTGTATTTCTTTATGTATGTGTACCTATTCAGAGTTTTTTTTTCTTTCGTTCTTACTCTTGTGTACAGTATAACAGGAAGAACAGAACAAGAAAATTATTTTTCACATTTCTTCTTTACAACATTTATTCATTTTTGATAGCATTTTTCACATTGTTAATTATATTCTTTTTCTCATACTGTACATTTGACAAAATTGTCTATTCGATTCATTCGTTGTCTTATAAAGGTAAGAACAGAAGTGACACACATTAAAAGAAAATAAAACGACTCACTTTCCATTTTCACACGCCAGTGATCAGTGACATACTAAGTCTCTTTCTAACATCCATGGTGTTAGTTATTTCACCACATCACGATCAATACATCATCATCACCAACATTTAAATGTTGAAGATGATCCTAGGCCCGGCACCCTTACAGAACTTATTAACTTTTTTTGATTTCTTTTTTGAAAGAAGAACTACTTGGAACAGTCCAAAAATAATGAGAATGACACTTTAATACCATATAGCAAGCTTAAAGAAACTTTCTTTCTATCTACGCTGATAGAGAAAAGAATGATCTATTTTTCTATGCTATTTGATCATACATCTACTAATATCATAATAGTAAACTTTCGATAAAATCTGTTTCGTTAGAATATGTACTGGTTGTATTGGATCATAAAGAGTGTGACACGTTTACTTCCACTTTATATTCACTTAATACGCTGCATTAAAACAACAAATTATGTCACAGGATACAACGTGAAAAGCTCTACAATTTACTAAGACCAATTATAAAAAGATGAGATAGAAAGAATCAAATTCATCTCTTACCAAACAAAACAACCTCGTTTTTAGAAGTTTCAAATTTGTTAGCGCAAAATCTTGTCTCTTTTGAAAGCAGAAAGCGCAACTATAGAACAAGCGATCCTTTATATGTGGTAGAGCTTTTCACACTGCATCTTGTGGCATATTTTGTTTTTTAATACAATGTATTAAGTGATGATAAAATGAAATACAAAAATGCCATCTTTTTTGTAATGTCATGTCCATTATAATCTAAATGCTACCAATTAACTTTCAACAAAAAATAGTTCTTATCTTCTATTTTATTACTATGATTTTAGTTGAAGTATGATCAAACAGTATAGAAAAATAGAGCATTCTTTTCTCTATCAGACTGTATACAACGAAAGTTTCTCTAAGTTTGCTATACAGTATTAAAGTGTCACTCTCATTACTTTTGGGCTGCCCTAAGTAGCAACAACTTTCTGAAGAACATTATCGATCTATTGGTAAATTATCTATTGTTAGCTGCATTCATGACTGTCTTACTTATGAGTTGAGAGCATGGCATTTAGCCATTCTCTTTTGATAACCTTGATGCTTGATCTCTTACTCTCTGCTAAGACAACCATTCTTTTTCTTCTGCTTGACCTGCGTAGACTTCAAAATTTGTCTATAACACATGACTTTCTTGCTCAAGAACTCGAGAGATTGATGTATATGAGACAATAATTTTAACTAGAGCTTCATTTTAATCCTGTGGAAAAGTGAGAATTTTTAAGTCCAATAGAATCCTATTTTTCCGATCCTGTTAGTACACTAATCCACTTTTTAGGAAAGATTAACTAACAGAAAGTTTCTTTTTGCTTTAGATATTATCACTTCTGCTTTTAATAACTGTTGTCTGATTTTATATTTTTGAAAGAACCACGTCATAAAACAACAAGTTGCAATGCGTAAGTCCAATTCTCATCACGACTATATCAACAGTGAAGAGGTACCATTAAATATTTATGAGACTGGCATCCATGATGACGGAACAGCCCGAATACTTGATTGCTTCTGTAGCATTGAAAGAGAACAAAGGCGCAAAACTTCGTTACACATAGATGGTTATGAACGGATGCCAGTTATCCCACTTGAGGATGCGGTTAGTTCATTGGAGCATCTCATTCCTGACATCAAGAAAAAAGTCCGAGAAGCTAGACAAAAGCAAGACGAACTGATGAAACGAGAACCGAAGAAAGGCATACTGACGTTGGATGAGTCAATTGCTATTCGCTTGTACACTATGCAATGGTCTGCGAATAATCAGAGTCTCTATTGGCTGCTAAACAATGACTTGCGTGAAGCAGATCACCGTAAACAGATGGAGCCATGGTTTGGGTACCTGAAATTGTTTCTTTTGGCTCTATTCAAGGTACCATCGGAAAAGAGAATCATCTGGCGAGGTGTCAAACTTGATTTGAGTAATGCCTACACCGAAGCGCAGGTGATAACTTGGTGGTCTCTAAGCTCATGCACAGAAAAAATTCAGCTACTAGAAAGTAATTTTCTTGGTCAAAGTGGAAAGCGTACTTTATTTTCCATCGAATGTTGCCGAGGAAAAATGATCACAGAATGGTCTAATTACCCAAGTGAACATGAGATACTCTTGCTACCTGGAACTACACTTCAAGTCGTTTCAAAATCAAGGCAGGGAAATGATCTTTGGATTATCCATTTACAAGAAATTATTTCTAAAGAATCCTATCTGAAGATACCGATGACAGAACAAGAAATTACAAATGAGCGGAAGAAACACCGCCGAGAGGTAAATCAATTTTGAACTTAGAGTCTAATGAGAACTTTTATCTTCGTATCAATCCGTTCTCAAACTATGCAAAAGTTCATTTTGAGCACTTTAGATATGATCTTCAAGCAATATAATCTCGCAAGACAAAATTCGAAAACATGTGATACACATCTATCAAACTGATTAAATTTAGGAAAGTCTGTTGTTTTTTCCTTGAGAAATGAGTATTTCACATTTCATTTCCTAGGAATCGTACACTTTTAGATTTTTTAGCTTGTACAGAGGATTATTCATTCATACATAAACTGTAGAACTATGAAGAGTTACAGAACTCTACAAACATATAATAGAAGCGTAATGGGAAAACTAAATTGACTCTCGCGCTATTTTATTATTTTGAACTAACATTCATAGGATAGATTGCTTATTTTATTATTTATCACCCAACGCACAAATATATGAAGTCACAATCAACTCGAAATATGACACGGTGTTAAAACAATAACAATATATATTTCATTTTCCGCTACTGGAATACTGATCTACTCATAAATCTGACCCAAAAATTTACATGCGCGAAAGTAATCAAGAAGAAAACTTTGATTTCTAGTAATAAATCCTAATGATCGTAAATCGAAAGAGCTTATTAGCGTGTATGGAGTGAACATTTTCTAATAAAATTCTACACGGTTGCTCAATCTATAATGGTAACATTCGCACTTCTCTCGCTACTTCTGCTAAGAAATTTTTCAAGTTACAATTGAATTCTTTCACTTGAATAACGCAAAAGAATTAGTAGCTGATTTTATGCATAAGTTTAGAAGAGCAGAAGTGGACTGAACCTAGGAGAGCTATGATTGTTGAAATATATCTTCTTTTTATTATACTGGTTTTGGTGAGTGAAAATTGAATACGTTCAGTGTACAGAGGTATATCTTAGAAGAAGACTTACTTAAAGATTTTAGTCGATCAAACAAGTACTGAACATGAGAACATACTATAGAATATTAATCTATTTGTTTTCATTTTTCGAGTGCTGAAAGGCCTAATTTTCTATGATCTCACTTCATCAGTTATGTTCATAAAACAATATTATACATTGAATTAAAAATCAGTAGGGCGATCGGCACAGAATGATTCAAGCAATTTTATATTCTCGTTATGTCACATCCTTTTATGAAAAAAAACAAATCAAATATATTCAATTGAAGTTAGTCCTTAAACAACACAGATCTGAATCCTCTTTACGTGAATTTGTCAAAAGTAAACTATTTGGCTGTTGGTAAATATAGTATTTTCGTTTTTTAGCCGGATTTTGATAGTTTTCAACTGGTTTCAATTCAACCATCCAAAACCTGTAAGCAAAAAACTAATAAGTTGTAATAGAATTGATTTTATCCTATTTTAGTTTGGCAGAAATTTTGTGTACCAACTTGGGTAGTATTCATCATCTGTCTGCTGGCAGTTACCGGTGTCGTATTACTTGTGTTGATCAATAAACGTAAGTATAGAGCACTCCATGCAACCGAACATTCTCGCACTGGTAAAAAATTTGAAGAATTTATTATTGGATTCAGGTCGTCTATTACGGACAAAGAGAAAAGGCGAACAATGACTCTTAAAATCGAGATATTTTCACTGCTCTACAGTTCTGCTTCAGTTAAACTTTCTACTGTGGATATTCGATCGAATGATTCTATCTATTGGAGCTTAGAAGTCAATTTTTTGACTAGAAACGCTATTAATATTTTATATCTTTATTAAAACTCTTCAATTGAAAGCCTATGTTACCGGATTCGAGAATGTAAAGAGCTAGCTATATGAACTTATAGTCATCTTTTACTAAAAGAAAAAAATATAGTTTTCAAAGACTCAAACCACTATTAGATTATAAAACAAAACTGATAGAATGAATTTAAAAACTTCCTATTAACTTTCAATCAAAATTAATCACTTTTTATGTTCAGTTCGATATTTACTAACACAAAAGTTGAAAACTAGGAAATATTCAATAGTCATTAACATGTCTGTTGCAAAAACTTTCATGCAATCCGAACGATCGACGAGAAACAGTAGCATAAAACGAATTGATGTAAGTGAATATTATGGCTCACGTGTATTATACCTGATTATTAAGTGTTCAGTAGAAAAAAAACCATGAGGGAGAGGAGGGAGTCGAAGAATAAATGATTGAAATCGTTCTTGATTATTATTCAATTTTTTTTTTATTTAAATCTGCAGCAGCAAAGCGTCTTCCTCAAGGTAAGAGTTGTCTATTTTTTCATGTCAAAAATTAATAGAATGCTTTTTACGTATGTTTTCAGTATATGGCAATAGTACATCTGTCTGCCATTTGCATGGTGACCCACATTTACTAATATATCCTCGTACACCTCGTGAACAGAGATCACAGTACTGGTGCAAAATGCCTGGTGAAAATTTGCTGTTGAAAAATGAATATATTGAATTTAAAGTTTATGTAACTGAACAATTCTGGTACAATGAACAGGTACAGCAAAATTAGCCTACCCATTTTTAATCTTCTTATTTGCTTGTGCATCCAGTCCCCGGAATTTAAAATAAAGTCTACATTAAACTGTATATGAGACAATGAGAATCGACCATGAATCTTTCTCAATAATTAGTTACTATTAATCATTCGATTGACTCAATTTGCTTCCTATTTGCCAGTGTCAAGAGTGGACGTTAGTAACTTTTTTTTCTTGAGTGTCGATCATGTCTGCAAAAGAAGTATGAGCTCTATTGACTGAAATACGTGGACATAGAACTGAAATCTTTCGAATATAACTATGGGCAGAAAACGATGTATTTTAGTATGAAATTTTACTATACGCAAATTCCGGTGAAAAGATCTGCACATTGACACCAGAATTAAACAAATGTAACAATTCTAGTAAGTGATACAGTATGCATTTGCTCTTATGATGAAGTCTTCTCTTTTGTAGATATAACAATAATCGAATCCAACTCGGGAAAATGGCTCGATATTATTTACAAATCCATCGGAATGCGTATACAAATACGGCAAAGTTTAAGAGTAAGTGCTCTTATTCAAATTTGAAATAGCTACTTTTTTTTGTTTGTATGTATGATGTTTTAGTCTTTATTTTATGATATTAGTATTCATTTACGTTTTAATTTGATCTACATGTCCGAAGGTTTATGTATCAGCCCTAATGAACAGTGTGAACTAGAATCGGTAGGACAAGACAGTCATCAAGAACAATCAGTCAACAACACAGAAATAAATATACACGAGAAAAAAATCAGAAAACTATGCGATCTCTGGTTGAACGAAGCTATTAATGCAACTCAAAAATTGAACATGACTTACCAGCTGGAAATGATTGACAATCTGCGAATTTCATGCTTTCATGATATGATGACGACAAATGATACAGAAGTGAGTAGAACGCATCTCAACAAAGTACCATCCATGTACGACAGAAATGATTGAACAATCAAATCTTTTGATCCATCAATCATTTAACTCTTTATATTTGCATACTGATTTTTCCATATTTTCTACGATAAAAACGAGTGCCTATGAATTCAATTCAATTCTTCTTATGATTGTATCAGACTCATTGACACTAATAGAGTTTATTTCAAACACGCAAAAGATAGAATATCTTGATGTAGTTAATCTATCCACTGAAATCAGGCGACATCAATGTGGAAAAAGTCAGTTGGACTATTCTTACTTCCATGAGATGAGAGAAATATAATTTCTATCAGCAAGAATATAGATAGAAAAAACAGACTGAACTCGTCCACTATTGCAATCAGCCAAATAGCAATCTACATTGATCTTAAGAATATTCATGCATGATCAACACCTTAATTGATAGAACAGTAATTCAGAAAAAACTAAACATATCACAATGTAAAAACTGAAGTTGTATTATCAAACTTTAAAAGGTTTGAAAAGTTACTAATTCAAAAAATACTTCTTACCCTACAAAACTTTGAAACTTTAGTATTCTTTATGTAGACCAATATTTTAGCCAATAGAATCCAAAACAAGTTTCTGAAAGCGAGTTTTTCTCCTGGTCTAAAGAGGAAATCATCAATTTTTATTTTTATAGCCTGCTAAATCGCTTGCTAGACCTATTTCAAGTTGACTGGTACATCTTCATTGTTAAAAATGTAGCAAATACTCGTTACTGCTTCTATTGATATAACTTGTTTAGGTTGGTGTAGCTAGTGTACACGTCCTGTTAGCAGAAGGCCTAAATATATTGAATCCAAGTGATGAACAATTTGCAATGATTGTTAACAAAAGTGTTACTATAGTCGACAAAACATTGGACACTGTTAATGAAGAAACAATAAAAGGTACCAGTGATTGGATGAGTACAAGTACAACAAGAACAACCACAACAAGTACAAGTACGACAAGTGCAAGCACAACAAGTACAAGCACAACAAGTACAAGTACGACAAGTGCAAGCACAACAAGTACAAGCACAACAAGTACAAGTAAGATACTTGATACTTAATGTGCTTCATTTAGATACTTTTTGCTTGGGTATATTTTGCTCAGTAGCAGTACTAAGTATGACTGTGCTCAAGTGCAGTAAGATTAAGTACATTAGAGTAATCATATTGAGGCGTATTTGTACATTAAACATGTCGATATTGATATTTGGATGTATAATTCACACTTAATTTTTACAACTTAGCGATATTTGTAGTAAAAATATCCCCGTGAGAAAAAAATAGTGTCACTCGATATTTTCAATACATTATTACTATAAATGAATATTTTGAGCAAAATAAGTATATATCACAGGTGACATGGAACTCTAGTTGAGATTGGAATGCGTGAAAGAAAGAAAATAAAAGAAAGTAATAAAATAAATTCTGACCAATCGCTGGATGTCTCCATGTTCCCGAGTAAAAGAAAATAAAGCAACACAAAAAAATTTTGTCAAAACAAAAGCAGAAGACAATATTTCTTAATCAGAAAAAAAAAATCAAAAAACAATGAAATAAACTTTGACCAATCACTCCATGTCCTCGACTTAAAAAATATAGCAAGAAAACAAAAAGATTTTAATTCTAAAAATGTAAAAGACAGTTTTTCTTACTAGAAAAACTTAAAAAAACAAACTATTGTTCATTGATAACTACAATTTTATAATGGATGGACAATAAAAATCACTATTCTAACATATACTTACTGTGCTCAAAATGTTCATTTATAGTGATGATGCATTGAAAATATTGAGCGCAGCACTATTTTTTTCCACGAGAATATATGAAAATTATTCACAGCCAATGTCTTACATAATCACTCGATTTTTGAAGTAGTATATTTTTTTTAATATCTTCTTGTAATTTATTGATCACATTAGCAACATACTAGATTCAGATTTTTCTATAAGTTTACTAATATAAGAATCAGAGGAAAGTCGACCAGTTTACATAAAAATTCATAGATTGTCAATACTTTCGAATTCGTTTCATACGAAAATAGTAGACTTATTACAAATGGAGATGTGCATCTTCAATCAATGACAATAGCAAAAGTACTTTTGTTGCACCAAAATTTTTTGTCAATATTGATAATTGTCCCTTTGCTTATTGTAGCTTGTATAGGTTCGTATTTAATAAGACTTCGAACCTACGAAGCGCATAGTTAATTATGAAATACCAACGATCAGTCACACTCATTTCTATTTAATTAATATGATTATAATGTTCTATTTTCGTATGAAAACCTCTCCTTGAAGGAAATAAACGCATATCTTATGACTTTTATTTCCAGTTTGGTACCGATAGGCTTAAAGAAGATGTTGAATTCAATGTGATCCCACTGTGATCGATAACTTTTAGCAAGATTCTATGTAAAACATTGAATGTGAATAGTTTTCATATTTATATTATATTCACATATCAAAACTGTAAATAATCGGACAATTTCGTAATCTTCTAGAACTCAATATGATCTATGTAAAATTTTGTGAATAAATTTGAGAGCATTTCCTATAGGGTTAAAATATGACAGACGATAGTCTTGTCTTATTCGTAAAAGGAGATCCATATTAGATTTATGACGGAATCAAAAGATCAGCATGTCAGAACATCTGTTCCAGCCTATGATGGAGCAAAAACTTATATTCCAAGCCGACAAGTAGATCTCTCTACCTTAGTAGTTTTAAACCCATCGGAAAATCTGTCTATGGTCTAAACTCTTGAGCTCAAAAATATAAAAATGACTAAGAAAAGTTTAAAAGTGCAAAAACAATTGAAAGACTGCGAACTGTGCTTTTTTGTTATACCAATGTGTCCGTCACGGCCTATGAGACAAGATGAGGAAGGGATATTTTTCTTACTATATAATGGAAAACTCATCAACAATCTTGTCTCACAAAATCTAACATCAGCTATATAAAATTTTGGAAAGATAGAAGTCAGATCTAACGGAAATAAAATTTGATATTTTAATTAGATTCAGAAACAATTTACGACACAGTGCCTGCTGGTCAAGTCTATTCCAAAGACGTTGTGTTAAACGGTAATACATTCCGCGTATATGGTACCATGAAGGGAAGTATCACTGGCTATGGTAAAGTCGAAGCGTATGATGGAGCCCGGCTTGATGGTAGTATAAGTGGTGCAATCGACTTAGAAATTAAGGGTAGTGTCTCAATGGGTGGCAATTTTGGATAATAATTGTTCTATAAATATTTTATATTCAAGATGATTGCTTTAATCCTTTTGCTTTTAAATATGATCTGATTCTATACCATATTTCATGAATAAATTGTCACGAAGTTCACCTAAGAAAACTAGTGCCAGTTTAACTGATCCAGATGAATTGTAAATGCTCATCTTTTAGCGATAGACAACACGTAACGTTCTTTATGTGCTGATTCACGTACTTCTCCCAGGAAGAAGCGAAATGAGAATTTTGCCGATGAATAATTATTATGTATTTTAATTCGATAAATACATTTAATAATAAATAGTGAAGAAAGGAATATCAAATAAAAACATATTTTATTGTAAGACGTTACGAAAACTAATGTTATCTTCGTCAGTCAAAAAAAAAATGAAGTTACCAGAAAAATAACAATTACAATTATAGTATGTATAATTTAGACGAGAAAGAATCATTTAAAAAGTAAGACTAGCTAGATAAGAAGACATTTTATTCGTTATTCCTTTCTTTACTATCGATTATTAAATGTATTCATTGAATTAAAATAAATAATAACTATTCATTAATTAATACCACAAAGAAGAATTATGGTTGACAAACTTTGAAGCTATATCGTGAATTTAAAAAAAAGCGATTTCAAACTTGTATGGACGGAAAAATCGTATGAATCTTAAGAAAATGTTTATTATATCAAATCGTACCTAAATTCATTAAATTTAAACATTCTGACAAGAATTTCACTAAAACTAATTCTTATAAAGAAATCGGAAGAAAAATGACGTTTGATCTATATAAAAGATAAATGTTCATAATTAAAGAAAATTAAAAAAGATATCAACAAAAAAGGAAATCTTTTAAAAAATCTGAGGGCAGTTTAAAATTACCAATTATTTGAATAGTTAATTAATAATTACTAATATTAATGTTTCTAGGAGATTTAACCAGAAGCAATCAAGAATGAGGAATCTAAGTTCATGCCCAAATCAAATATTACTACATTATTAAAATAATGATGACATGACATTTATGGCATTTTTTGATTCTCTACGAAAAGAAATGAATGATCAACTGATCAGCAAGATCTGATGCGCATAGATCGGCTAGCTATAAGTGGCGGCCTAGAGAGATGCCGACGAATGATTAGCGGTTTTTCTATAACTAGTCACTGATGATGTACTTTGGAAAAGATCTGTAGCAATTACCTATGGAATGTTTTATAAGAAACTATCTTGGAAATGCAGTCACCATATAATTTAAGTAGGATGCTATTATCCTGAGAAAATATGCCAACTTGTGTGTGGGCTGAAATTCACGAAAGAGGCTTGATCTTAAAATTTATCTATGTGAACTTATTCTAGGGGAAATCGGTTAGTTTTTCGAGAGTAGTGAAAAGTGGCAGAACAAAATTGTATGAAAATGAATGATCGACTACTCCATATGATTTTATGTAGGTATCAGCTAAGTGTGAAGGGCATTCCGATGGGCGCTAATGAACGACTAGCCATTTGCCTATAATTAGTCATTGAGGGTGAGAGTGGTTTTGTACTTCCAGAAACTATTATTCCTAACATCTCCACTTTTCGAAATTTGCATAATTTGATATTAGATATTTTTTTATTTTCGACATTTTTACTTTTGGCCAAAGAAGGGAGGATCGGTTGCAGAAACGCTCAAACTGTGTGCTGACGAAGTATCGTTAGTCCCCGTACTATTGAAGACACCTGATTTTTCCCAGTGAAATGTGGTCATCTTCTTATGTTCCATAGAAAACAGCTTACTCATATTGGGTAAATTGTATGACTCGCTACTTTTTATTCGTTGAGAAGCCCTTCTTTGTTGCTATTGCCTTTCGCCACATCCGATTTCTTCCAAATATCGTCAAACCATTATCAATATTAACGCATGTCAAACAGACATTTTCCTGATCGGAGAAAGAAAGTGGTTCATATCGCCCAGTATGGCGATCGTATATGCATGAATACGGTTGTCTATTGACAAATGAAGTATAGAGAAACTTGGAAAGAGAGAATTTGCTACATATTAGCAGTAAATCAATCTTGTGAGGTAGTATAGCAGAATACCGCAGGATCTGTAATCGACCTAACAATTTTGAAAAATTATATATTGACAGACACAACATGAAAACTTTTACCGATGTTCAAGAAGCAGAAATATTTCACTTATGCCATCAAGTCCCATTCCTAACGTGGTTACAATATGAGCAGAACCCATGTAAGAAAAAGGGCTAAATACCCAGTTAAAACCAATTCTTATGCAAAAAAAATCACAAAAAGTCGATTAGATAAAACAATTTCGGATAAAATTTAATAGACTAATCGATGTTAATCTATTTTTTTCGGAAATAATCTATTGAAATCGATTACCTAAGAAAAATATGAAAAAAACAATTGAAGTATATAAAATTGATTATAATGATGTTTTTAGATTAAAACTCTGATGAAAGTCTGGTGAAAATTCGTGCAATTATAACGACTTTTGATCAGAAAAAATTCGATTATTATCTGTTTTTAGCCATTTTTTATATGGGAAGGCCAATATCGTGAAACATGTGCGATTTTGTTGCTGATGCGAATTTAGCAGCGGAACTTCATTTTAAAATTCAATCTTGTGAACTCATGCTATGGCAAATTATTTAGTGCTCCTCAAACGAAGTCAAAATTTATTGTACCACAATTTAATTTTATAGGCAACAGTCGCATCGAAAACGTAAGAATAAACCACCGCTGGCTAAAAACATATTTTATTTTTAGAAAATGGTGTTTTTGACGTTAGTTGTTAACGTTGACAGTTTGAAACTGAGCGTTTTAATTGCGATTTAGTTTGAAATGCACAAAATGGAGAAATTTGATTTTACAAGGCTTATCTGAAAACTGTTTGGGCTTTAATGAAGCCCAAAATAAACAAACAACCATTCACATAAATCAATAATTTTTATATAAGAATAAAAGCAACTTCTTTGTCTTCGTCGTTTTTTCAATCGTCCCACCTCTGGTGAGTACTACAAAACGTAACAAGTTTTGTTTTTAGTGGCTTTAACATTTTGACTTTCTGTAATTAACAACACTATTATGTTCCTTCTTCTATTTTTGATTTCTCCTTTATAATAATTCGAATATATTTATCATTAATCATATTTCAACATAATGTATATTAAAATCTTGTGTTTTTATTAAGCTCAAATAGAAGCTCGTTTTATTCAGTATTATAGTAATTATATGACACTATTACTTCCAACATCAACTCTGACTCGTCAAACATTTTATTTATCTAGCAACTTGAAAATTTTCTTAGTATTTGTGAAAATCGGCCACAATTTCCATAAAATAAATAATTATGAATAAGTTTGATAACATCTTCTATATAAAATATTTCGGATAAAAATATGAATACTATTTGCTTTATTTATTTAATTTCTTAAAACATTTTACTAGAATTAATGGATATATCACATCTATTTTCTTGACATGTTTTTATTGAATAAATAATCTTTAAAAGTTAATCGAAGAAATTTCTTCATTTTCAATTGCTGCAATTATTAAATTTCAAACTATAAATACTTACCCTTATTCAAATCTTACCTTAATGTTATACATACCTTTTCTACAGATTAAAAACGAGTGCTCTCAGATTATGACATAGAGTTGACTTACGGATAATATTTTCGTCTCTTCGAAACTCGGCTTCGTAATGTGATGTAGAAAATGTCGAAGATACACCAATGAGATTTAGAATATTATTGTGTAATTTAATATAATCAACACTAACAAATTCAATCTCTATATTGGTGACCTTCGATATGTCCGATCAACCCAAAGCGTTGGTTTTAAACAACGATAGCAGGGTTTCGTTGTGATCGAAACACACCGGAAGCCGGGTTTCTAACTCAAACATAAAAAGTTCAAGTCGATTCGAAGTACGAATATCATTGCATAAGCAAAACTTTCACAAACGAGAGCATACGTTTCCAATCTGTCATCGAGTAGGTTTTTAGCCACTGGATGTGTGCTGTTTTTAGCACAACACGCAGTTGATGATCACAATTGGATGATATGAAATGCAGAAAAAAACACGACTTTATATAGTCGAGAATGATATTGCACAAGTATATGTTAACATAGAATATTCAAGAAGAACGAGGCGGTAGAAGAAAAACATTACTAAGCAAATATTGATAGTGGTGCAAGAATGTCTTTTGTTTTTCTTCGTCGTAGTTGTAATCATTCTTTCAACTCAGAAGAAGAAGAATAAAAATAATATTCGCAAATGTAGTTGACAACCGTATTCTGAAGTAATTATAAATAACAACAAATAGACTTATTTCATTGATTTTCATCCTCACCCTTAATACATTAGATATATTACATATACTTTGAATTAAGAAAGGTGGAATATCAAAATAAAAATGATTTACAACTATATATTATTAATTAAATTTGATTTGATGACAATTAAAGTATATTTGAATTATCACAAAGAAAAATTTTTTTTCGAAAAACGAATCTTTAAAAGAAGAAACATAAACTCATTATTATTTATGCACAGTATTTTATGAATAACAAAGAAAATATTAATTAATAATTTTATAGTTGCTTTTTGTTGTACAATAAGAATGGTCTATGAATATATTTGTTTTTAAACAAAAATTAATTTTCATTTTTCCTAAAAAATAATAAACAATTGTTTTGATTATATTTTTATTTATTTCCAAATTTTGATGATTTAATTAAATTAAAAAACCACACCTTACTCATATGAAAAATGACTTAATTTGATCTTCAATCGAAAAATGGCTAATTTATCTATTTCTACTATGCGTGCCGTGTATGCACACTATCTTATTTAACAATGAAAATACTAATTCGTTAGTGATAAGAGGTAAGAAAAAGCCAGAAAATGTTGCCTAATCTATGAAAAAGACTGAATCTGATATTTCTAATTTGTTTTTAGATTCAATTTATGCCTACTTCTACAGTTCCTATTATGAAAAAATGATACGATGTATATACTGATAGTATACTTAAAAACGAAAATTTCTTTATATTTATCAAACTTGAATGCAAGCAACGATCATATTCATCGATGTAACTTCAGTATAGACTATATCTTTTAAAGAGAACTATGCTTTTAACAAAGTTTTTTCGAAAATTTGTTCTATAAATTACAATTAAAAGCATCTAATCATCCCTCAAATCTTTAGTATATTCACAATTATCATACAATTGTATAATAAAAACTTCAAAATATAATATTTACAAATACAAGAAACAAATATAAAGACAGCATTTCGTATAGTCATCATTGTTGAATAGCTGGCGACGGAGTGGTGTGCTAGGGGTATATTTTATATGAAAAGCAGCGCTGATAATAAATCAAACAGTTAAATAATTACTGAATCTGTCGATGTATACCTATAATAGAATCGATAAAGTAGTAACATTATTTTCATCATTAATAGGAAACTACAATAAAGAACAATATTCGTTTATGTTCGATGAAATCAAGTAAAAGTTTCATATAATTCAATTTCAATGAATCGATTAGAACAATCATACAAAAATATAAAGACTGAAAATAAGTAAATAATTAATGAATCAGATACGAATCGAAATAATAATTAATAAAAAAGAACCTCAGTATATATCGGTAACTAGTTTGATAAGAAAAGTAATATAGAAGATGTAAATTAAAAATATTATTCGAATACATCCAATTAATGAAAATAGTATAATGAAAAACGGAACTTTGGAACCATTAGCTAAAATAAATGTTAACATCACAACAATATAATAAAACAAGCCATATTGTCGCTCTCATACTTGTCTTATAGCATCAGCTCCAATTCTGCAATATAGAAAGTGCTACTTGCTCCTCGCTCATTACTGTTTGTGCATTATTATCTGTAAAAGTTTCTGCGAACACTGTCTTAGTTTTATCATAAGCGCATTTATAAAAATGGTCTTTGAAAAATGACATCTCAATATAATTTTGACAAGTAATACATTTGATTGGGAATGGAATACACAATCCTGGCGTCTCATTATGTTCATCAATTTTCGATCTAAATACTGATTGATCACATTCCGAACATCGTCTTCTAAAATAATCACAATCGATATTTAAATGATTCACAACGAAATAGACATTTTTGATAAAAAAAAAGATAATGACCTTTATTACACGCACATAGTTTTCATAAAAGACAATGGCATATTGTACAAAAACATTCATTATCGAGAAGATGTGCATCAACGATACGATCTTGATCAATATTGCCTTCTTTCATCGAGCAAAATTTTCTTACTATCAGGTTTGTTACACACGTTGAAACATGAATATTGTCTGCAGCCGAAAGAAAAAAAACTAGTATTGCATGGCACTTCTAGTCACCTTTTTTTATAGGTGTGTGTATACAAGAGGGATTTGACTTATTTGTACATTCATTTAATCTCGCTTAAGGATCTCTCTCCAATGTTTTAATTTCATAAGTATCTAAAATAATCCCATCATCATATATAAGTCACATAGCTTACATATAAAGTGATTTTTTAAATTATTAAAACATATTTTCAACATCACAAAAACTACATTTCTATGTTCTCTACGAAAGTTACTGTATCTCACCTGATTTGATGCGTTTTCACAAAGATAATAATGACACGAATCATTAATAGGAAATATAGAAAGGTAACTTTTTTTATGAGCATTTATTTCTGACTTCTTTTTCATGTATAGAAAAAATTTAATATACAATCGAGATTTTGTTCATCTTCTACAGTCATTATATCAAGATTTCATATCCAATGAACTATTCGTCAGTGGTTCAGTCGTATAAAATACTATTAAATTTCTCAAAGAATTCATTTAGATATATTCATTGGTGAGAATTGATCAGGAATTTTCGATTTCTATATTACTAACAATAAGACCTTTCATATTAATCAACAGCTTTCTTAATTCTATCTCATGTCCATAGCGAGCCTCGACCGATTTTTCAAGAAATATATTCTCAAAATCTTGTTGAAATTTTCTCGATCACATTATGATCACACTGGCTTGTTCAAATCTAAAATGTCTAAAAGACTTTTTCGCGTCTTTATGTTTTTACTATCTAAGTTTGCAACTAAGTAAAAACAAAAGGATAGAAACACGATAACAATAAGACTCGAAAATGCAAATTTACTTCAATCTAAAGTCGCTTATAGTTCTATCTGTAAGAAAAATTAAAGTTATCACATGTTGTGTGAACTGTTTTCGTTAAATGATAATCAAACAATCTGATAGTTTCATCTTTCTCTTGTTTCTTCTCATTTTTATCAGACTTGTATTCAATTCAGACTTTCCGTAATTTGATACTTTATCCTATGCTAAGATGTTTGCATCATAGGTTTTAGATTCTTTCAATATAGTTCTTATTCTGTTATGTTATTATAACATCGATTATATATCATCATCTGTTAATTCTCTCTAAACTGAGATCATCAAAATTATGTAATGTAATGAAAGAAACGTGACAATATTTCAAGTTTTTACTAGTTATAATGGGTTAGAATGCGCGATTTTTACATTTTCAATCAGAGAAGATATAATACTAAAAACTAATTCATAACATTCAAAATGGTTGAATATGTATCATTTATACAAATTGATTAAGCGCTTCATATTACAGAATTTAGAACGAAGCTGTCCTTATTATGAACTGTATTTGACGATAAAAATCATGTAAACTAAAATGGTAGAATAACATATGAAGAAAATAAAAAATAGAAATTGATTCATGAAGTTGGGATAATTTCTATAGGCGCTTGTATAGAGTCTTAAAAGAAATAATATTGAATTGTAAGAAATTAGATGATGAATCATCTAGTAAGAAAAAGAAAATTCAAGAAGTTAAATCTATGCGAGAAAAATAAAAATGGTAAAAAACATTTTATTTTGCATACCCTCGCTATCGGCATTCTTTTTTTTTATTTTTATTTTGTCATTCTTTATTACACTTTTACTGATAGTGACATTAGATAAAAACAAAAATTATGTTATTTCGTCGTGATTTTTTTTCTTCCTTTCTAGTCGTATGGGGCGATACACAGATGAAAGAAACGATAAATGACAGAGAAAAAAAATCAATGCATATTTACTAGACATACGCACATTTCATATAACATATGATGCAACGAACTATACGTTCTGTGACAATTTCTAACGATGAAATCGGATCACGAAAACAGTCACAATTACGAAAACTATTTAAGCATCATAAACCTCCTCATTTTCAATCACAACCAGCAACACCCTCACCACTCTATTTCGCTTGTCAAGACAACGATGTGACACGTGTAGAATCATGTCTGAAGAAAATGAAACGTAAAGAAATTGATTGTCAATATCCACCGAACAATGATACAGCACTACATGTTGCCACTAGAAATCAACATAAAGAAATTATTAAAATGCTTTTATCTTATGGTGCACAACGATCATTAAGAAATGTATACGATCAACAACCATATGATCTAGCTAAAACAGATGATATCAAAGAGTTATTTAAACGTTCAAAATCATCTCGTTTTGTATTTCTGCCTAATTATTATAAGACGAGTAATTCATTTCAACGTAAGATTAAATGTGAAAGTTGTTCATTAGTAAATGATGATACTTTCTATGAATGGGAATTAATTGATCGAAATGCTTCACAAAAAGCATTGATATTTCGTCGTGAATTGAAATCATCATCATCAATGAATGAAAAAAATTTAAAACAAAAACTTTATTCCATAAAAAAAGGTTATATTAATGCACGTCTACAAAATGTTTCAGAGACAGATGGTGAACGTATATATGATTATTTTAAACGTGCATTAGATAAACAAGAACCCTACTATATTATCACAGCATATACTATTTGTCAAAATTTTTCACAATTATTAAATAAAGATTTGGCACGTAATGTTATACATGATTTAAAGAATGGTTGTAGTAAATTTTCTTGTGAATGTTTATATTCAACAGAAGATGGTACAAAGTCAATTACAAATATTCTTCTTCATCATCCAAAGTTTCAAACACTTGGTTTTCAAGGTGAAGTCTATCGCGGTATTGTCGTACCTAAAACTACTCTTGATCATTATAAAGTTGGTTCTTATATTATTACAACTACATTTCTTTCAACATCGACAACTCGTGAAGTTGCACTAGCTTACTGTGATAAAGGACCACTAGATCCAAATAAACATTCATTTTTCTGTATTTATGAAATACATAACAATGATCGTACTGCTCTTGATATATCAAGAATATCAGAGTTTGCACATGAAGATGAGATATTAATCCTACCATATTCAGCTTTTCTTATTACAAGGATTGAAGAAGAAGAAATGACAAATATTTATTTGGAAGAACAGTGTTTAACACATATGCTTGGCATTAATGATTCACAAGAATCATCAATTAAGTCAACTGCACGTTTACTCGAATTTGTCGGAAATAGTCTATTTAAGAATGCAAGTGATGTATTATCGCATGAAGATGACAATATACGACCAAGATCAAAGACGATGCCTGAATTCAACACACATTTTTAGTTTAAATATCTTGCTTTGCTTAAATCTTAGTTATACAAATAGCAGTAAAATCTAGTTTTAGTATACTGTCCTATTTTTTAAGAAACTAGGAAAGTAGCTTAATGCCATTATTTTACTGAAAGTTATACGATTCATTTGTATTCATCCTTTATCGAAAGGTAACATCTTGGCTGGCTTTATACCCTATCAATTACTATTCATAAACATACCTTGAAACAAACTCAGTAAAATTCTATCGAAATATATTGGCCAAAATAATCAATTATTCATAAAAAAATGCATCAATTTTTACTATTACAAGTTTATGATTAATGCAGGGTTGCCACACGTACCTCATTTTGAAATACAATACCCCATTTAGGTTTTTGAGTCTGTACTATGATGAACTGATCTTCTTATAAGAGTACGTTACGTTCTCCAGTAGAGTTTTTGTCATTTTTATAGGGAAATCTATAATAGAATATATCGTGAGAGAACTGACCAATGAATATTAGCATTCATTCCATTTATTTAGTCTCGTCTGGAGCTATTGGGTTTTCCATTCTTATTTTCTCCCTAGAACTAAAATAAAATTTAATAAATCTTTTCTTTTTCTTTCTATTGTATTTGATTAGTACATATTATGTCAAAAACTAATTTAGGTTAATAATAACAATAGTTAACAAATCTTTTAGCTCTTTAGAAAAAATCAACTATAAATAATAAACAAAAAATGTTAATCCCTCATCAAAATCCAAAAGACGCTGTACATTTAACAAGAATTGGTTAAAAGATCCAAAATATTCAATATTTCTAAGAGAATGTCAAACTAATTCTTATTTTACACTTTGTTCTATTTGCAAATCTAATTTTTCTATTTCAAATGGAGATGTTTATCTGATTAATCGACATGCTGAACAAGCTCGTCATAAACAATTACTTGAACCTCAAGCTAGAGAGAAATGTAAAGTTTAATATTCGTACACGATAATGTTCCATTTTTTTGATTTATTTTTGTTTGTTCTAGCTAAATCGATATTTAGCATGTCTTTATATAAGATTTTCTATTTTTCTTGTTGATTAAATTATTTTTAAAGTTATAATTTAATTGTTAAAATGCTTTTTTGTGAAAAATGAACAATAAAATTGATTTCTACTGAAGAAAAGGTCGACTAGAGTGTTAATTTCTATAAAAGATGTTTTATTTCAGCAGCTTTTTCAACAAATCCTGTTATTTCAGAAGAAAAATTATGTACCCCGACGACGTACCCCATTAGAACTTTTGTGAACCCCATTTGAAAATTAAAATGTGGCAGCCCTGGATTAACATCTGTCGCTAACAACAATCTTAAATATAATAATCTACATCAGTTTTTAAAAAAAGATACGAGTTTTGTCTTTATTTTTATATCGAATTAAATTTCTGTATAACAATACCATTTTGACTATCATTTTTTGTTTATATTTATTTTTTATAGGTTTTATTAGTTTCATGAATCAAAATGGGTTATATAAAAAATTAGATTAAGAACTTTCTTTTCTGTAAACATGATTCGAGCGTGCATCAAAATAATTATTTTATGTTGTTCTCTATTTTAAAGCACCAAAATTTCCCTCGATTTATACTTCTTTGTATGAATTTTATATTTGATCATTAATTTCATACGTACGTGAATCAACAGTCTGATGATTAGATAGATCGATATAGAAAAATAACAGATCTTTAAAGAATTTGTCATTTTTGTAACGAGACTCACTGATGATATAACTACGTAGATGTGTGAATATAACTCAATTCATAGAAAAAAATATATGATTAAATAGGATTGAAATTAATGTTTTATCACAAAAATTAAATTCAGTCTTGTAAAAATAAAAAACTGAAATTGCTTCAAAATGATTGTCATAATTAATCATTAATGATTGTATGAATAAATAACTTTTAATGTTTCTTACATGAATACTGTTTGAATTTATAGAAATATTTATTTTTTCCAAATAAGTGACTTTATGAATCCATTATTCTATGTGATTGAAACAAATATGTTAGGAATTTTATATCATTAAATAAGTTCCTAGAAAAAGTGCATCAATCAGTAGTACATTTATCGGGGAACATTTAGTAAAATCATGATATTCATTCTCTGAAGCGATGTATTTTTCAATTCTATCTCTTGCATTTGTAATTAGTATATTTTCTCTCTCATTCTCTCGACTGTAGCGAGGGTCATATGAAAAAATATAGTTTATGGGTTTATGTCAGGGTCAAAGGTCAAAAAAACATCCTCTTAAGAAGCTGAAAGTCTACACTATAGGGGTACCCATGTAGAGAAACAGGCGAGTGGGAGAGGGCATACAGAAGCCGTTCGTTGGGCTGTCAATATTGCCACTATTGTAAGGGTGAAACATGGGGTTATTCAGGCCAATTAAAGATTATCATAGATATGCTAAAATGAGCCTCGAATACTATGATGTTTTTACCAATATAGTGTTGGAGAAACAGAGGAGTGGGGAGGGAATTTATGGGTACCAGCGGTATCTATTACTAGTGGTCCTCAGGATAATCCCGACATACAGTATCTAAGGAAGCAAGGGTACGCCCGATATATAATACTTGAAGACCTAATGCCACCCCCATTATATAGTACTTTAGGACCGAAGGATACCTCAAATACATAGTGATAAGGGACCCACGGGTAGCATCGATATATACTAGTTAAGGAGACAAGAGTACCAAAATATATAGTACATTATGACCTATGGGCACCTACGGTGTATAGTAGTAAAGGTCCCAAGAGTATGCTCGATCTATAGTAGACGATTTTCTGTATTCGGTCAGCAGGATCAATGGTAATGTGATGACTCAAATTTAAAATAGATTTCGTATTTACTTTACAAAAGCAAATAGTAAATTATATATTTATTTTACTTTGGTAAAGTAAAAGTAAAGTGCCACCGCTAAGGGGTACTCACAGGTCCTCAACTGCTATACTATAAGGGTACCGATAGGTCCTCAAGTCCTGTACTACAGGGATAGCCTTGGGTCCTCAAGTGCTATATCATGATCGTGTCGGTGGATCTTGATGTACTATTTTGTGGAGATGCCCATTGCTCCTCTCGTTGGATATTGTTTGGGTGTCCTTGAGTATTTAATCTTGTTTTATGGGAGCACTACTGGATGCTAAAGCCCAATATCATAGGTAAAGCTGTAGAGTGTATTTGGACATATTGAAGAGTGAATTGCCTCATCCAAGATTCTGTGGTTGTGAAATACGTATATAAATTGTAGAGAATATGGCACACTTAAGATACGTAGTTGATCATCTGCATTCACGTTACTGGTTTGTGAACAGTTTGAGGAGCATCTATCTCTGGCGAATTAATTTTGGTTTTTAAGGTACACATATTGATTGAATTTAAGCCGGATGTGCTGACATTTTTGGTTGTGAACACAGAGAAACAGATTCGGTCAGATTAAGAATTGGATTGTTTTCTTTTCATACTCAATTATGTGAATGATAAAAGTATAGAAACTGATACAGATGCAAATGTGTGGTGTTATCAGTAGCTGTGTCGATAAGGTGCGCTAATATATAAGTACTTTTAATGTTTCCGTTGAAGGTTGAGTGAGTCACAGGGACGAGCGTTACTTGCTATACTTTGTGATACAGTGACTTTAATATATTTTTGCTTGAAAACAATTCTTAGCAAGATTCTTTCTTTTATAAGTTATTTATGCTTTATTCATAAAAAAGTTTTGTTTTATTTTTATTTTTATTTTTTTTTTAATTATTTCGCGCATTCCAATCTCAATTAAATTTTTATGTCAACTTTGTCATATATAAATTGGATGAATAACGATCAATAAAAATATACCAATAGTGTGTATCATATTTATATTGAGTCTTATCATATGAATCAGATAGAGAATATATATGCAAGATTATCCTACGAAATGAAGGCAGGATGATGAGTAATAAGGATATAAAGGGTGAATTCACGCTTATTGAATTTGTTTAGCTTTGTTCTCAACCAAAAAACAAAGTGAGCGATCTTTTTTCTAACTTATTCTAACGTTCTTTTCTTATAAAGAACTGGAATCTTGATTTAACTTGTATAAAATACGATTTTTATAATAAGAAAATTATTGTTAAAGCTAAAGAGAAAATCAATTAGTTCAATCAATAATCTATTATTTATTTTTCATTTTTTATGTAAAAAAAGAGCACCTTATCAAATTTTTTACGCCAGTAAATCGTGTATACGATATATGAATATGCAAGTCTTATTTATGATCGACTTCTGATCATTAGAATAGATTGCCTCTATATTATCCAATTCAAATCGTCTGATGAGACCCTTAAGCAGGGACGAAATCGCTATCACAGTGTGCTTTTCCAAGAAACTCACACTCACCCTTCCTCACCTTTACTATTCGCAAAAAATATTTCGTAATTACAAAATGATTCATTATATGAATATTTCTTTTTATATTTTCTACATCATAAAATTTCAACAAAAAATAATGGAATGAATACTTGAGATGAGATTTGAACTCACAACCTTTGGCTTATTAGACCAATGCACTGACCAATTGTGCTACTCAAGTGATATTTTTATTCATAATTCATATATCTGACAAAGAACGTTATTGATTGATGACTATGATAGTATTGCATAAGAACAAATATCATATTACAATAACTGATCATAGTCTGATTTTTTCTTTTATACAAAACAAAGTTCCTAAAAGTCTGCAAAAAACGGACTGAATCCAAATTTTTATCCCATATATTCCAACATTTTAATCGTGTACTATTTGTGTGTTGATGCTGTGAGTTTGAATATTATTATTTTCCTCTCAACAAAGGATACATGAGACATTTTTTAGCCACCATTAATACTCAAACAATTTTACAGCATTACATTTTGAATATTTTCTGTTATAAAGTAAAGAATACAGCAATCTTTTTTCTAAGAAATACGATAACTACAATCTAACAATAGTATTAATTCAAACCATCACAATAGAATTCACTATTCAATCAATGATCAAGAGAGTATCGGTGATGAGCATTATTTGTTTTTTATTACGATAAGAAGAACATCTAATTCTCTTACACTTGAAATAGGTATACCTTGTTGAATAATTTCTTTTCATCTTCAATTTCTGAGATATTCTGTTTCTTTCAAGTTCGATCCTCATATCTGTTGTAGATTGAATTAATTTGAATAACTAATGCAGTTCCAGCTAACTGTACTCATCATCTAGCCATGAATCAATCCATTGATTGCAGTAGATAAAGAGGATACACAACGCAGAACTTCTTAGTGAAAACTATCATTCTGTGTTGTCACACTCGATACTGTAACTAAATGACTTTATTGTCAAAACGCATTTTTCTATAACTGTCAAGAGGAAAATAAGCAAGGGGGGAAATGGCAGACTTTTGCATTTCGCGTACTTTGCACTACCTTAAACTACTTTAAGCTTACTTCAAGTAAAGTACTTTTCTATTTCAAGTCTGCCATTTCCCCCTTGAAAATAAGAATTACATGGAAAACAATTGTTATTTGACGACGGCATAAAAGGAAGAGAATATCTTTTCTAGGTGTATTTGTTCAAGGTGAAACATATACTTCAAAGAATGTCAGACAAGTACAGACATTGATTCTTGATCAACCAATACAAAATAATTCATATATAAATCAACTTTACATCGGTAAACTTGTTTGTTGTATTGAGAATACTAGCGTTGAAGTATAACAGTGAACATTTCAAAGCTTTAAGTTCATCACTAACGTCAGTTAATGACACCGTCATGAATGTCTTATTTTTGGTTAGATTTGGCTATTTGGAGTTTAATCGAAGGTTTTCTTTATTGTTGGACTTAGTATAATCAATCAACATTTAATATTATAATAATATCCGAATATTTGCATCTGATTGAAATAGGACTTTATTTGTGAACCGTTATTTGATATTCTAAACAAGATACTCTGAGTGGTTATTATACGATGGTAATCCATAAAATCGTATTGTTGTATCTCTGATCGGACTGTTTGCAGCAAAAAGATGGTAAATAATAATGCTGTCCTAGCTATCATCTAAATGAATTCCATCTTTTTTAAAAAGTGATGTGGTATGTTTATCTCTATTAGTGATGATTCTTGAAATAATCATACTGGACACAGTTATGTTGAGATTGAAGGTGAGAGACTATCCGAAATAGAAGAAGTGAACACACGTTAATTGATTATAGTAATATGTTGTAAGTCATTTTCGAATATCTCTATTATATTTACGTATATTTCAAAAGAGAAAAGTCGGTCTTGTATTATGAAAAAATCCAGAAATGTTAATTGCAATTGTTGAAGATGAAATGATATATCTCCTCGTTGTTCTTTCTGCACAAGTAATTCCTCGTTTCTTCTGCATTCTTCCACTTACTCATTGTTTTAGTTAGCAGACTTACAGTGCCTAATCTAGTTCATCCTATCATATTTGATTTTGAAGAAAATTTACATCTTGTTTGAAGTTGTTCAGTGTGACTCTATGCGCTTGCACTGCAGGATTCCTAAGCATGCACCAAGACCAAAACTGGTTTTGATGCATGCCTAGTCACGAAATCTCGATCAATCGGCAAGCTACAGTTTACTGCTAGTAGCTTGTAGATATATTGTTGTGTTTTATAGATGGCCTGTAACATCCAGTAAATTGCTTCTAGTATGTCATACGTGAGTCATTTGTCTCTAATATAGAACACATGAATACTTGATTACTTGAATTTCAACTTTTAAGGTTGACACTAAATACTTTCTTTATAATAGACGACCCTCCCATATTACAAGACTTCCCAAAGATTTTGACTTCGAATTCCGAATAAAAGATTCGGTTTTTGTAATGTATTCTCAGGTCTATTTATTCAAGCTTATTTTCGTTGAATCTTCAAGTTTAACTCGAACTCTAGTGGAATTTTGCTCAGCCGATAATATATGTCCTCAAAATCGACAAGATTATCGTGATTTGTTAGCCCGATAAATTGTGAGATTATTTTGAGATATAGCGTCAAAACTAAAGAGTTTCTGTTTATTTCCCAGACACGTCGGGATCTCAAGAAAATCACAGGAATTCCACCGAAGAGACACTTATCATTATATGATTTCATATGGTTTTCCGTGGTTGTAGCCGATTTAAACAGTGAAAATATCATCTCTTCCACACCCAATAATGATGAAGATGAAGAAGGAAGAATCCTGATTGATGCGAACAAAAGCTATACGTCAAATATCAACCACAACAACAAGATGAAACAATAGAGTATGAATCATTTCACCAGAAATAACTAAAAACGAAGTAATATAGTGTTCTTTGTTATTTCAGTTCAAGTAAATCAATTGAATAACATCTCTATGATAGATGTTTGATCATTTGCAATCAAATCTGAACGGAGCCTTTTTTTAAAAGAATCGGGAGTCTTTTCTTATGGGAGGGGAGGATTTAATTCAATTTTAAATTTTGTTTATTTCTGTGATGGAAAGCTTATTTCACTATTGTGTATCATAACTATTTACCATATCTAAATATTTTATTTATATTTCATTTGAACCAAAATCAAGACGAAAGTAAATTGTCATTTTGGCTTTGATCGTGATTGTTGTTATATGTGAAAACTAGCACATTTTTATGATACAGACGCGAAACCACTTGGGATTTTTAGTTCTCTCATTGTACGTATCTCTGGTCCAAAGATGAGGCAAAAACGCAGACATTGCAATTCAAACAACTAGCTGATATCAAACGTGTTTAAGACGGATAGAATCTTAATAGAAATAAGACGCCACTTTGCTCTATATACTAAATAGAAAATGGGTCATTCACAGATAAGAGTATGTAGTCTCACCTTTAGCATTCTATAACTCTCTCAGCACCTATAAATATCCTTTTCGTTCTTGTTTAGAATCATTATTCAATTGTGTTTGACGACTACGCATAGTTAACAGTTTAATTTAGCAATGTTTGCATTGACTCTCTTTATACTATCAACATTTGCTTTTGCTACATCTTCTGCAACAACAGAGATTAATATTCCTCAGCCACGATCAAGTAATGCTATTTTTGTCCATATTATAATTTCATACTCGTTTAGGATGGTCTTACACAAAGAACATGAATCAGATACGACAGTGGCATGCAGCATCCTTATTAACAGATGGAAAAGTCTTGGTTACTGGTGGATCTGATGATACTAGGTTTGTAAGAAAAGATCTTCCGACGCTTTGTAATATTATTCTCAGTAGAACTGAAGTTTATGATTCATCAACAGAACATTGGACCATAACGGGTAGCATGAACCAGTCACGAGTGTGGCATACAGCATCCGTTCTAAAAAATGGCAAAGTATTGGTTACTGGTGGATTTGGTAGTAATGTTCGCACTACAAATGGTGCTGAATTATACAATCCATCAACAAAAAATTGGACTAGAGTTGGCAACATGCATTATGCGCGGAATTGGCACACAGCATCCGTCCTATGGGATGGAAATGTGTTAGTTGCTGGTGGATCTAATGGTAGTGTTCGTTCTACGGATAGTGCTGAGTTGTTTAATCCATCCACTAGCACTTGGAGAAGGACGCGTAGTATGAAGTTTCCACGTGTTATGCACACTGCATCCATATTGAAGAATGGTCAAGTTTTAGTTACAGGTGGATCTCCCGGTGTTGGTTTTCTGAATAGTAGTGAATTGTATAATTCATGGACAGGTAAATGGACTATTACTGGTAACTTGCACGACACACGAACCGAACATACAGCATCTGTATTACGAAATGGAAAAGTCCTAGTTACTGGAGGATTTGGTGACAATGCTTACTTGAATAGTGCCGAGTTATATGATCCATTTACGGGAACATGGGCAGTGACTGGTAGTATGAATGAGCCACGCAGGTCACACACAGCATCTGTATTAAGAAATGGAAAAGTATTGGTGACAGGCGGAGAACATGGCAATGGTGCTCTAAGCAGTTCTGAATTGTATGATCCATCAACAGAAAAATGGACCATCGTTGGGAATATGAATATTCCTCGGATATCACATACACAGACTACTTTAACCAATGGCAAAGTATTAGTTACGGGTGGTTATTGTTGTAGTTCTTACCTCAATAGTGCTGAACTATATTATCCATCATAGACGTATACGTTATGAACAATTCTTTTGCTATTTTTTTATTTTAATATACAGAAATTTGTATTCTTGAAAAAACTCGACTGATCAGGATATAGAAATCGAAGCTAGATATGAATAGAACAATCCAAATTGAGAGTCCGCTCTCGGAATTTGCTTAGAAGAACTCCCCAAATAACTTGGTTTGGAGACATTTCATTCTGCACAGACTCTTTCCCATGTTTTAACTGTTCATATACAATAAATTCTATATCTCTACAACATAGCATTATTTGGATACTCGTATAAAGCTCTAATCTGTAAGCACTCATTGTAGGTCATCCTCACCCTCATTAAATCGTAACAGTGAAGTAACACACTAGTTCTATTTTTCAAATCACTGGTTTAAAACAGACAGGATTCATTTCGATTCGTTTGCTAGATCTCAGAAATCAAGTTTTATTTTGTTTCATATTTGAAAAAACGCTCTAATTATTTCAATCATATCTTTTCTCTAAATCGATACACAGGTAAAATGGAGCAAACTTGCAAAAAGTAGAGCACAGTTCGAGTTTTGTTGCTGAGATCAAAGTCGAATACAAAGTAGAATATTTTTCAAGTTTAAATAAAAAAACTAGAACACCAATGTACTTCAATATTAAACATCATCAAATTTATCTTTTGCTGTTCTCGTGCAAATTATAGACACCTATGAAAACATGGCCAAGAAGAACTCGTTTATTTTTCACATTACATTAATTATCATTATATATGTATGGCACGATGCTTTTGATAGTTAACACAGTAGTGACATGATTCCTGGTTCTTGATTTGGTCATTGCTGTACTGAAAAATCGGATTCTCATCTAAAATATCGAAGATGAGAGTGATATTTAGATGTGACTTCGAGTAATCATTCATGGATTGAAATATGCTGTCGATATATATATTTGAGACGGTGTGTATCGGACATCTTACCGTTCATCTAACGTGTACGGTGATGGCAATTATCCACTCTGGATTCTAGTAGGTTATTTTAATAATGATAGAAAACTAGACAAAGCGATATCGAATAGTAGAGACAACAGTATGAATGTACTGCTTGGCAGTGGAAATGGTTCGTTCCAGGAACAATGACATATCTGACGGACGGTCCGCCGACATCGATGGTAGCAGGCGATTTTAATCATGATGAGAAACAGGATATCGCAGTTGCCCACGCTAAAGGTGTTGGTATCAAATCCTATGTCTTTCGTCGAACATTAATTGTTTTCTTCTTTCCATTTTTCTCATCGTCGGAAGAAAAATTCAAAGTTGTCTTCCTCATTAACATTGTTTGTTTGATGAAAATGAAAAAATTTCAGACTGCCGTTGAATACTTACCGAGAATTATATATATTCTCAATAATATTAAAAGAAAAGCCATTAATAAGTCATGATGGTTCTAGGTTTACTTTAAATCAAGATCGTACTAAAGTTAAATGTTAACAATGTGGAGAGCGAAGTTGCTCTGTCAACATTTAGACAGACAAAAATGATAATTTCAAACATCGTAGCGACTATCACAATCATTCATGAATTTCTTTTTAAGGAGGCTCCCTCCTCAGAAAAGTCGAAATTGAGTTTTTGTCATAGAAAGATGCGGCGAAGTCTCCTCTTTCAGAATATTTATGATTTTTCGAAAGATAAACAGATTTTGACGGACTTATCAGTCAAAATTTGGACCCACTATCATGTTTTTCGAGTAATTTTCGAATTTCTTTCTTATTTTTCTTAAAATCAATTTTTTCGATCATACGGTTTACGCGGGCAAGAATTTCTTAATAATGACTCAATAGAGAAGGACTTTTTTTTTTATAGTATAGCAGGCAAGTAGAGCTAGGTCGTAATAGAGCCCGATTTTTGAATTCCTCTTTTGTTGAAATAGAAAACAATAAAAAATCTAGACATTCTATTTTTCTTAGTGCTTGGAATTTGAACATTTGTCGAGAAAGTATTTTTAAAAATCAAACAGAGGGAAATTCAAAAATCGAACTCTATTATGATCTAGCCCTAAGGTCACTCTACAATTTAAAAACCACCCCTATTTGATTAGCTAATGTCCCCATTGTAAAATCCTTGTCCGCGTAATCGGTAACGAACTGACTGGAAAAGACTAACATTCTCTGAAATTTTTGTTGAAATCGGAAGAAAAAATAACAGAGTTTGTGTCTGATGGAGGCCGCCCTTAATCTTCACATATTTATCTGAATTCATTTTTCAATTTGTCTTTTTTTGTACACGCTCATATTCTACATGTCAGACCTGTTTTTTTGCTTGTTCATGCGCAAAAATTATATGTTCAACGAAACTTTCTTTTTATTTAGCTGAAGAATAAAAAAATACAAATGTAATCGAAATAATTATTGGAACAATAGCACATAGAAAGTGAAATATATATGCCAGCGTCGAAACTCGAATTCAAGTCAATCTGAGATTCGCCTAGGCGAAACCTGGACTATGACTTTGGACTACTCCAATGTCAGATCGGTCACGAATTTTTCATAAAAACCGTGCTAAGTCTATATCGAAGCGTAGGAATGGAGTTTTTTTTATAACAAGCTGCATTGATGCAGTGAGAGTGAGGGCGAAACGATGGTCATCCAACGAAACATTCTGAAATCAAAGAATATATATGAGGTTTTTTGTAAACCTTGCTCACTACTCAACAAATCTTATTTCCATTTTTTTGATTTATGACTTTTTCACATTGGTCTACACCCTCACAGCCGCGCCTCACCCGCATAATTTTTTACAGACTTCTCGCGGTTTTTATGAGAAATCTGTGCACAAACCACCATTGGACAAGTCCAAAATCGAATTCCAAATTGGCCTAGGCAAATCTCAGATTGGACTGAATCCGAATATAGACGCTAACATATACATTGGAGTGATACACTGTGTCATCGTGATATAAAAAGAATTGGATACATCAGTTTTTCGTCTGCATAAAAATTATACTTTCAACGAAAAACATCATTTTTTCCTTTAAAAATCACAATAACACATTATCATCATCACTTCTCTCACGAAAACGCTTTATTGACATAGTTGAATAGCTTCTTCCAATGCATTTTTAATCAATTCTAACGGATATGAACCTTCAATTGGTTGAGCAATGTATGACACGTTTTTAATATGATTAATCATATAAAATCGAATTGACTATGGACTAGAAACTTTACTAAATAGATTATTATGTGATACTGGATCTATTAGTAAAGGTAAATAATATCCTGTTCCTTTGATAAAATCATCAGCAATATTAATTCGATCACCATCACATTTTGGTTGAACATAACATATTTGACTACCTATAGGCCTATAATACAAAATCATTCATTAGTTGCATGAGCTTCTTCAATATAAACAGTCAACATATCAACATGATCTTGATAAATATCCATTAGTTGATTAAGTTGTGGTACAAGACCACGAAATGGAGGTCAGGTATATGAACCAGCAATAATTAATAATGGTCGATTAGAATGACAATAAGATAATAATGAAACAAATTCACCTTTCATATTTAATAATTCAATCTCAATTGCTTGATCACCAATTTCAAGATTTCCTTTTTGTGCACGATTATGTCGAACATAAAGAGATAAATTATGAAATTCATCATCATTTGAATATAATTGATGAGCACTTCTCAATATACTAAAAATAAAAACATTCAAAATTGATTTATCATATTAATAAATATTGTGATAGAAAGTGAATATTTACTTCAAACCGTGTTGAATCTCATCTTCTGTTGCATCTTCACCAATAGCTTCTTTAATTAATTTTGTTTGTAAATCACCAATAACATCCATCCAATCAATGTCTTTTCGATCTTCAATACTTGACAATAATTGTTGAGTTTCTTGACTAAGTCTCATTTGTTCTTCTTTAATAAGTAAATCTCTCAGTATATTATGTTCTAATAATCGATATACTCGCAATTGGTTTCGGATAGTTGATTGTCACTGATCATTCGACACATTATCATTATTTTCATCATCATCACTATCTTCATTATCAATAGGTGTTGGTAATATTATTGTCTTTAAGTTTGGAAGCTTATATGGTATTACATGTGGTTGAAATTCACGATACAAAGTAGACAGAATAGCATTTGCTTGAATAACAAATTCTTGTAATGCAGTGGATGATGAACGATGATTATATTTGGTATATCTCATTTTGAATGTCAGAACATTTTTAACTGCATCAGCACAGGTTTGAGGCAGCCGGTCGAGATCTTGCCGACCACTAGTAAAGTGATACATTCCACCTCGCAAACGTAACACCAGATGAATAGTAGCTTCGTGTGCTATGTTGTAATCTTGAAGTTTTCTGTCGTCTTCAAGTTGCACATGACCTAATATTAGACGTTGTTGATCAGGAGGAATCCCTTCCTTGTCTTGTATCAATTTTTTCATCGTATCTATCTTCATCGCCGACCTTACGAATAGGTGAATGGTTTGTCCAGAAAGAGTTTTCACAAACAGATCAAAAGGAGCATTCGAGTCTATTGCCTAGTTTTTTTTCGACGAAAAAAACAAAATAATGTAAAATCGAAAGAAGCATTAGAAATAATCATTTACCTTATCTCTTATGACTTTCACCATGATGCCACAATTACCTTGATATAACTGACATGACATGATAGTGTCATCTAATTTGAATGTTGTACCTTCATTCCAGTCTTTTTTATTCGGTATAGCATTTTCATTTATCGGAATTAATTTTAATTCCACATTAGGAAAAGAATGCTGTTCTTTAATTCGAAGTTTGATTTTCTCCATATTATCCATTAGTAGTACTCTCAATATACACTTTTGTGGTGATATACTTTCATAGCCTCCAATCCAGACTGTCACATCACCATATGCAATATATTGATGATTATTTGTATACTGAGATACAGTCAATTTAAGATCATAATCAGTCAATGGAGAAATACCATTTTCATCCATCGTACCAATTTTTATCCATTTCTGTAAATATTTCGGTACATAATCTTTCTTATATTTTCCTATTATTTTACTCATTGATTCATGATCCATATATTCATCAATCATTTTATTTCCATATGGATCAAAAAAGGTAAATGTACGTGATTTTAATTCATTTTGCACTTTTTTCTTATTAGCCCATCGATCATCAAGAATATCCTTTACTTCAGTCATTTGCTTTTGAATTTTTTGAACTTTTGAAACTAAATCTTCATAAAGAAAAGAAGATCGTCTCGTAGACGAAACAGCAGCCCTCGCCATTACACCTGTTTATAATTCACTAGTTATCTAGAACAAAATTCAAATGTTAATGCAAACTGTTGATAATGTTGACAAGTATTTCTGAGTAATCAGTATTTGTACATGAAAATGTATGTCGTTTTGTGTGCGAAGAGTCTTATTAAAAAAGAAATAAAGAAAAAAGACTAGGTGAGGCTTCTGTTTTAAACTATATGTTGAGTAATATGTGCAATAAGATCTAATTTCTTCTTTCTGGCTCTGGGTGATTGCCAAACGTCACTACCGAGACTTTTACCAAGTAGATAATGTGTGGGGATGAACTGGAAAATTCCGACTACACACAAATTTGTTGAAACTACCAACAGACTTTGGTCAATGTTCGATTTTGATTATCTTACTAATCAGTGGCACAACGATTTTGCACAGATCGAATATCATAGAATCGATTCCGTAATGAAATATTTTAAGTCTAAAGACTATTGAAAAACTGCAGGTAGTTTCAAACAAAGGAATAATTTACCAAAAATGTTTGCCTTTTCCTAAAATCGAACCGTACTAAACAAAAAAAAATCAATACTGTAGGTATATTTAATTTCAAGTTTAAATTATTCAATAATAAAACTTTCAACATTACTTAAAATCGATCTTTGTTGCAGTGATATAATCTTCTCTGGTATCAATATAAAATATGATACTAGGGTAACTGAAACAGCCCTATATATTTTCTAAGTTGGAAAAAAATCCAATGACGATAGTCAACAATCTGTGTCACTCTCACTTTCTTTTTCGATTTTTTTCTTCTCTCAATTAAATATAGCTACTTACATGTGACTTGAGCAATAACGTGGCAATTCAAGAAAAAGAAGAAAAAAAAAAGTTACTCTTATCGCCTTGTTTTTTATAATTTTCCTAGATGAAGTTTATAATCCAAAGAACACATAGTTAGTGCTGCAGAGAAATAACATTATTATCTTAAATGAATGGTTTTGACTATCTAAAATATATTAAATAGAAACAATTTTTCATGATTACATTGAATATAAACTCATAATCTGTTGCTTATATTCATACGTTCTCTATCTTTCGACTCATCAATTTATTGTTTAATTATTCATTTTCTGCAATCGACAAAAGTGTTAAATGATAATCGGAGAGTAGTCATTTTTGGTTCAATAAAAATATAAGAATATATTCGTATACTGTCTCTCAGAAAAAAGTCGTTTCGTTCATCTTATCAATGACAAGTGCACTTCTCACCATCGACATCTGTAGAGAAAGCATGGACAATGGATAAATCAAGAAAATTCTAATTTATGTAGTATTAGAATAACCTGAGAAACAGGTAAAGAACGTTTCGTTCTGGGAAAAAATTACTTTTCATTCACTCGCATCTTTTAAAATGGTATTTCTCCAGTAACGAACCTGAATAAAATACACTATTGGATAACGTAATGAGGAGAAAGCCAATGATGACAAAATGGTTTAAATCAACTGTTATATATTCAACAAATTGGGAAAAATTTATTGTCGAGTATTAATAGAATATGAATAATTCTTCTACTACTGTTGTCTTTATGAATGACTCACTCGATCCCTACAAGATCTTTTTCTTTCTGGAAAGAGTAATAAGATGGATTATTCTGTAACAATTTTTTTTTTATATACCTGATACCAAGATCTCTACTCTATTAGAGATACAACAAATCCAAAGCCTTGGAGTTTGTTAGGAAAGATTTGGATTTGGGTTTCGATTTGAATATCAGATATTTGGATTGGATGTGGATTTAGTCTTAGATGACTAGAATCATATAGATTGATGTTATAGAGCACTTCACCAATATTTTATGCTCTGCCTTGTGAAATTTAAATGTTTATGTATAACTATAGTGATCAAAGTAAGCATTAGCTTTGTGCAAACTATACAATGAATCTTATTCAGATTCCATTGTTGGCCACAAGTTTGCTGTAATATTGTCCACGGATCAAAGAGAAGGGGCTGTCAAATGAAAGTAATAATCAAAGAGCTTAACCGTACAAGCCAATTGTGAGTAATGCTCATTATTTGAATAAAATGTCGATTCAGAGACTTTTTGCAGTCTATCCTCAAGCATAAACGCTAGCATTCTACAGTGTTACATTTCTTGGTGATTTTCTTATTATTGAATAATCCTCATAAATAATTTGGTTTCAGGAGTACTGTATTCAGATTGGTTCAAAATTCTTTAGATAAACAACATATCCCCATTTTGCTCCTTTTCTTGGTTGCACATAGATTATTAAAGTTATACATTGTCGAAAATGAGATTTTTAAATGAGATTTATACAAACGAAAACTCAAATACAATCGTTGGACTAGTAGTGGAGCAAGGAAAAAATCCTAGAATAGCTCAAATTCTTTTAAGTCTCTCCTAGAGGACCTCATATATACATTTACATCAGTTTCAAAATTTTCTAGGAAGAGTTCAATTGTTTGTATAGGACGCTCAGTTTCCTCTAGATCACACATGGTTCCGCCGCTGCCTTATATTCAAATCCAAATCTTAGACCAAATCTAGGATACAAATACAAATCTTCTCCAGAATTTGTTGCATCCCTAGAAGAAAGTGCGGATGCTTGTTATTTTTTGAATTTGAAATTGATAGTCTTGCTTTTGGAAATCATAAAATGTGAAAAACTTGTTCAGATTGAGGTGACTATAGCATCACACTTATTGATAAATTACCTGACAGTGATTTTCAAAATAAATAGAATGAATTCAATCGAGGATGAAGCGAGTCACCGTTGGCAAGCGTTACTTGTTTACATTACTATACATGATCATATATTATACGTAAGTTCCTGACTTTATCAGGATTTATTATTAGCTTACGGATTTAAATTTTATATTTATTTTTAATAAAAGTTGAAAGTCTTCTTTTTATTTTCTTATTTTACAAATTATCTGTAATAGATAGGATTATCATTTTGTTCTTCAAATTCGTTACTAAATGAAAGGCTTCGCCGTTATTATATGTGCAGCACTAAGTCTTTTCATTACAGAAAAGAATCGAATGAAACAATTACTGCGGATAAGCTGCTGCAACTAGACAAGACTCTCCAAATAAACACTTTAGAGAATAAAGGTAAAATAAATAATAAAGACAAATTTCCTCTATCAAAACTAAAATTTTTTTCGCCCGGGTCTTCTAAAAGCCACCATTTGAGTTCAAGTATGCTATTATAATGCTTAGACATATTTAGGATTATATATAAAATTTCAGAGCTCTAAGTCTTGTACTTTGTCGTAACCTATCATTTCTTTTACGTGAGTGACATGCAATTTTCTATACGCTACGTAACACGTGACTTGTAATAAACGAGTGAACTTTGCATTTGATATTCTGATTCTCAAAAAGCTTTTATTACAATAAAACAAAATATACCAGAAGATGCAGCGTGAAAAGAGAAGACAATCTACAATACAAAGTAGATGTTGATTATGTACTTTTTCTTTCAAAATAAACAGTTTTTTGAGCAATCGATTCTCGACGCTGGGATAGGTAGTTCAGAGAGTTTTGCTTTTATTTTCAAAATAGAAAAAGACACAATTAGCGTAAGGCTTATATTGTAGATCGTAGAGCCTTTCGCGCTACATCTTCTGGTATATTTTGCTTTTTAAGTAAACTGTATTTAGGAATCAAAAAATGAAATACAAAGTTCTGGTATTTATGATGAATCATCCGCTAGCAGGTTACATGCACTTAGCATATAAGAAATAGTGGGCTACAGCAAAATGCAAGACTTAGAACTCTGAAATTCTATATATATAATCTTAAATATATCTAAACACTATAACAGAAAACTCAAACTCAAACTGAGGCTTTCACAAGAGCTGAGCGAAAAAATTTTTCTAGTATCCCATGTATTTTGATGATTAATTGGTATTCAGTTGATCTAAAATAATTTCGACATAATTTGTTGTTGAAATCATGACTTCGTCGCTCGGTATAACTTCGATATGACATATATATGTGATAATTCTGTATTGTAGGCAATTGGTAAACAGTGGCATCTGTTGATTTCGAAAATTGATCAATATAATGTTATATGTATGATAAATGTGTATTGGTTCTCAATATACAAAAGGCCTTGGTTAACGATCTGCCTATTAAACAGAATTTGATACAGTGAATTTAGAAATGATCATTGAAAGACAGATGCACGCATCTAACACATCAATCAATCGTTACGTTAATATGTGTGGTCGACATTTTTATCCAGTCAGAGACTGTAGATAAGATTTTTTACCATTCTGTCGTCTCATACTACAGAGTATAGAAAAACATAGACTCGTTTTCGTCTATTTCTCTTGGCACACTATACATTTTAAATATTATCGTTACATTGTAAGTAAATAACTGCGCACGTTGTTCTTCTTTGTCCAAGTAAAAATAACTTAGGCTTCTTGATCACAAAACCTATTTTACTATTTCTGGTTTTATACTTTTATCTTTAAAAATACATTGAATCATTGCCTTTTAATCGAACTATATTAGCCTGAAAGGATCGATTTTAAAGATCCTTTACTCCCAAACATGTTTCAAAGTCTCTTCATTTGACTATTATATATGAATAATCCTAATATAATCAACGAATTATCAAATATGGCGTATGGGTAGATTATATAGTTTATAACAGCCGTACGTATGCAATAACTAAGCACTATGTCGTAAAATAAATAAAAATCTTATATACAAAAGATGTCGTTGGAAATCATCTGGCATTTTTTTTAAGTTAACCTTTACAATAAGTATTCAGATTACTTTATCTTTTCTTTCAGATAGGATGCAACGAATCCTTAATTTTTCGCATAAATATTATAAATTTCCGAGATGGAAACTTAACAAATCTAACCAAGTCTTTATATCAATTATAACCAGCTTTGTTCGTTTTGTCTGGCAGATATTTTACTAGTATACAATAGAGTGAACAAACTTGATTATAACTGAGAAAAAAGACTCAGTTGGTTTCAGTAGATTTTCATCTTGAAAATTCAAAATCTTTATGCAAAAAATAAGGATTTGTTGTACTCTACTTTCAGACGTACTGAGTGATTTACAATAGTACCTTCATAGATGCCTTGCTCTTAAATTTGAATTAATTTTTGCTTGTGAGTACTACATGTTGTCCTAATAAAACACTAATAAGGTTTCAATGTACATCACTTCCTTCAAATGTCATCAGTATTTTAGGTTTACCCTATATAATGTATGATGTACAATACAGTACCACCAGAAATCTCAATCACGTATACTGAAGAAAGTATCAATTTTGATAGAAGTTTTAGTATTTGTAGAGCTTTTAATTCTAAAACCTTCTTCTTTGGTGAAGACACACTCGAAATCATGAAAGTAATGAAAACAAGAAAAAAAACCTCAAGAAACGGTTTTCTAGTACGATTTTTACAAATTGATATTGATAATTTAGTATACTTAAGCTAGACGATAAAAAAGAGTCCTCCTGAATTGTGTTTACAAATCATCGCTAATGTGCGAAAGTAATATATTGAGTAGTGAACGAATAGTCAGCAGGTATATCTAGATCAATCTGTATCGAAATTGAAGTAAAATTTAGTATTATTAAATGCATCATCTTAGAAGGAATAACAGGAAAAAAACCAACTTCTTGATGACTTCTTTTATATTTTAATAATAGATGTGGATTTATATTGTAATAAAGAAAAAATGTCACATACGTTTTATAATTTTCATACTTGAAACGACATTTTTAGTTTAGTTTAAGTGTGCAACAAGGCGCAGCGTATCTACAGATTACGTCTCTTCCAACTGTTCTCTCGCGAATTCTAGATGTTTTAAAATAATTTTCTTCTTCTTCAAGCTTAAGTAGGTATATATGATACATACTTTTTATACGTAAAGCACTAGCATCCATTTATTGCTTTAAAATTTTAATGATTATACTTTCGACTAAATATCTCATTAACTGATAAGTTTAAAATTTAAAAGAAACGAAGATTCATGTTCATCTGTATAGGATACACTGCCAGAACAAGTCTACTGTTTCGACACACAATTTACATGTAATGGAAGAAAAACCGGTCTACTTAGAACGAACACGACTTAAACTTGAAGCTGCAAAGAATGTTCATGATAAATTCGAAATGAAACTTTGTGATAGAGATTTCGTTATCTATCCGAATGTTTTCAATCCAAACATATTCTTTGCTACTGAATTTCTTGCAGAAGAATTAATCAAAGTGATCACAGAATTTCATCCTAATCAACCAAAACTTCTGGAAATCGGAACAGGTGCTGGTTATATGAGCATATTAGCTATTCTTAATGGTGCATCTAATGCGACAAGCACCGATATCAATCCAAATGCTCTGCAAAATGCTGAAGAAAACATTAAAAAATATGGACTGGAAGATCGAATTGCTCTTAAAAATAGTGATGTTTTTGATGATTTGAAACCCGATGAGAAATTTGATATTATCGTGTGGAATCATCCTTTTGGTCATATAAATAAACCAGAAAATGAATTAGAAATATTAGAACGGGCAGTATGGGACCCATTTTATAGATCACTTGATAAATATCTAAAGATGGCCAATAGATATTTGAATCAAAATGGAGGAAGATTATTTCTTGGAACTTCAAATACAGCTGGTGATAAAAATGCCACCGAGGAAATTGCGCAAAAGTATAATTGGAATATTCACTTAAGAAATGAAATAAAATCATCTACAAGTCCAGTCATGCAAGTTGGATTGTATGAATTGACAAAAGCTCAGTAGAAAATAATTTGTTTCTAATGATTTCTTTTCAGTTTTGATATCAATACTTCTAATTTTGTCTATGTATGAGTATAAAATAAATGGAAACAAAATAAATATAAAGCAGTTGCTTAGAAACGAAATCATCAAACAATTACTTATGAGGGAAATATTCGAACTGTTCCTTCGATTTAAAACTTATATTTTGGCTGCAAGTAGTGCTCATCCTTTGGATTCACTGACTCTTTTTTGAAAGAAAATACTATGCTGCCACTGTTAGAAAAACTCGAACTATAAGACCATGTGCGAATATCCAATGCGTGTTAATATATACAACGATTACAAAAGTATTAATTTTTCTAGAAAATTTCTGCGAAATGTTCTCAGACTCGAGTTATAAAACAGACATTTTAAAGAATAAATACATACCTTTACAAACATACCTGACATTCACCTGCACTTCTCTATGCCACTATTTCATTCAGATAAGCCTTGTAAAATCAAATTTCTCCATTTTGTGCATTTCAAACTAAATCACAATTGAAACGCTCCATTTCAAACTGTCAACGTTAACAACTAACGTCAAAAACACCATTTTTTAAAAATAAAATATGTTCATGGTCAGCGGTGACATATTCTTACATTTTTATAGCAAGCTAACATCTACTCACGACAGGAAAGATTCTACATTTGAAAGACATTTTTAAAATATAAAAAGCTCTAAACACCTTTGCTCGTAAAACTGAATTGTAGTACAGTAACTTTTGACTTTTTTTGAGGAACATTAAATGATTTGCCATAGCATGAGTTCAAACGATTAGATTTTAAGATAAAGCCTCGCTGCTAACTTCGCATCAGCGACAAAATCGCACATGTTGTACGATATTGGCCTTCCCATTTAAAAAAATGGCTAAAAGCAGATAATAATCGAATTTTTTCCGATCAAAAATCATTATAATCACACGATTTTCACCAGGTTTTTAAAGATTATTTCCGAAAAAAATAGATTAGCATCGATTAGTCTATTAATAAGCCTCATTTATCTTCAGATATTCGAGCAACTATTATTTTAATAAAATTGACTCTGTAGAATTCTATTTCCTTGATGATTGATTAGTTTTCAGAGTTTCTCGTTTGATTTATCATCGACTATGACAGAAGAAATTTTATCTTCCATTATTTCTCGCCTTCCTGAAATATCATAAGCGTACAAAACAATCTTGATTCTGTAGTACATATAAAATAGTATTTTCCCTGAATGATTTGCATTTGCCGTGTAAGCATTATAAGATTTAACAATTTTATATTTTTAGTTTGAACATTCTCTTTCTGTCGACGAAGAAAAACTCAAAAACATCTCTCGATATGATTTCTCGATCGTATTTTTTTGCTTAGTATTAAAAAGTAAAACTATGTTCCCATAATCGTCCATCTGAAACACGGAGTTGTTCGGGCTGTATTAAAAATACCTCTTGTAATCTATAAATGGTCCGAATGTATCTATGCTTCATTCAGATAATAAAAACAGAAACCTTTGCTAAATTCTAATTGGCTTGGACATACAAACAAACATACCTGCATTTTTCAATGTACGCTCCTTTCTTTCAGAAAAGAGAAAAAATAGTCTGTTTTTGATAATATTTTTTGCGATGTGAAATATATCGAATTATTGATATCACTCAAATTTTTCCATTAGAAAAATTCCTATTATCAAACCCTGAATCCAGTACTTGATTTGAAATTTCTTGTTCTGCTGTTCAACAGAAGGAAACGGAAAATCTGAGAGTACTGATTTATTAGTAACAAAGGATGAGAAATATTAGCTAAAAAAAAATCATCATCATGTTTTGCGAATTTTGTAGTATTTATTTATTCTTCAAATGTATTGTTTGAAGAAAAAAAATTGGCAATATTCAATTTTAAGAATATCTTTTCAAATCAGATTAAAACGTTGAATTCGAGAATTGAAAGCATCACTAACATACATTCGAGTCTCGTCTGAATTAAGGATACATCTATAGGGATTATTTAATTTTGTAGCATCAAAACCTGCAATAGCATAAGGACTTCCAGCGAGAGTAACCCCAGTTGTAGCACCTTGTTTCCATTTTTGTATACGATGATTAGATCCATCCACTATATACATATCTCCAGTTTTTTTCGATACCCACACTGCACGAGGATTATTTAGCTGATGACTACCTGATCCTGGTCCATTTCCTCCAGCCACCGTTGTTCCACTTAAAGGAAACGTTTCATTCAATCGAAATAATTGAATTCGTTGGTTATCTCCATCTGCTACATATAACAAAGAATTGTTTTCATCAAGAAATATGCCTTTAGGATTATATAAACTCATCGAATCTGTGCCTGGGACGCCCTGACCAATAACTACTATCCCTGACGTAGCATTCGGTGTCCAAAGCATGACGCGATGGTTCATTTGATCGGCAACATATAAATTCCCATGACTATCAAGTGCTAGTCCTCGAGGATAGTTCAATTCATCTAGTGTTGATCCAGCAACTCCTGTAATGCCAGCAACAATTTTAGGTATTGGACTGACAGTTTGCATTGAATAGACTAATACGACATCGTGATAGCCAGTATTACTAACATACACATTGGTTGGATTTCGAGGATCGAGTATAAGAAAGAATGGACTGGAAAAACTGTTTCCATTACCCCATTCATGAGCGATAAAAGTTGCATTCATTTGAGTCGATTCGATATCTTGAAGATACAATACTCGTGCATTAGTATTATCTAGGATAACTAAAGATTCTTCTTTATTTTCATAAAGAGCAATTCCATAGGGATTACCAATGCCAGCGATCGAACTACCGTATATTATTGTGCTGCCATCAGCAATAGTCGTACCCTCTAATAATGATAGTGCTAAAAAAATGTAGAGAAATGTTATCTAACTTCTGCATAAGAAGATTTTCACTTACGTCCACATTGATTAAATTGTAAACATGTATAGTTGAGATCTTCTCGACACATATTCATATTTTGTTCACATGATGCACCTAGAATAGGTGATTGAGCAACACACATACCAACAAGAGCATTCCAATAAGTATGTGGCATGCATTCGCATACAGATTTACTACTACACATCAAGTAACGACTTTCTCGACATTGAGTTGTACATGTTTGACCATATTCAGTAAATAAAGAAGGTGTAAGTTGGATCGTACCAACGACTGAGTTAGCCATTGATGATGGTACAATACTACCAAGAGTATCGATATTACCTTCGAAGAGACGACATTGTTGTGAAACAATAGCTCCATAGTCGAAGATACGACATAAAGTATTAATATTACATGCACTAGTACATAAATTCCATGAATCGAGAAAACTTGTTGAGATGAGTTGAGCGGATAGTTCAACTGGTGAGAATTGTGTTCCTTGTTCAGATATAATTGTTAATGATTGATAGACTTCTTGAGAATAGATGAAATTGTTCAAAAGAATAATCAAGTAATAAAAGCAAAAGATGATCATCTTTAGTTGTGAATAAGAATTTACCTTGGTTATCTGCAAAGAAAAAAATTTAGTCATTTAGTAGTTTTCCATAGTTCTACCTTTAGAGAGTGCTCGGGATTTTTAATAACTCAATAGAATAACTCGTTTATTTGATTTTTCTCTCAGAACTAATTCTAGATATGTTCAATTAAAATGCAAAGATGTCCATTAATATGTTCTCATTATTATAGTGTCAGGTAACTATGAATCTATCTTAGCTAATGCATGCACTTCAGATTTATCAGAGTAGATGAGTGCTTTTTCTTTTCTTCTTTGAGTGATGATGAAAGTAAAACTTAAGATTCAAAAAGTACTGTTCTATTTCTTTTTATATTTTGTTTGATGACAACAACATAATGATACATTAGAAAAAAATTCATTTCTGTATTGCGATAAAAAAAGGTAATATTTTTCAACAGAACAAAGCACGTTTCCTAGATAGAATAACAAATTTTATGACTCTACTTTTGAGCCATACAACTGACTGTAAAACAAAAATGTGGCATTTAATGTATATACAGTGAAAGTATAACCCTGCCGTTTTTCAAAAAATATAATCAACTGCTAAAGAGACGACATTTATTTAAATTTGAATCACTACAATCAAAGTCGTTTCAAAAACACAGATCACAGTAAAAGAGTTACATTTCATATTTTCTCTTTTCTAACATTATTATATTATGTAAAAATGTTCCAAAAAAGAAGTGTATCACAACAACCATTAAACTTGTCATCTCTTCTGCTTTTTTTCTAACCGTTTTTTTAATGGATGTTTTTCATAATTATAAAAAAACACGTTATCATTATTTAATAGTGATTTTGTTCTATTCTGATTCTTTTAATTTTTCCTACAGAGTGACAGATATAAAGAAATGTATCTCTTATTTTAAAAAGTAAAGTTAGCGAATAAAGAAAAAAGAGTAGAACAAAAAATAAACAACAGCTATTTCAGTATTATTCGACTGTTCTTTTGCTGAATAGCAAATGCGTCTATTATCTATTCATAATCAATGTAAAAATCTCTCTCAATTGCTAGTATCGATAAACCACTTAGTCTATTATCCGACAGTTTTAATGTTCTCCAATTTACTAAAAGTTCTTTCTGTTGTGGTAGATGATACTGGAATTGTAATTGCACCAACAGTTTACGAACGATATCGAAAGGCTTTAAGAGTAAACCATCAAAGATCAAAAGAGTTTTCAATGAAGATTTGGGTAAAAAAATGTTATCGTAGAATATGTATTCAAAAACTCGAAGGTAATCAACAAGCACTTCGTAAACGTTGTTATACATGGATTAGAAAAAAATTCAAACGCGAAGATGCACAAAAGATGATATTTACGGATGAAAAAACTTTTTAATAGAAATGGTTATCAAAATTCCAAAAATGATGTGGTATAGACGGAAAAGTGATACATGGAATGCATTAACGGTTCCTTATTTTTTTCGAAAAAGATGAACGTTCAAATGGTGAATCTTATTTAGAAAAATTATTTCCATTTTACAACGAAGAAGGTGATCGATTATTTATGCATTCAAATTGGTGTTTAGTACAAGATGGTGCTACTTCTCATACTGATCGAAGAACACAATACTGGCGTAAAAAGAATTTAACATCATTTATTCCGAAAGATCGATGACCGTCTAACTTACTGAATTTGAATCCATTGGATTAATCAATCTGTGATAGCATCAACAGAAATATTAACTTTAATAAAGTCGATGACAAGCAATACTCTCCAAAGAGAAATCGTAAAATCTTGTGGAAAAGATTGACTTGTACTATATACGAAAAATTATTAGTTCATTTCTTCGAAGAGTATATTCTGTTGAACAGCATAATAGTAATGTTATTGTTGATAAATATTTATGATCGTCATTGTATTTTTCGAAAATCATATCTTCATGTCTGAAAGTTGAATTTTGAAGCACAACGTCGAGATTTATTTTCAGTCATCTAGTAAATCATAAGTGCATATCAGTAGGGATTTGTTCTTACAGATTTTGTAGAGCCTTTGACGACATATCTACTCAAGAAAAATCAAGGACTTGAAATTCATGTTTGTTAAGATATTCACAGAACAAGAAAAGATTTGGAGACATTTTTATTGAGTATAATATGATGGGAAGTAACACTGTCATACATGGTTGTTTATGCTGAATAAAAAAAGAACCACCAACTAAGGTCAATAAGGACTCGGCAACGTGGGTTTTGTAGAGCTTTTCGCAGCACATCTTTAACACATTCGAGGCGATTCTGTTTTCGTACAACAATCGATCAAGATAATCCTTCTGACGAAGACTTTAGTCATAATATAAGAAGTTACTGATTTTTTTATCTGTTCTATCGATTTCTTATCATTCTTCGTTTTCTTCCATTAGAGGATGAATCGAAACTTGCAACCAGCTATGTAATAATACAAATTATTTTTGCTCTCCAATATACAGTACATACTATGTACAAGATATGAGCCGAAGTTTCCAGCTGTTTCTTTTGCATTTGTGTCAATTCTGTTGATGAAGGAGAGATTCGGATAATATCAACCGAGCCATCACATACAACTACTCTCTTGGACATCAGGGCTATTTGATATACAAAGAAAACTACATAACCAACAACATAACCATTCTGCAGTTTTGTGAGAGACTCGTGGAATCTTTACTCCTTAGTATGCCTTTCGAAAATCTGAAACCTGATCCGAGACAACAATCAACAAGTTATCCGAAGCGCAAACCAGTTGATCACAAGCTGCAAGAAATGGAAGGATCTGCAGGTGATGTCCGAAGAAGGTATGTTGGTTGATATGAGAAGCTCAGACAACAATAATCAAGAGAAACAAGTACGACGACAGCAAAGAGAATTAAAATTTCTGCTCTGATTGTGACAAATTCTTTTGACTTGATTGTTTTAATGAAAAGCATTTCTCTAAATAAACAAGTGGATCAATTAGTAACAAAGATGGACGAAGTGAAGATGTTATGTGCACTTACTATCTAGCAAAAAAATTTAATTTCACGCAAGTTTTTTTGCAGACGACTGTACCTATGTTTTATTTCCTCTGATATTAATATTTCCATGGAAATAAAATAAAATTATTTTGAAGTCATTCATTCATTCTAAAGTGAATCGACTTAGAAATAAATGCCATCTGATTAGATTCGTAGCTGGATGGAAATTACGATGACGGTAGTTGTTCTCACCCTCACCCAAGACGGATGTATATAATTCATTAGAATCTACATAGTGCGCATACTGTTGCTTGAAAAATAGTGTGGCACCTGAGAATTGTTTCTAATCCTCTTTCCTAGATGATTACTTTTCTTTATTAGAATAGAGAGAGTTTGGCTAAAGTATGATTTGTTCGAGATTCTCCATTCTTCTCTGTGATCATTCAAAATTTCCGAATAATGGAGGTATTTATTATTTTATTTAGATGAATATATTTTTCATTCTGTACAGCCTGTTGTTCTTTTACATTATCACGCATCTTGTTCCTCAAGATATTCCACTATTTTTAAGTATATTTTGAGAGTAATTAAAATTAAAATTATAGTAGGTGATGATCAAGTAGATACGCACCACTATTGATATGGAACACGAAAAATCAAGAAAGTAGTAGATGGCTACGAGATCTGAAGTTTTATTAATTAAAAGCAATAAAAAAAAAATCTGCAACAAGATTTCATCTAGCCTTTATATTCAAGATGACAATTACAACAAAAATCGCAAGAGTCTTGACAAACTTGGCAAATACCAACAAGACAACAAAGAATACCAATTACAAGAATGACACCACCAGCAATAATAGCATTACGAGCATCGATATTACTTTGATTGTTACTATAGACAGCACTACCAGCACTCAGAATAATAAAACCAATAACAATAATAATACCAATAATAATCGAAGTACAACAACAGGTACTAAAATAACCACCACCTCGAAGTAAAGGAAAAGTTTTCGTGCTAACTTCAGATGTAGCGCTTGCTGGGACAGTTTCTATTGGTTCTAAATCATAATAGACAATATTTTCAGTTTACTTGCATCAGAATTCTATTTGATATAGGTCGACCATTGAATGGAATACCATTCAAGAGTGGATGATATGGCTATAGCTAGGATTATCGATGAACTTTGCATTATCAGACAGTTCTAGAGAATTCTTATACTATTAAATCGCATTCCCTTTATTCTAAAAAACAAGTACTACATCCCACTGACAAAAGGGTGTACTATTACGGAACCTTTTCTAAAGCTCCGTATAATACTTATTCTTTTCTGCATATATACTTTTCACAGAAAGTGACTTAAAATGCCTAAAGACTTTGCTAGATTGCGGAATATATAAATAAAACATGATAATTTGTTTTACAAATAAGAAAGCTTATCTTTCCATTTGCATAGCATAGTTGAAGCTTGAAGAAGAATATCCAGAACGAATTAGATCTTACCTTTTATTTCAACTTTGGTTTCCATGTCGATAAAGCTAAATAGATGAAAGAAGCATTAGATGAATGTATATGGTAGGTAAAAATCAACGGTTGGTTGAGGGTAAGAGTAAGATATAGCAACGAGTATGAGCAAAGAGAAAAACACTCAGTTACACACTATTTGCTGAACTATCAAATTTAAGCATGAATGTAAGTGTATGCATGGTAGGACATGCAGTAGTAGTCGATAGAAAGCTCTAAAACACACCCTCCCTATATTTGTCGTTTTCTAACTTTGTAAATTTTCAATATGGAAGATTCCCGAGTAACATCAGGTATTACTATCAGTATTCATAGAGTTTAGACTATTCGAATAGTGTATGTTGAATCACTTCCTGTCCTATATGCTATGATGGATTTCAATGTTGAGCGGATATGAATGGGCGAGTAACTCATGCATCGTTCTTAAAATGTCACATGTCGATTAACAATGTACTTAATTCATCCTATGAAGTATATTCATTATTTTATAAACTATTTTAGAGCAATATATATATGCGAAAAATGGTAATGAATCATAAATAAATCTGATAACTTAGTATGCTATTAGGAGGAAGAAAGATCGATGAGCATTTAAATCCGTTCCTGTAAAAAATAGATTGAAAAATTTCGAATATAGAATTTTTGAAGAGAGATTTTCTATGTAAATATTTATCAAAAATACTTCAAAACCTATTCTTCTAGATTGAAACATACAAAATACGTTTCTATTGATCAGATTAATTACGAGCTATAATTACGTTTTAGCTTTTTAAAAAAATGAATTACATAGTATTTGAAAAGAAATATCTGCAACCTCAGCGAATCCTGTAATCTCCTTGCCTCATTCGATCAACAGAAACAAGAAAAAAACAAAAAAAAAACTAAGTGACCATTTATCGTTTTACAGGTTAGCGATAGGTACGAAATTCTGACTGGGGCTTGGTCGAACCAGACTGCACCGACTAATAAATGGCATCATTTTCAAATGTAGTTCTACTTCCTGAAAGAGCTGTAAACTGTCATATGCATAACCCCACTTCAAGTCATCTGTCAGATTTTTAAAAATATTTCATACTGGACATTGATTTGAAGAAAAACTCAGAAGATTTAAATTCTATTGATAGAATTGAAAAATCAATGAATTTAAAACAACAAAAAACATAATCGAATTTTTTTGATAATCTAACTGACACTTAACCAGAAAATGATTCTTACGAACGGACTTGTTCATATGCACCGATTTACTGCTTGATGGAATTCAACTGACTTTTGATACTATTGGGAAGACGGAAGAAATCAGTGTTTACCTTTGAAATAACGAACCCCTTCTATATAATTCTTAGCTTAATGCTTTGACAAACAACAAAACATCAGACTATTTATATGTTCGTTCTCTTCCTTTTCTTTTTGTTTCTCTCTCAATTCCATAAGGTTGCACAAGTCAATAAATCAGTATAATGCACCTTTTCAGTGAAAAAAGTCAATGAAATCGGTTAATTCCTATCCATGTGATGTCATAGTTGATTTGATCATACACATAAACATAGTAGGATGAGCATGGGAGTATGGCTAGTGATGATGAAAGAGAACACCTACTCGCACTTTAAGCTGTAAATATTAAGAAATTTTTAAACCATGTTTCTCTATCAAAAATTTGAAAAATTACTTGGAAAATTCCAAAATAACTTTAAGTTAAAATTTTCTATGCTATTGGTTTTGAATTTGTTTGATCATGTCTAGTGAAATAAATGGTACGACTAATATAGAATATTCTCTTATATTTTTTGTATAATACTTGTGTTATTTATATAGATTTCACAAAAAAGAAAATGCACTATATATATTGAAACCAATGCGTTTCATCTTTTTGTGAAGTTCAGATCAATCACTCGCGGTCGTACCCAATCAATCCCGGTAGTAAACAATCGCCGTTTACGACTACCGTGTTTGGTACGGCAACAGTATACGACACCATATACTATCGGAAACGTCAGCTGTAAAATAATGTAATTTACAATTATCATCTTTCAACGTGAACGTTCGTAAACAGTTGTTCAAGTTAATAATCTAATTTCAATAGTTATTAGAAACATCTAAATCCTTTGCGCTATATCATAGTTTTGTTATCTTCAGTATACTTAGGAACACATTGAGATCGAGACTTGAGAGAGAGACAGTGTCAGTCTCGGTTTTCTGAATCTGAGTTTTTTCGCATTGCACTTTTTTGTCCCACCTGATTAGCTGAAGAATCATTAATGTTGACCAGAGGTGCAGAATCTGCCGTAAAAAGCAAAAATTTCCCCCACCGTTAAAATTATTTTCGAAAAATTTCCCCAGCTAGAAAAATCAAAATACATGACATTCTGTGGATTATATGTCTATAAGCAAAGGACATCGAAAGAGAACTATTTAAAACAAATAGCGTGATTTTAAAAAAACAACGCGCTCTATTAATTATCGATTGATTCTGGTAATCTTCGTAATTGTTTTTTTCTCAAATGATTTAGTATAATAGAGCCTGGTGATAGCAGTTTCCATGTTTAATATTATTCACTCTTTTTATAAAATAATCAATTTTTATCCTTCTTGTTGTTGAAGTTATTATCTAGTGAGCATTTGATAAATGCATCAGCGAGATGCAACAGGAGCATTCCAGTGAAGTAGCACTTCATTATCTAACGAATCATGATGTAATGAACGGTTGCTATGTATATGTCCTTTTAAAATTGACGCTGCTGATTCACATATCGTTTCGCTTCTAATTCTGAGTACCATTAATGAATGAAAGTAGAGAAAGTCATTGATGCCGTCAGATAAATCTGTACTTGTATAAAATCTTTTAATAACACAAAAGCAAAAAGCTCATAGGTAGAGACATCGCAGCTTGTGTTTTTTTTCAAATGGAAAAAAGTTATTTTTTGAAACATTTCCAGACTCAAAACTTGTCCAAAATTTCCCCAGATCTAAAAAATTTCCCGCACCGCGCGGTGCCGCACACGGGTAGATTCTGCACCTCTGTAATCACATAATAAATAGAGCATTCGAAATAAGATTTTATTTTCATATTTTAGTTTATTCAAAGTAAAATTTGAATCTTGTAGTAATTTTGTATCTTTCGTAAAAAATGAATATATTCAACAATTGTTTGATTCAATACGTTTCGTTTACTTCAATACAAAGATTTGAAATCAAGCATTATGACGAATGATGGCATGGCTAATGAATAATGGTCATTTGCAAAATTCTGTTCACATATATTTTTCATAATCTGGAATATGATAGATTCTACTGATGAATACAGCTAGATTGAAAATGAATAACTCATACGTTTGTTAACCAACATGTAAGCCAGATCACGAAGGCTATACTTGAGTTCAGCCTCATCACTATCGTATTCCATTTTGTAAGATGCCACTGAAACTTGATTGTATGTTATCATCATGATAATCATTAACAGTAAACAGGCCATATTGATAATATGCATCATTTTGATGTAACGATGTTTATTGATAAATAAATGGAGATAATCGAAGGATTCTTTCCAACTATGAGAATGTATATGCGTTATTACAGTAGTTGGGCTGTCGTTATATAGTTGTCGATTGTAAGAGTAATCATGAAAACTATTTTTATCTCAATGATAATCAGCGAAGCATGAATATTGTTTAATTATTTGCGAAACACATATGCAGCAATCTCAACCAATAAAGAAAGCCAAAAAAATAACAAACAATATCTATGCTTATTTGAGAATACTCTTTTTTTTTCATTGAAGCGATAGGCACACCTACGACTTTTGCACAGCTATTTTTCTACGTCCTTCATATAGAAGTATTATCTTTCTGCATTAAAAAAAACACCCACACTACTAGTTATTAAAACTATGCGTAGGCATGCCGATGGCTTATTCAAGTATACAAAGAAGAAATATTACCTTTTCTTCAAATACCTGAGTGTGCACACATCTATATTATTCACATACAAATGCACGTCAAGATTGGTTACTCAAACCAAGGCAAGATTATCCTTGGATATTTATTCAAAACCATTGAAACATGATTCACAACGCATTATCGATTTTAATACGCAGACAGGATTTATCAATGACAAGAAAGTTAGTAATTAAAGTAAATGTTTTTAAAAAAAAAGCCCTTTGAAAGAGCGGATTACATTATTTAGAAAAGCAAAACATGTATTATTTCAGCATAACTTCTATACAATTAGCGAACGATAAATAAAAATCCTTCATATGATTTCTCAATTTTTATTTGTAATTTGAAATTGTAACAATAAAAGAAATATTATTGTGATCACTCTTTTTCTATCTTCTAAGAAAGAAATAACAAAGTTTTAATATTGATATTGATGATGTAATAAAAAAAAACAAGTGAAACTAACAATATTGTCGTACTATTTAATGTCGAATCAATATATTGATAGTACACTATATCAGATAGGCAATAAAACGCATGCTCTTCAAAGCTATTTTGAAATAAGATATACGAAACAGTTCAATCGAAACAGCGGCGTATCCTAGATTTTTACTGGTAGGTGGAAAATTTTTTTGGCCCAACAAAGTCAGAGGTGGTGTGAACAGGTCAAAGCAGGAGGAGAATATTTCCAAAAATAGAATTGAGAGTCCAACTCAATACCCCTTTGAATTAGTTAAAATCACAGCCTGGCGTAGATGAAACTTTCTTACACATTAGGAAAGTTTGAGACTAATTTTTATCAAAACTAAAAAAGAATGAGATAAAGTTTTCCAAAAAAAAAAGACAATATAGGCAACTTTCTCCTAAAATAGGAAAAATCTATTAAATTTTCCTAAAAGCAGGCGGGGGTATTCTTTCTCAACTCTCTCAGTCGCGTCGTCCCTGAACGAAGTACTGATAATGTAAAATAAAACAAAAAAAAATGAAATGAAGTTATTTTTATCAAACACGCATCAAACTCATATCTTAAGCTTGAGACAGGTTTGTTGTATTCTATTTGTAATATCTCTGTTTATAACATTTATATTTCAAATTCAAACATCAAAATCAAGACGACGATGATGGATTTGTGTATATAATTTTTTCAATTTTTTATATGGATTTATATCCAGATCTTTATAAATGTATAGGGCAGCAAGTCTGTTCAGCTTATTTTACTCTACTATAGATCAACAATAGATTTTAATTCTCGATTATTGACTAAAACTTTCAGCAGAAGCTGTTGATTCAGACAATGCTGTTGCGAATTCAATTCGAAAATGAAAAGATAGTATAGCGAACGTATTATAAAAGTATACACATGTGCATGAACGAGCAAGAAAAACGCATGCAGAAGTTAAAATATCAGAAGAGATTCTTTTCTTCTTTTCTTAATTCATCATAGAAAGAACATGTAAAGAGTGTTCATCTGATTCAGAAGGAGGAAAATGATAAAATTATTATTTAATTAAAAAATAAATAAACAATTTTAAACAGTCAAATTTCAATGGGCAAACCTCCAAATTCATTGACTAATAATCTATTTGCCAGCCTCTGGCTACGCCCACTGATAAGAAGTGTTCAATTAAAATATTCAGCATTTTATGGAATTATCAAGCGGTATTCTACTGTGATTCAATTGATATTTCTTTATAAAGATTAACACTTTTTCAATACTTCCATTAATGGATACTCACTAGATGAACTCGTTTGAATTCGATCTATATTGAAATTGGTAAAAACTTCGCAAATTGATTGGTTATTCATTGAGACTACACGTAAAGATTTCTATAGACATATACTGAAAAATCTCTGCGTAGACAACTTTCTCAAGAAATTTTGAACACTCGTCCAACACCTTAGAAGTAGCATTTTTATATGAAAAGGTGCATTTTTCCACGCTCTACAACATATCAAATATTTACTTTAGGCTCATTCGAAAAGGTGCTGAAATAATAGCCAAGAACGGCTATAAATGATGTTGTAAACACTACAAAAATTCACCATTTTGCAAATTTCAAAGTAGTTCGGTCGATATAATAAGATGAGAAAATCGTTTACTTTTGTCGAACTGATCTCCCTCGATCAATCGGTGTATAACGGCAATGCCTTTGATTAAATTATGCGATAGATGTGCGAAAAAAAATTTAAGGTATCAAAATTCGACAAAGGCATGTCCGAGAGAGTTGAAAATTTGTATATTGGGCTAACGTTTCATGCTCTTTAAAATAGTATATTCAGTTTTCAAAGTCAAAAATTTTTTAAATAAGCAGTAACAAGGGTAATACGTCATTTTCTTTCATAAGAAAGAAGTGTTGACATTGGAAATATAAGTGAAATTCGAGCTAATCTTCAAGTACAAAAACAAAAACGAATTAGCCTTTTTTTATGCAAAAATAGTAGAATATTTAATCTTCTTATCATTTTATAATTAGCTTAAGTAAAGAGTAACAAAAGAAATCTTTGAATTTTGAGATAGGACGAAAAGTATGCTCATGTAAGTTTCTTGATCATTTCTTTTAACGCATATAAAAGATACCAAAGTTTTAGATTATTAAATGTTTAAAAAGAACAATAGACACTGACTTTACTAATTCACGAAAATTTATGTTTTATTCTAAATTATATATTACAAAGTACGCATATTAAGTTAAAAGGATAACTAAAGATTTTCTTCAATAATAACTAGCAGCTGAATCTTAGAAGTGTAAGCCGTGCGTCTAAGTCGTCGTTGACAACTGTCATAAATATTGATAACATTCTATTTATATTCTTCTTGATTCGATATTTTATATCAAATATATTTATAAATATAAGAAGAGACGAGCATTTTAAATTTTGACGAACAAAAATAAAATAAATTAACAAGCCTGTGTCACTACGTGATTTTACTTGTTAGCAATGGTGGTTGTGATTTTTCAATTATTATTTATCCTCGTGATTATATTTATTTTTCTTGGAAATAAAAAACGATGAGGTATTGAAATAGGTTAGGTCTACACTAGAATATTTGATGCTGAATTAAGAAAGATGACTAGTTGAATAGTTAATAAACATCTAAAATACTTTTAAAAAGTGCATTAAAGTTGATGCATCAATCAAAGTCTGATTCAATTTTCTAATAAGATTGACGAAGTTTTCAGCGGAAGAGTCCTCTATAATTGAAATGAACACAAATCACGATTCATTTCGACGTCTAAGATTCTGTTTGATGCATCAAGTGTCAAATATAGACTCAAATTTATTTAATGCGAATTTAATACTGCATTATTCTTCCTAGAATAGGCAAGATCACAGATTAATTTTTTTATGATAGCATGGTACGTTTTAAACCTCAAGCCACCGCTGTACAATCTGGCAATATCAAATCTGCGCCGCCGAGCAACCCATTGGTTTACAACTCTAAATACAGGTATAGATTGACTGAGAATGGACTGCTTTGAAGAGACGTGATTTAAAAGCTAACATCTCACCTTCTAGATATCTAAGAATAGATTTTACTAAATTGAATCAAATTGAAAAAGTAGTAGGTTTTGAATTTTTAGAAAAATAAATTCGAACCATGTTTTCAAAATGCACCGTGAGCTGTGTCAAAAATACGGCACATGTGACACATTTTATTTTCGGTGTATATAAAGAAGCTAGAATGGTCATTAGCCAGAAGATCCATTTAGATTCAGATATACTGTGTCAAGCTCGAAAAGAACAGAATCAACAGTATAATTTCATAAAGAATCTATAACTTATTGTAGCTTTTTTTTTAATGTATGAGTAGTTGGGAAGCAGTTTTCTTCCTTGTATTAATAGCTAGTGTTTAACTAGTCATCCTTGTTTTTGTTTCAGATAGAGATAAAATTCAAAACCAAAGCAGATGCAATAGATCCTTCGTTTCTTCGATCATGTCAAAGTTTATTCAATTTTTTCTCGTCTTGTCGACTGTTTTGTTTTTGGTTCACACTATAACCTTCAATGTTAGGAATAAAATAGCTGCTAATGATCATTTACTAATTTTATATAAAGAAGTTGGCAAACACTATCGAATATTATATCAATTTTCCACAGATCGTAATAAAATATTTGAATCAATGTTTTCTCTTCCGGTATCATGTGTGGCTATTGGTAAAAATCAAAATCAATCACAGATGTATTTTGCAATTGCAGGTGTGATGAATCAATCTATTCCATTTATATCAAAAACCACTGTTCAACTCTCCAACATAACCAATATAAAAACTGAAACCGTTTTCTATGATGAATCGACATATTGTCATTTGGCTTTCCAAATTGCTGTTGATCCTCTTGGACAATTTGCAGTTGGCGCTACAGGCTGCGCATTATTAATTTTTGATTTAGTTACATTACGACATTCCTCTATGCCTATAACTTGGCCGCATTCTACTTACTTTAGACCTTACAGACTTGTAATTACCACTCATTTCCTCTACATAGCTGGATATCATAAAACAAATGAATTGGTCGATGATAAATCGCAATCAAAAGTTCGTTACTACGTTCATCTAATGTCCCTTCCTAGCCAAAAATTTGATACCACTATACGCGTTTATGATACTTGGTTATCTGACTGGTCTGAAATTAGATCACATCAACAACCATTGGTGCATATCTCGATTGATGTAGTTTATGATGACATTGAAGAAAAGGTTCTAGTTGGAATTCCAATGCACTATATTACTTATTTGTTTTGTGTCAACTTGAAATCAGCAGAAGTTTTTCATCTTCAAAATATCAATTCTATAGTTAAAGAGGGTATTAGAGGGTTTGGAATGGCTGTTGCTTGGCTGAATCTTGGACAAAAGGTGGCTATCTCAACTACTAACGAACTTGAAAAACTTAACATCTTAGAGATATATGATATGAATGATCATGCACAATTCATAAATGAAACAACTGCCTTTATAAATTATCCTAATAAGTACCAAAAAATTTCCTTATTTGTCCAAGATTATTCATTTTTAGTGGCAACATCATCGTCTCCATCTGGCCTATTTATTCAGAGTATCATTGGAAAAGTTTTGTTTATACCACCATCTGAACCGGGATATTATTCTGTTGAGCCATACGTTATCTGTAATTCTAGTACAGTAGATGCACTTCTACATTCATTCATTCCTAATTTCGTCCCGTGTCCACTTGGTACATATAAAAATGATGGTGGAATATGGCCTTGTTCTCCATGTAGATCACAAGTGAACATATCTGATGTGCTAGATTTTAACAACAGTGTCAGTCAGACATGTTCTCAATGCACGGCAAAACAACATTGTCCACTTGAATTTACTGTCTCATTAGAACTTTTAGAAGATGTTCAACAAAATACTGATTATCCAGAAACACCTGAAATTGATGTTTTTGACGATATTCTCCTCTATCATATATTTCGTACTGATTGTCCTTTGAATTCTCCGTTCTACATTTCATTGATGTTACTCTTCTTTGTTTTGATTATTTCAGTTTTTCTTAGTATAATGAAACTTTATAAAAGTTTCACATTCAAACGACACAACGCAATAATATTAACAAAACATTTTGATCTTATTGGAGAAGGTAAATTATGGTTTGGTGGGTTAATTTCTATTGTTCTTCTATGTCTCGCTGGTTTTTCTGCCAGATTTAGTTATATATATCACCATCAATATCCTGCTGATAATCCAGATTTTGACGATAATTCTTGTCAATTAAATAATCTACGTAATGCAAAATTCGATACGAGCTTACAGTATGTTAATTTACCGTTTGGTCACAGTGAGCAAATGTTCAATCTACTCAATTCACAAGAATTTACTCTGAACGTTGAATTTATAAATACCAGTTTTCATTGTGGTCAATTCTACATTGAAAACAAGCTAATCCTATACGGTAAAAGCATTCCATTAACTTGCTTTAAACGTAATTTTAATCTTTATGCTTCGGCTAAATTGCCATCTCATAGTTTAAATATTGATGTTACTCTAATCGGAGAACACAAGATTGAAGCAGTTCGACTTGGTTTAAGTGGATTATATTCAAAAGTTTCTAACAACTGGGTGCATGAATTAAATTTTTCAAAAGTATTTAATCAAAGTGACTATATTTTATCTCCAAATCCGATTATCCATTTACACTTAACAAAAATGATCAATATCACTGAAGGTCTCACTAACATCGATGAAACAACTTACGGTGGCCTATGGATTCCAACATTTACCTTTGATATTGATCAACTATTTCAAAATGCTACTTCACCAAATATTGAAGAAAAAACCATCTTATCCCTCTCAATTAGTGAAACGCCGTTTTACATTCGAAATAAACAACAGCCAATTGCTCGACGATCCGAAATCATTTTTCATACTCTCTTATTTGTCGGTATTTGTATCGATTTGGTTGCTATGATGTTCTTGCTATTGAAACTTTGGTTTATTCCATTAATCAAATTGCTTATTCGTAAACGATTTCAGTCTAATAGTTGGGTTTTTCGTCTAATCGATGATAAAAAAGTTTTTCCGGAAATAACCTTACTAACGCAAAAAGTTGAGCGTCTAGAAAACTTAGAAAACGAACTGAAAGAAATAAAACAAGACGTTCAATGCATGTCAGCAAGAATCAATACCTTAGTAGAACTTCTGTCGCCTCATTCGATTCAGTAAGATATTTATATGTGAAACTTTACAAGAATAAATAAAAATGTAAAATTATATTTACACAAAGCCTTATCCTTTCCATCCATTTATCAGATATCTTTTTATACTCTTTTTTATCGAAATAATACGTGAAATTCGTCACAGCACGATGTAGCGAGTTAGAATCGATTTGATTACCTATGTTTTGTTTGATCAAGTCAAATAATCAACAATCCCAAGGTGCGAGATCTGAAGAATTAGATGGATAGGGTATTATCGTGAACCTTTCTGATTCCAGATAATCCAACATAGCTCTATGTCTATGCGGTGTAGCCTAATCACAATGAATTTTCACAGCATGTGTTATAGATGAAAACCTTTGGGGCTCTTGATTTTGTAAACAAGAGGCTGCAAACAATTTTCTATGTAATATTGATGACGGACACTGTGCTCCCGATTCGATACGATAAATAAGAGTCGAACCTGTTGACTCAAAAAATAAAATGCATAACGACTACGTCGAACAATTGTCGATAGAAGATTTCTCTTTGTCACCCAAATAACATTTGATACTTTTCGACTAATCTGTTTATGAGAAAACCAAGATTTATCTTCCGTCATCACCTCACACAATCTTCATGTTCTTTGTTCGAACTCGTTCAACCAGTTACAAAGCGGTCCGGTGTTTGGGTACGTACCGAACAGTAACCTCTTTGAATTTCAAATGACCCAATATTATTATGTGAATAGTTTCATGACTCAGACTAGTAGTTTGTTGCAGCTCTTCGATTGTTACATGAGAATCATCATCAATAGCATCAAGAATGAGCTCAGTATTTTCACTAGTCTTGTTGGTCAGGCTTCGTCTTCAATTTCTTGTCGATCTTCACGAAATGATCGAGCCCCTCTTGCAACAGTCCTGTATGATGGAGTTTCATCAGTGAAGATTCGAGTTAATATATCATGAATAACGGTTGGTGGAATATTAAATGCGGTACGCACCTTGATACAGAAACGATAATTTTTCTTCTTCACTGGTAACAGAAATCAACGATTCTAAGACTAAACCTGACTATATTTCTTCATACAGAAAGATGTCTGAGAATAGAAAAAATAAGAAAGGAAAGAAATTGAGAGGCAAGCATACGTATATCGATAACTATATATACTGTCGTAACTAAAACACATCATACTAAAACCAATCTTACGAAAACTTTGCTACCATAATATTAACTGAAGTATGAATCAATAGCATGTTACTGTCGTTATTTTTGGACTAACTTAAGTATTTATTAATTTCTCTTCTCATCATATTGCTCTCATGATTCCAAGTCATTGAACATCAAGAAACAAACTTTATCTAATTCATACGATCGTCAATTGCATGCGTTATTTGCTTGATAAGAGAAATAATTGTAAAAGCAAGTAATTGATATATTAGCTTTTCTTAACATTTACGTTAGTTCACATTTTAACTACATCAATGGTATGGTTGACACGGTTTCTTGTTATTAAGAATCTTTTAATGCGTCAAATTTTGATCCATAGTCTAGTTTGGAGTAAGATTTGGGCAACTATCAATTTTTCTTTCCGCTAATAATGATTGTCCCAGAATAGATGGACTTATTAGTATTTTAGAGATTTTTTCCTTACCAAAAGATGGAGCTTGAAATTCTCTACAAAATTATATACTTTTAAAATGAAAACCTACTCTAAAAATATTTGAAAAAATATGAAAAATAAGAAACATCAAATTGATCGTGCACTTAAAAAGTTTTCATTTGTTTGTGGTCGATAGTGTCCTTCGTGATTGATACTGAAATTTTTTGAAAACCTTTTTTAAATATATTTGTGCAAAATCTTCAATATTTACTTCGAAATATCACATTTACATTTAAACCAGAGAGTTTCTAATAACCCCTGTCAAGAAAGTCTTGGCACAAAATGTTTATTCACTTTTTGGCCCTTTAGAAGCAAGTTAAGAAAATGAAAAGTAGTCTGTGAGAATCAGAATTTGATGTTCTCTCTAAATGTGTATTTAGAATTTATTTGCTAACTTGAACTTTAGTCATTGAGAGCAAATCTTTAATAAGTACCAAATATGATGTTTGTACAGAATAATTGATGTAGTTGACTTTTGTATTTTGATTAAAACTGCCTCAAGTCAATATTAGGAAAGTGTTTTAATAGACTATTTTGTAGAACGAAGATTGCTCTACAAAACGTGCAACTCACTTTATGTTCAACATATCATGTGGAACTATCAGAATCTGTTGTATTTCAAATATCAAAATTCGCAAGAAAAAAGATCATCTCATGTAAAGAGTGATATTTCGAAAAATGTTTCTAGCTTTTGATTCTTTTGAATTCTTGCTTATTGTAACTCATGATTTTGTAGAGTATTACATTCTCTACAACAATAGGAAGTAAAAACTATCTGAAAATGCTCTTTAGAGAAATTATGGATAAGAGAAAAAAAGCTATTATGGTGATGCAAACAACATTTTTTATTGATTGACGTGATTGGTTGTAGATAACTAGCCAAGAGTCAGAAGAAAACTCTACAGATATATTTAAAAAGAGCATCAAATTCTGGTTCTAATCGATTACCTTCGAGCTTTGTCAATTACATTCAAATGCCCGAAAAATCAGGAAATATATTCATCATGATCCTTGAAATTAGTGTTTTGTACAAACGTTATTTTTGGTCTCTATCAAAGATTTGCTCTCAATAACTAAAGTTCAAATTAGAAAATAATTCTGAATATATATTTAGAGAGAGAATCAATTTCTGATTCTAACAGACTATTTTTCATTTTCTCAAGTTGCTTCTAAATGACCGAAAAGTGAATAAACATTTTATGCCAAGACTTTCTTGACAGGAGTTAGCTCATCTTCTACTTATAGCAAAAAAACAAAGGACATAATTTAAAGGAGAGCAGTGTTAATTAAGAATTTTATCGTCGTGATCGTGATCGTGCGTGATTAAAAAAATTTTTTATTGCCGTGATCGTGATTGTGCGTGATTAAAGTTTTTTTTTATTGTCGTGAACGTGATCGTGACCAAAAATATCAATTAAGCAGGACACTAGTCCTGACAGATTAAATTTAATCTACTGAAATCAATACACAAGCAAAGGCAAATCTTTTTTTTAATTTTTTGTAGAACAAACAGCGAGAAATTGTTGGATAAAAAATTTTACTTAGAGAGTCTTATGGATCAAATAAAAAACTAAAATTAAGACGGCGAGGATCTTGATGAGAGTGTCATCCACACATTTACGCATTTATAGTCGCCATGTCTATTTGTCAATAAATTTCTATATACACTCATTATATTCTTCTTATGAAAAGCTTTCGATTGATATATAATAGCTGTATAATAATTGTTACTTCATTATTATTTTTGTTAAAATATTTCTAAAATTATCTATTTAATTATATCACGAAATTTCAAAAAATATATTTTAAATAAAAAAATGATTTTTTCCTAGAATGAAGAAGCTCATAGTTTGGAAAACACTCGATCTATTCATAATCAATGAAGTTCTATCCAATGCATAATTCAAACTTTCTTCAAAGTCATTTTGATTTTTTTCGTCCAATCGCACTATGGCAGCGCAATTTACTCATATATATATATATATATATATATTTCATTATTTTACTCATTTTTGCGTATGATATAAACTTTTTCAATTTACTTTTCAAAATTCTCATTTCCTTCTGAAGGCATGACTTTCAAATCATTTTCTTTTCTATTAAACATTAGAATATCAACATTTATTCTGTTGAAATTATCATATAGCACTCCAAAAATTTATAATAACGTTCTTTTTTTAATAGTTTTACTGCATGATCATCAAATATAACTTCAATACTCTTTTTTTCTTTGCTTCTCTTTGTTTAGTCTCTTCACAGCGGTTGAAATTACTTTCATTTCAAGATTTAGAATTGCTGTATGAGAAAGCAGAAAAAAAATATTGGTAAACGACTCTGTTATTAGTTTTGTTTGCATCAAATATATATATATATATATATATACCAATTCTTTGGTTTTATTAATTTCAAAGTAAGTATATATGATCGTAATAAAGAAAAAGATATCAATATTTAATTACATTTTAAAAAATTGTCCTCTTTTTAAAAAAGTCAAAAATGGATTATTAAAACCATTTTTGGTATTTCTTTATAATGTGGTTATAATGTATAGTTTCTGTAAAACGTGTTTTTTAATATACAGTTTAGTTGCTGTTCATCGCTTACGTTCTCATAACTTCTTAGTCATTTTCAGTATTTTGAATAGTAATATCAAAAAATTAAACAATTAAACAAAAAAAAGTCTTTATTCAAGCTTTGCTATCGATAAAACAGAATCTTATTTTGTTAATACAATAACACTTATTGTTTATTTTGATTATTAGTTGATTTTATTTTCTTAGTATTTTAAGAAACGTAAAAAAAAGAGAGAAGTGAATTTAAATATTGTTCATCATTTCAACAATGCATATTCGACGATTTCTTCTATGGCTTGATAAACAAATACACAATTATAATCTTTTTATTCCTGATGAAAATGAATATGAAGATGATAATGATGAACGAGAAGATCCAATTAAAGCTATTCAACATCAAAAATATGCCACTCGTCTTTATGTACCTCTTCTGATAGGTAAGCATGTTTAAATCATTTATTTTCAAAAATAAAACAATCTTAATGGTACGATATGGTTGTAATAGAGAACAGAATAAAATACGCGTATTCGTAGTCTCATTCTACTTCAAATAACTAGAAACAATTGGTATTTTCAAAGAATAGAAAATAAGAAAAGCTTTACAAAATAAATTCAGTATTTTCTATTACGTTAGTCTTATTTATTTTTAGTAATCTTTTACATTCTTTTCTTCATTGCTTTGATAAATCCACAAATTCGAACAGTCAGAGTTTCAAATATCAATCACGATTTGTTTGTTGAACTCTATCAGAAATATGGAGAAACACTACAATGTCCATGCAAAAATATTACGATTCCCTATAATAACTTTGTTTCTACTACAATTTCATTTCATCCAGTATGTTCAAGTATCTTCATCAGTGAAGAATGGATTAAAGCAGTTTATATACCATATTCAAGTACATTTCTAGTAATGGATTTTCGAACAACGGCTAGTTCTCAAGTAAGTAATCTTGTTTAAAAGGGTATCATAGGATAAGAGAGATTTATATAATTCTATTCAGATCTATTTTCAACAAGCTGTATTTTATTCTAATCATTTGAGAATACCACCTATTATTATAGATTTTTAAAGAATATCAATCAAAGATTGTTTTAGGATGGAAATAGTGATGGTGCAACTGGGAAGATATTTTCATCTTGTCTTCGAAAATAATTTTTTGAAGTTTGGCTTTCAAAATCCGGTAGTAGATACTTAGGTCTGATCAAAAATTTTAAGAACATTAAATAAAAATCTACACATTTGGATATATTTTTAGTTTTATTTAATCAAATATTGAGGATACTTGTCAGTATTATTTATACTAAGATTAATCCTTAAAGACACAATTTATTAAAACTTTTTTCTTTAGTCTTTTTCTTCAAAAATATTTAGGTATCTTGGAAACTGCATTAATTATTTTAATCTATTAATGATTAAGAAAAGAATTTTTAAAAAATAAGAGTTATTTATCTTTATATTTAGTTTAAAATTCTTGCTGCTCTTTGCTCATTCTGTCAAAACACAGTTTCTCAAACATTAACCACCTTTAATAATGATAAACTAGTTACTGTTGAAATTATGCAAGAAAATGAAGTTCAATCTTATATTGATAGAAATCTTCAGATTGCTCAAAATAGCATATCTTCTCAAACTATCTCATTATTAAACTTCTTACAAATAATAACCCGATCAAATTCTTTAATCTCAGCACTAAATACAAATGGAGTAGTTATAAGAAATACGAATCTAGATCCACCAAATAATGTATACGCAGAAACTACAAAGTATTTCGACAAAAATGGTTCTGAATATAATGGTCTTATTAATTCACCTTGCTATTCAAAAGGTCCAACAGTTCAAGCTGGTTTCTACTCATTATCATACGCGGAGAGCGTAGAGATTCATAAGATTTGGCCCTATTATCCTCCTTACTATGAACCGACCGCTTCTGCAATAGTTGATGGATTCTTTGGTGGATGTACTCCATTTGAAGCTCTTCTTTCCAGCACACTGGATTGTCTTTATAATATTAACTGTCTTCAAATCTTTGCTGACTACTTTCCAGCTTTGAGTCAAGTATATATATACTATGAAATTTGATCTATTATATAAAAAATCTTCTTATTTAGACAACTTTGAATTTGACTAATTCAATTTTATCTTCTAATCGATCAAAGATTTCCTTAAAAGATAGTTTAACTAATTTACTTGTTGAAGAATGGTCAACAAAGATGAACTATTTAAAATACTTTACTGAATGTGCTCCAACATTTTGTACATATACAAAAACAGATTATATGAATTTATCTTATACAATAACATTATTAATCAGTTTGTATGGTGGTCTCATAATTATACTACGTATCATTGCAGTAGTCTTAGTTAAAGTTTCAGTCAATCTTAAATTTCGCTCACTAAGAAACAGTTTTGATAAAGGTAAAACATTATATTGAAAAGTTTTTTTTCTAAATCTAATTCATAGAACATTTTGTGATCTACATATGTACATTCACTCAATGGATAATAAAATTAAATATGTTCAAGATGAATGATGATCGAAGAGAAAGTGCCATTAAACAACAACGTATAACTACGCGCTTGTATTTGGTTTTACTTGCAAGTATGAATTGTTTAATTTCTAAAACTTGAATCATAATCAGATGTGACTTAACCTAATGTCTGCGCTAGAATTAGGTACAGATGAATATAAGCTTAATAACTCCATAGTAAGAGAATTTCGGATGTTTATCAAAGAATTGATTTTTATTATTTATGATTCAGAAAGTTTTTTGTTAACGAATAAGGAACGAATATAAGAGTTGCATCTTGACAATACAGGAACCGAACTTTGTCTTATTTGACTTTTTAATAAACTTTTTTGCTTAGATTTATCTATGTTACATTTAATATTAAAGATTTTTTGTCATAATTTCTAAAAAGACATATCTATATCTTTCATATCTTCTATTTTTTCCCACGATTTAAGGTTCAATTCTCATTCTTTTTATATTCACTTTCCTGAATACTCAAACGACTATAATGACTGTATCAAAGCCGTCATCATCTGACTATAAGCAACTGTTAGATTTACATTCAAATACATTAAAATGTCCTTGTCTAAATGTAATGATATCTTATAATAAATTTGTGTCATTATCAACAACTTTACATCAAATATGTTCAAGTGATTATGTTAGTGAATCATGGATATCATTACTTGTATTTTTCGGGTCCACTATGCTGGGGAGACCTTATTATCACTGGCCTGGTTTGATAGATATACACTTTCGATTATTATCTACTCTCTGTAAACTGGCTAATAATACAATTGTTGATGCTATTGCTCGCTTTGAAACTCAATCTTTGATTACATCAAATGTACTTACTAAATTTGAATTTGATGTTCAATTAAATACAACTTATAATAAATTTGTTCAATCATTAATTATTGATTTTGATCTTCTTATTGATATAATACATCTTTTCATTCAAGTAGATCAACCTTTTGCTCTATCTGATAACGCAAAAGTGATTCTTGACGATAGATCAAATGAAAATAATAATCAACCACCATATTATGTAAGTATTCATTCGAAAACGAGAAGCATCATTTTGTATTGTGAGTGTCTCACTTAAAAAACCTACTTTATTACAGTCTCATGCTGGTAGCAGCAGTTCGAAAGGACAAATCTCTTCCAGAGATGGGCAGCTCCGACTCCGAATTTTTCTCGTTCTATTCACATATCAATTTGCTTGTTTTTCGACTTTAACAATTGTTAAGTACAACTCCGATCCTATATATTATATATATTCTATTTGTTATGCATGTGTCTTCGTTCGTATTTTTATTTTATACATCTAGTTACTTGAATACATAAAAGTCAATTAAAAGAAAAAACAAGGGAAAAATATCAATTTTTGAAGTCAAAGGCATAACCAAGAGAAGATTGAAGACTCCATCTCTTAGTGTCACGAAGTCTGCCGATTTTCCTTGATTGAAGCTAGAATCAGAGTCGAAGCCTGACAAAAAGCGTTAAACTTGGAATCAGAACTACCCATCTTTGATCTCCTCTTCTATCTATTCACTGTACCAAAAAAATGATCTTTCTTTTCTTTATAGTTTAAATTCAATCTTACTGGTGCGAGAAATATAAATTCAACATCTTTTGATTGTATTTGTGCTACTGATCCTTATTGTCAAACTGTGATTAATACATTTCCAATGTGGACTCACATAGATGGCAGCGTGCTTTATACTTTTCCTCATATAACACCTGGCGCAATTAAAGGATGTTTTACAAGTGACACCCTTTTTCTTTCAACACTCGAATGTTACTATTTAGATTCTTGCATATCAGCTCAATATAGCATGATAAATTTAACGCTTGCACCAGGTCTAGATGTAGAATGGTTTCAAGTCTATCCACTTATTTATAATGAAAACTCTAGTCGTTTCTTTCCAAATACTAGTCTTTCAGTCATGATTAAACAAATGATGATTGAACAATGGAATCTTTCTTCTTCATTCGAACATTATTATGAAGCTTGTGCACCGATTTATTGTACATATTCCTACACAGCCCGCACAACAAATTCCATTGGAATAATAATCAAACTGGTATCTACAATTGGTGGTCTTACGGCTATCCTACGATTAATCACACCTTTACTTGTGAAACTCGTGTTTATCTTAGTAAAACCGAAAACTAGAAGACAAGAGGGAGGTAATTGCCTAGATGACTTATGAAATTAAAAGGTTCTTGAAGTGATTGATGAGTATTTTATAAAAATTTTCTTTGTTAAACAAAATATTATGCAACAAAAATATTGAGATTAAGCAAAACAATGTTTTATTCTTCTTCTACTATTCTAACAAGTTACTGATCTATTTGAGAATGTATAAATGAACAATCATCCTATTTCACAATGTTCAACATCACGTAACAGAATATATATATGAAGAAGAATGTTTGTCTATTCGTTATGCATTCAGTCCCTGTAACAGTCAATGGTACCGAAGTTTCCACGGCACTCTGTTAGATCAAGATGAAGGTCGAGATGGGGTCGGTACAATCTGGGATGGAGTGGGAAATACTTCCTTCTACTTCGCTTTTCAAAACTTGGCGAAAATCTATATGAATCAAGAAGAATGTCTGTCTGTCTGTCTACTGTTTAGAGATTCGACTCTTGTAAGCGCTAGCATCACCAACCTTTCTATAGCATATCATTAGGCCCAGAGCAAGATTGAGACAGAGGCGGTGCAGTTGGGAAAGGGGTTTCCACATTTTTCTAAATTTAGCAGAAATCTGTTGCGCTCGAGTCATCACTGGAGCACTCATGATTCTACTGGATGGATCATATCAAATACAAGTAGAACCAGTGATGAGCCTAGAAGAGAAAGGGAAAGGAATGGGACCGCACCTTTCTTAGACAAAAGAGTTTCACTTTTTCTTGATGTAAGTGACATCTTTTTCCTGTTATCCCCTCTCCTGAAGCAGTTTTTTAAATGGTACCACACCTTCCTTCAGCATCATCTTAGAAAACTTTCTGTATTTGTTCCTGAATAGAATATGGATATTATACGTTATATCTCTGTGCTATGGTACATACTTGAAATTCACTAGAAGGATAAGTCATATATCGTGATTGAGATTTTTTTATTACATCATATTAGAAAATTGTCAAAATACTAGGAAAAAATCATGGAAACATCGTTTTCTCTTATAGTAAATGCGTCCTATCAAGTTATCTCGACCAACATCTAGTACTTCGGCTAGTTCTTTATAAAATTTATTTTAACACATCTCTAGTTTAAATAGATTAATAAATGTATATATTTCATAGCAAAGTGCAAGAAGATATTATCTTTTTTCTATATAGATAATAGAAATTTATTTGATCGAATCAAAACAATATTACGTAACTTATTTACACTCTTGTATACAATATTAATTAATCTAAATATATTTCCAATACAAACTTTTGGAGTTACTATCGATCGCACAAAAGCAACGATTCTTGGTAAATGGGCCGCTCGTCTTTATATTGTTCTTCTATCAATTAGTTTTACTATTCTCAGTCTATATACCGCAATTCCAGAGCAAATTGTAACAAAAACAATTGATAATCCATCTCTCACTACCTATAATGATCTTATACTTAAGCATAGTGACACACTTCAATGTCCTTGTTCATCAATTTCATCACGATACAATCAATTTATTGATATTATACCTACATTTCATCAAGTAAGTAAAGATGAAAATTCATTTATTTTTTTTATCTTTCAATTGATTTCAGATTTGTTCAAGTCCATTTATTACAGATGATTGGCGAATAAATATGACAAAAAACTTATTTCCTGATCTTTCTATTTATGATATTAAAGATTATCGTCGTTTTTTATCAGCTCATCTACAATTTCTTTCTGGATTATGTAATTTTTCTATTCAATCTGTGAGAGATTCTGTTGATCAATTTCTTTCATCACTCTTTGTTACTGCTCAACTTCTTTCACCAACAATTTTTCGTACACAAATTGATTTACTCATTGAATATAGTAAATTAAATGCTCCTACAAAACTCAATCGTCTTCTCTTCTTAATTCGAGCTTTGAATCATGGTAATGCCATCATAACAGCTTATGGAACAAATTTTCAATATATAGCTCCTGGAAACATTTTTAGTGATCATGTTGCAATCACTCAACCACTAATTTATGATAATGAATGTTCATGTGGATTGACTTCAAATTGCACAACTCAAGCAAGTTTTATTGAACTAAATTTTACTGAAAATCCTTTAGTTATGGGTTTAAAAATGGGTTGTACACCAACTGAATCATTTTTTCTTTCAACACTTGAATGTCTTTATAATTTATCATGTATTAATCTCATTCAACAGTATACAAATAATATTAACACTGATAATTATGTGACTAATATTCCTTTATCATTTTCTCCAGATATGAGTCGATTTCTAATGAATACTACTGTTATTAATCTTGTCGAAGAACTTTTCATCGAAAATTGGACAACAACAATTAATTATTCAGCATATTTTGATCGATGTTTACCTATATTATGTTCCTATACTTATGTTGAACAGTTTAATTTACTTTATACAATAACTATTTTACTTAGTCTTTATGGTGGTCTTACTTTTATTCTCAAGTGGATTTGTCCATATATAGTTTATTTTATAGCTAAAATCTATCAGTATTCGAAGAGACGAAAGAATATTATTGAGCCTATATCAAATATCGAGATGGATACAATAGAGACGGTTAATACAGTAATACCATCCATAAATATTCACAAAACAACTACAAATCAAATATCTGAGTATATCATATTTGTTTTAATATTAATCATAAATTATTTTCATTTCTATTAGAATTAAATTATTCTCAACATTAATGCGTTGTTTTATCTTTGGCCTTATTCTTATCATACTGATGATTATAGCTATGATTATTACATCAATTTATTTTAATCGAGAAATAAACAATAATGCTTTATTAGGAGGCATGACATATTTTATTATTTAGTTCATTGAGATGAAAATATAGAAAATATCCTGAGAATGTTTTAAAAAAATCTCTTACAATGGAAGTACGCATAATAGTGGAGAAAATGTTCTCTAATTCATTTTTATAGTTACATTTCAACAATATCTTGAAATATAAATAATTTACTCTAAGTATTCTATGAGCATGTAAACTTATAAAATTGTTAGTTTGGCAATGAGACCCTACATTTGATCCGAATATGTTCAATCTCTTTTACTGGTAGTACGCATTCTTTCATTGTAAGTAATATTATTTCAGATGGCTATTTGAATTCTATATTCACACTCCGAAACTCTTTTCTTACGGTTTTTCTTTTTTTTCGATTTAGCTCTATCAATGAAAACGACGATAGCCACAACAATTACCACGGTTATATCAACAACAACTATTTCTACTTCAACAGGTCTGTATGTTAGAACTGTAGAACTTATTTTATTTATGATGTTTTAAACTAGAGAGTGTAGGTATGAGACATATATTAATCTGCCATACTTATACTTACACTCCCAAGAATTTTTTTTCTGATGTCTATGGTAAAATTTTGTCACTTTTGTTTTTTTAAGCATTCACTTGTCAATTAACATTTCAACCAATAGTTTGGTATGTTAATCATGGTTATGTTATAAAATCTATTGCTGTTAATGATTTTAACAATGATGGTCATCTGGATATTGTTGTCGTTAATCAAGATACTGGGAATGGTGGTGTATTGCTTGGAAATGGTGATGGAACTTTTCAACCACAAATGAGTTTTTCGACTGATGGAACGTTTACATGGTCAGTTGTTACCGCTGATTTTGATCTCGATGGTTACCCAGATATTGTTGTCCCAAATTATTTATCTCACGACATAAGTATATTATATGGCAATGGTGAAGGAACTTTTCAAACACCAGTAGTATTTTCTATTGGATCCATCAGTATACCGACGTCAATTGCTATCGGTGATTTTAATAATGATGGTTATTCAGATTTAGCTATTACCACTGGCTACCCTGGTATTATATTTCTATTGTTTGACAGTAATAACAGAATGTTTTATACTTCAACTACATTTTTTAGAACTATTCCACATGTTTGGTCAATGGCAGCTACCGGTGATTTCAATAACGATGGTCGATTGGACCTCGTTGGTATTTATACTGACAGTAGATATGTGAGTATTCTACTTAATATTAATAATGAAAATTTTGCCGCACCAATCATATATGATACTGGACTTCGTAATTTTCCTAACTCAATCGCTGTGAGTGACTTCAATAATGATAATCAATTAGATGTTGCTTATGCGAATAAAGACGCATTTAATATAGGTTTAATGTTTGGAAATGGTGATGGAACTTTGAAAGAACAAATTGATTTGTCGACTGGAACTTATAGTGGACCATTTTCGATTGTTGTTGGTGACTTTAATAATGATGGTGAACAAGATCTTGCTGTAAGTAATAGTTATGCGCACAACGTAGGTATATTACTTGGTATGGGTAATGAAACTTTTCTAACACAAATTTCTTTTTCAACTGGAGTTAGTAGTATTCCAAATGCAATCGCTTCAGGAGATTTCAATAATGATGATAAATTGGATATTGTTATTGCTGATGTTCAATCTAATAATGTTGGTATTTTATTGAATACATGTGACTGTTGTATATCTAAATAACTGAAGACAATTAAATCTCTCATTAATGATTCATTTTATGTTTGTATTTGAAAAAAATACTAAATTATATTAAATTTCACAAACATACTGCAAATCTTTAAACTCTTCATGACGATCAGTAGGCAGATGTGAATGTTAATTGTTTACCGTCTTCTACACATCTATATCTGTCCATATCCTAGTTTTCTTTAATTAAGAATATTCTTAACTTTAGATTATTGATAAGATTTATTTTAATTTAATTTTTTAATAATATCATGTAAGTAATGTCATGAGCACAGCAAACAACATATGACATTAACTAAAAAATAACGGATGTTATGCAATTATTTTGTTTTTACAGAAATATATAAGAGTTTTACATCATCATCATCAATCTTTTTTCAAACAGAAATTTATATATGCAACGGGAAGGTCCTGAAGTGATGATCCGAGTTGAAGGCTGGTGTTATATGAGCTTGCTATATATAAGTGTCGTTATAACAAGTATAAAATCATTGTTGGCTGAAACCTGTCCACTGGGAAATTATAGTCAAAATATTTTTTCACCATATGATACATATATACTGCTACTGACTTTTTTAAGCCTAGCATATATTTTTTTTTTGGAATATTGTTCGATGGGAGATACAGCAAAGATATACGAATTGATATTATTCATTACTAATATTACAGTATAACAGCATTCTAAATGTGTGCTCCACCTATTCCTTCAATGCTGTTTACAAGTATGCATGCATACTTTTTCTCTGTTCTACTAAATTTAAATACATTCATTCTTTCTAATTTTTTTCTATGGATTATTTGTTATACTCCTCGCATTCATTACTAAAATTTTTGGTCTTTTTACTTATATCGATGTCGCATTTCTATGAATCAAAAAGAAAACGTTTGTAAACTTACTTTTAAAAGATGCTATGTCATTCTCTTTTGATTATATTATAGTATCACGCTTCATTAGTCCTCCTTAGATATAATGAATTTACTCTATGTACCTAGGTTATTCGTCCCATCATTCGGATCCCACCAGAAACTTCGAGGAAACTATGTTCATTTCGGTAACTTCCCGCCCTCGCCAGACAGAATCCTAACAGAACCGACTAGAAATATACTCAGAAAGTGGAAACAATTGTCCCAGCGGAATTTTTACGTACCGGAGCTCTTAAAGCCCGAGAACTTCCAAATACTAGGAAACAAATGAAACAGGTCAATATTCTACAGACTATCCATCAAAGTAACATCATACTCGAACAAAAAGCTATGGAAATAGGTACATGACTAAAGAGGAAAGAGCGGAATCTCACGGTTTTCGATTCCAATAATTTCTATAGTTTCCCATGAAGCCTCATGAATTCTCATGGATCCCGATAGATTTCTGTGGACTCTTGTGGATTCTCACAAAAAAAGATGTAGTTTTTTACATGCGTATGCAGGGTTGGCCCGAACCAGCCAGCATTGGACGAGTGTAACAAATTTGGGAGGGGGGGGGCGTTACACCTCACATGCCCCTCCCCCCCTCCCACCGGTCGGGCCAGCCCTGTGCGTATGTTAAAAACTCTCTATTTACGTTGACTAAAGCATTTTATAATCTTTAGCTGCTTTCATGAAAAACAACGTGACCGAATCAATCTCGTTATGTTATCTTTAGTACATTAAAATCATTATATTTCAGCAAAGATATAAGTACATGATTGCACCTAAGTGATTTTTATTAATGAGTGTCTTGATAGTGTCTTAATCGATTGTCACATATAAAGAATAAATCAATTTAAAACAGTCTTTGGACTGTTTTTCATTCAAAGGACGGGGGCGGGTTGATCCACGAATCGGCCCTAATTGAAAGCTATCCATTAAACCACTTCTGCCTTAAAATTAATGCTTCCCTCTTTCACACTACACTAATCTAGATATACTGAGACGATTTTTCCGAACACTAAATAGCGTTTTCAGCAAAAGTCGCCATTGGTCCTGTCACAGTAATTTTCTCCTATGCTTAGGACGATTCCAAGCTCATGATCATCACTTTCGGCGAACTTAAAAGTGTCATTTTTTATCGTAGATAGAGCTCAGTACGAGCTACAAAATCGTATTAATACATGTGTGAAAATATGCTGCGCTCGATTTTTTTCAAAGACCACACTGTTCATATTCAGTGAAATATACATGGGGTGGGATTGGTGAGTGTGCAAGATACTCATTATTTGTCATAGAACAAACATCATGTTTTAGTATAGAGAGGGCTCAGTTGGAGCTACAAAATTTTATTAATATATTTGGAATAATATACAGGTCTTGAAACTACGTTGGAACAGAAAAAGCGGTTGCCATAATATGTAGAGAGAGAAAACAGAGTGATGCATAGGATTGAAGTGAGAGAGATTAAGAGACGGTAAAGAATTTTCAGTATGGTTCCTGAAAAATGTTAAGGACAGTATATTTTTCCACATGTATTTACAGCATCCTGTACATCTAGCCAAGCTCTATCTAGGCTGAAAAAATGACGTTTGTTCTGTGACAAATAATGAGTATCTTGCACACTCACCAATCCCACCCCATGTATATTTCACTGAATATGAACAGTGTGGTCTTTGAAAAAAATCGAGCGCAGCATATTTTCACACATGTATTAATACGATTTTGTAGCTCGTACTGAGCTCTATCTACGATAAAAAATGACACTTTTAAGTTCGCCGAAAGTGATGATCATGAGCTTGGAATCGTCCTAAGCATAGGAGAAAATTACTGTGACAGGACCAATGGCGACTTTTGCTGAAAACGCTATTTAGTGTTCGGAAAAATCGTCTCAGTATATCTAGATTAGTGTAGTGTGAAAGAGGGAAGCATTAATTTTAAGGCAGAAGTGGTTTAATGGATAGCTTTCAATTAGGGCCGATTCGTGGATCAACCCGCCCCCGTCCTTTACCTTCACAAACATTATTTGTTCTATGATCAAGATCGTAAAAATTCCACATTGACAACGGAATATTTCCGTCTATCCATTAGTGATAAAAGTACGTGAATAAATCATCTAATGATGGTGATGCAATTGCACGAATACGTTGAAATTGATGTTCTACTTCAGAAACAGGCATTAAACATAAAGCCATTAGTTGCTTACACTGTTCACATATTGAATTATCTTGAGCATAATCAGTACCTAATCCGAGATCCATAATTTTGCGATGGATATTTTGATCAAAATGAAATATGCATCCTGTATGTGTTGTAGTTAGAAACTAGAACATAAACAGAAAGATCAAGACTATGAATTTGAGTTTTAAGCGAAAAAAAATACTTCTTGCCGAATTACTGGAATCAAGGCTGCTTCAAAATCAGATATTATACAGCGGGGCTCAAACTGTTGATTCATCGCGGTTGCCTCTTGTTTTAATCGTTGAAATAATTCTGAATATGTTGCCGTTCGTCGATTTGGCATTAAACAATACATAACCGGCACTCCTTTTACAAAAAAGGATAAGAAACTCATTTATTTTATAGAACATCATCCACTTACCTTGGCCAAAATGATGAACGTGTATTAAGAAGACTTCCTCAAAGTCATCCGGAGCCACGTGAAATGTGCCGTCAATAAATATTAGTTCACTATTGAATAAAAGATGAAGTTGTTGTTCAGTAGAATAAACGATCACGCGCTTCTTCCCGCATTTCAAAAAAAAATCCACTAATGAAAAACGTTTTTGTGATAAGATTTCTTGATATGATATTGGAATTTCGAATACACATGACGTTGGAATGACTAGTGTTGTATGTCGTCTAGTTTTACTTATGTTGGAACCTAATAAACAAAAAGAAACAAATAAGAAGATATAATGTGCTTTTCTCTGCCAGGATACGTACCCAGGTGAAAGAATCTGACTGTAAGATCTTGTACGATTTATCCAAGATCACGCAAGAACTTGCTATAAGATCTTGTATAAACTTACAAGATCATATAAAAATCTTATATGACTTTGTAGGATTCTGTAGGAAAATCTTAAAGCCACCGTTTCTTATAAAATCCTACTATAGGATTCTTATATGAACTTATTGTATAATCTTGTAAGCTCTTGTACTATTCATATAAGATTTATTGGAACGATCAGATGCATTATATGATGCTTTTCTTGTACCATCTGCACGTTCTATCAGTTTTGTAAAGAGTTGGTTTCTCTTTGTTATAAATGTACTTTATTCAGATATATATGAGTTACAATAGTGAGAGAAAAAATACAATATACAAATAATGCAGTAATAATTATATAGTATCTAACGACTACTATTTTGCATATATGTTAAGTAAAGTAAAAAAAATACGCATCAAAATAAAAAGGATATGTATAAATCACATGAAGAAATACAGATAAAAAAAAGTAAACATCAGCATGCAGAAATATAAATCAAACAAATAACATCGATTAAAAAAATACAGATCGATCAAAAAATGAACATTAACATACAAATATAGATCAAACAAATAATCACCACATTATATTAATTTTAGTGTGATTAAAATGAAATTATTTTCATTGATTAGATTTTATTTTATTTCACTTCGTTCAAAATAGATTAAATAATTAACATCATTAGTTTGAGGTTTAGCATACCAAGCAAATGCTAAAAATATAAGCCATGAGACAATAAAACAAATAAACAAAGATAATGAATTTTTGAACGTCTAAAAAAGGTAAAACTAAAATAATTTAGAATTTTATAAATGAGCATAAAAAAGTTCTATAACCTTATATAGTCTGATGCAGTCATTAAATAATTATACATCCTTTATAAAGAACTATGAATATATATGTGGATTAGTAATTATCCAATTGGTTCATTTCTGCAAGCCAATCTAAAATATTTCGAAGTTGAAATTGTTTAAAATATCTTTTTAATCAAAATTTGAAATTAAAAAAATGAAAAAAAAACTATCCTATTCTCTTAAGACAAATGCAGAAAACGCTATTCTTTCTGCGACGATAAATTAAAAAAAAATAAATAGGAAATATTATTTCTAAACAAAAAAAATAATAAGTTTGGTTCCATAGGTCACTCTACAAAAATGTATTTAGAATTCTAAAATTATGTGAGCTCAAATTAAAATGTATTCATTGTCTTAAAAATTATTTAAAATGCAAAACAATTGCTACATACAATACTATTTGTATAAGAAAAATCAAGAACTATAATCTTATAAGATATTACAAGATTCTGCTTTTCTGAGTTTGTAAGAATCTTATAGCAAGAATCGTATAAGATTTACCAAAGCATCTTATAGTAGGAAACGTATCGAATCTTAGAACAAGATATCTGTACGATTTCGTAAGATCCTATAGTATGAATCTGATGATATCTGATTGTTGGTAGGATCTTGTAGGTTCTTATATGATCTTAACAAGATTTCGCTACCTGGGTTGATAACAATATTTACAGAGAAATTTCTTCATTGCTATACATGAATGCAGGGACGGCGCGAAGAGGAGAAAGCAGGGGGGAGGAGATTCTCCGAAAATCGAAAAATCGGAGAAAGCTCCAGCGTAATTTTCAAAAGCAGGAGGGGGGTACCCCCTATCCCCCCCCCCCGCTCGCGCCGCCCCTGCATGAATGTAAATAATCTTTTATTGATGAAAATAAATAAAAATTGGATGTTGTTGAGAGTAAATGAGAGCATAAAAATCATGTTGAGATATGTAGAAGTATGTTCAAAATCATTTGCTTCAACTGTTTAATCACCAAAAAAAGTTGTTAAAATAGTCAGAATTTCAATGACTCCAAGCGTTTAAACATTTAAAATGTGTTAAAAGTTAATTTTTCATAAATTTTTTAAACATCGTTTTTGTTATTCTCATGACTAATTGAGAAATCGAATAATAAGCTATTGGTCTAAAAATTAAACATCATCTTTCGCTTCCATTTTAAAATTCATGAATTTTTTTTTCGTTCTTCAAAAATCATCAATAGAATGAAGTAATTTTATTTTTCTCTTTCATTCTTTGTTATTCTTGTGTATGAATCGTTGACAACAAATCATTTTTCTTTCTTTTGGTTACTCATAATGTTTATATTAATTTAAAACTACGCTTTTCTGTCTTAATATTTAGTTATTCCATTCAAAAAATTAAATCAGTATGTTTAATTTTTAACAAAGTTTCATGGAACTTCAACCACATTATGGCCTATAAGTATGAAATTTTATTATTCGATGAATTAATCATTTTATATTAAGATAATGTTAGGTGTGAAATGTAGAATGAGGAAAGGTTATAAATTTCAATATTGTTATGAAGATTTGTTCTAGATTTTTTTCTGATTTTGAACTGAAGATTTAATTTGATATTTAAACAAGAATAATTCATTTGTTATTATTGACTTAAAATAAATTTAATAAAGTAGTACTTTATTAAAAACAAAGCGATGCCGAATTTGATTATATTTTGTATAAAATCTTTTTTTTTCGATTGTAGATGAAGATGTCATTATTATTTACTATTCGTTTATTCATAAACATTGTATGTTATGGTTCAATCGATGTTTATATGACTAATAAATATATAATTGATGAAGCAAGATGTGTACGTTTCTATCATGGTCTAAATTTTATAAAGGAGAAATTTCCATGGTATCCGTTAGAATTAGTTAATTTTAGTTTTATTACAAACTTAGCACAACGGAGTTTAAATGTCGTTCGATTAGAGTAAATACGTATATAGATTATTTGCAGATTAAAGTTTTTTTCTTTTTTATATAGAATAATGTGGATTGGAGTCGAACCAAAAGCAAAACAATATAATATAATTTATCTAGATATAATTGAAAAATATTGTAGAATTATTAGAATTGAATAAAATAAAACTTATATTAGATATGTATCAAGATTGGTCATTATACAAATATTCAAAATTTTGAATAATAAAATCTGTAGATATGATTTAATTAATACACCATGGATTGAAAATTTTTATGGCAACCCATTATTAAGTTTATCTGGTATTGCTGATTTAACAATATTTACAATTATTCTATGGTAAACTTATCGATGTTATACGATCAGTCGATAAGAAGACGCTTATATTTTATGAATCAATTATTAATGAAAAACTGTTTGGTACAAGATTTTCTCATGTACCATGTGGTAATAATTATCGAAAATCGAAGTATTCTTTCCTATCATTATTACTGTGCTAGTTTAGATATTAAATCTATATGAAGTAATACTAAAACATCCATTCTTGATCGATTGCTCTGTAATCGTATTAGCGAACCAACTACTTTTAAATCTATCTAGGGAAATTATTCATTTTTGTTGACATTATCATAATTGTTATATATTATTTTAGAAAGAACTTGATAGATTTTCATTTCTAATCTAATTTGATGGATGTAAAGATTCATCAATATGTGATGATCAACTTGAATCAGGCATGTACACGATTCTGTATAAATTTTTGTCAGGGAAGTAGCGATATGGTTTCAAGGTGGGTACCTAATGAATTTTATACCAAATTAAAGTGCGCCGAAAATCAGATTTATTAGTACTGAATGGTAAGTGTTATTGAAATATTTTAATGGCAAATTTATGAAAATTTCAGAGATTTTATGCTTTTTGTAGCCTAGAAAATTGTGATGCGAGCAATTCTAATATAGAATAAAATATTTTCTTTTGATATTTTTACATTATTCAATAGAGCTCGTCAAGTTCCACAAAGTTGTATATATTAAAAGTTTTTAAAGTCATTTGTCTATGATCGAAAATTTCAAAAGATGCATAGAAAATTCTTCAAAATCGCGAAAAATTAATTTTAAATAAAATTAGCTTTTTTTCTCTATTTTTACTGTCATAGACATTTCCAAAAATATACTCATTTAGTACAATTTTTTACGTTGCATCGGATGAGTCTATATTGAAGCGTCTATGGCAGTAACAATAGGTAAAAAAGTTAATTTTGCGCGATTTTGAAGAATTTTCTACGCATCTTTTTAAATTTTTAATTGCAAAAAATGGCTTAAAGATTTTTCATATATACAGCTTTGTAGAACTCGAGGATAGAAAGCATAAAATCTCTGAAATTTTCATAAATTTCACACTAAAATATTTCAATAATACTTACCATTTAGTACTAATAAATTCCATTTTCGACGCGCTTTAATTTGGTATAAAATTCATTAAATATCCACCTTAAAATCCTATCGCTACTCCCTTTATTATCTCTTTTGGTACAATCATTATCCTAATGACATTTTCACAATTAGAAAATTTAGTAATTAACATATTCGAATCATTTTTGTTTATTTCTTATTTCTATTTGAAAAACATTTTATTGTAGAAGTCTCAACAACCAATAATTAAGTATTTGACTATTTATGACATAACCGTCACTTTAACCTGTATCCTTTTTCCATCGTTTTTATATAATTTTAGATATGGAAAATCAGGATAAAAATATGATTAAATCCATGTCCATAACCACATTTAATAATTTACCATCAGAGTTGATATTATGCATTTTTAAATATCTCTCAGTGGCTGATCGATACAAATCCTTTTTTGATTATGATATTCGTTTACGTCAATTAGTTAAACGATGGACATTATTTAGTCGAAAGGAACTCAATAAGGACATTATTCGATTCTCTTCACTTCATAGTTGGTATAAGATATCACTTCAAAATGGTGGCAGACTATGCTTTATTTATCCTCGAAAAGGTCAACAATCTGAAGCAAATAATCTTGACAATGTTAGTGATACAACCAATTTACATTGGTGGTTTGCTTATCACGAAGAAGTACCAATAATTGATGATGAACGTATACGTACAATCATTAGTCGACATTCATTTCGACTTACTCCATTTTTTTATCGTAATTCAACAAGAGATTGGTTAGATTCAGAAATTGACAGTGAAGAGTTATCTCGGAATTCCTACGGTGGACACATTATTTTCGACCGAAATAGAGAAAATTATCTTGAACCATGGCTCAATAGCAATTATCCAGATCAGGCTAATCAATTATTGAACAGTTCTATGAACCCATTTCCTAATATTGATGGACTATTTAGGCCGATTTTTGTCGCTGAATGGCTGAAATTGACACAAATCATTCGAGAAGCTGCTCATCAAATATGGGATGAACTCAAATGTCTTGAAGATGTTAATCCATTTGAAATTTATGCATCACGTAAATGAAAATGTGTCAAATTGAACGTTTGAATAGAGACTTTTGCTTTTTCATGAACATAATAATTTCATGTCTTTTTTTTTTTATTATCTTATATAAGTAAGTATTTCAATAATTCACTTGAATCAAGACCATGATTCCCATTTGCTTTTGAAAATGACGGAGACTAAATTTCAGCAGAAACGTAAAAAAAATCTTTTTAAAAGGAGTAAAGGAGAATGTTTTCTTGTTCACAATCATTATAGAGTAGTAAATCGCTCAAGAAAATATCGAGAAAAATTTTTCAAAAATAACTTTTACTTTCTAAATTTTGGTGGAGGGGCAAACCTTCATCTGCGCTCACTAAATTGATCCTCTTCAAGACAGTTGAGACATAGAAGTTCTCTGTTTCAAAGATATCTGAAACATAGAAATCAATTCTCAGTTTTCAATATTAAATCTGAATTTAATTTTAATTTTAATTTAGATTATGACCGTATTGACCAAAAAAGGCTTACCAATAATCAAAAAACAGCATTACCATCATACTATTTTTAAGATTCTAGGAATTATACAATTTTATAGTTTTTGAAAGGGTCTATTGAATGAGTGATATTGAAATTTTCATCTTCTCAATTTTTTACGATAAAATATTTTTTGAAAAATGAAAATTGATAATAAATCTAGAAGCTATATTAACGGCATCTTCCAATGTAATTTGACATTGATTTTTTCTTATTAATTTACTCGAAAAGTGTGTTGATCATGAAATGATTGAGTAAATATCTGATCAATATTATGTCAATGTTGTTTTCTAGTTCAATTACTGATTAAATGAATCTTTATTCCAACACTTAGGTTACATCATACTTCTTTTCAATCATTATCAACTAACTCTCTCTCTTGTATTTCGTCTTTATCAATTGCTAATGATATTCATTATTTTCTTTCTTCAATAGTGTAATAATCACTCAAAGGTAAATAATACCTATTCATTTACATATAATAGACATAGTGGAAATTTCCTCTGTATAGAGAATAATGGTGATATATAAAACCTTAACTGATGAGCATAATATTATATAATAATGATATCACAATAAAATGGACATAATCACTAATAAATAAATTACTTTACTAATAGATTTTTATTTGAAAAATTGGATGAAATAAAGTTTTGGATTGAAAATATTGCCCAATAAACATATGTTTCACAGAGAATTATACAGATTATTTGGTCATAAAATCAAGATTGAGTATCGATAATTCTAAATAAATATATATAAAATACTGATTGATTAAATAATCTGTTAATTTAATTAAATATGAACTCGTATAGGTTAGATTATATATTCTGTATTAAAAGATGATCATAAAAATTTTTTAATTTTGAGTATATTTATTATCGAATAAAAAACATATTCTTATGCGAAAATGTAGATCAAAAATCTTCTATAATCCACTGTAGAATGATCTTTATTGATCGATATATACTGCGTAAAACATATAATCCGTTTTTTTTCTCCATTAGTAAATATCAAATAATAATCCGATGAGAAACAAGATGAATATTAATCATTGTTTTTTATTATTCATTTATAAATATCAATAGTTTTCTTTTCATTTTAAAAAAAAAAGTATTGAATTAAAAAGAAAATAAATAATGTTTTACTATAAATTCTTAATAATTCTTTCAATAATTACAATTGGTTTAAGTAAATCATTATCAAATGAACCAAAACGTTGTTGTACACCAAAACAATTTAGTTCAAAGATAAGTTTATCAACTGGTGTAGTTTTACCAGATGGAAGTACATATATATCATATGTATGTCATTTATTTAATTATAGAATTTTCTTTTATAAATTATTTTCATAGGGTCATTACAATTTTTCGTATGATGCAAATAAACAAATGGTTGGAATGAAAGGTTTATCAATTCATATTCCAGATCAACAACAAACAAATGTATGGATTATTGAAAATAGCAAAACTGAACAAGTTTATACAATTGATATTGATACAAAACTATGTCAAAAATCAACAATGCCAATTAAATCAATCACTTGTATTCCAGGTTAAGAAAAATATTCATTTTTATCGGCACTAACGAAATCCATTTACGCCCTATGGATATCCTCTTTTTGTTCCGTAAGATGTAGCGAGGAACTACTTTGCTAATATAGACCTTGAAGATTAAGATTATCCCATAATATAGCACTATATAGAACCAAAATATTGTGTTACGCACAAACACACAGTCAATTGTGGGATTAAGATCCTGACTAGAGTTAAACAAGACATACATTTAAAAGAGTTAGAAGTTAAACAAGATTATTCGGGACGAAATCTAGATGACTCTCAAAAATCTCTGATCCTTATAATATCGAAGAATAACGTTTTTTTTTTACGAAAACCAGGATACATTAATGTTCACACAGACAAATACAGAACATAATGATCTTGTTGGTTATAACTCAGCAATTTCTTTACTAACAAATCTCATCCTCAAATCCAACCAAGATACTTCTAAGATCATTCCATGTGCAATATTTTGACCATTTTTGAAATATTCTTTAGATACAGCAACTTATATGCATTCATCAACATATGGACATGGTAATAAAAAAATCACTGCTGATACATGGATGATTAAAATTGATGAAGCAATAGCTTATTCAACTGTTAGTCGTGATGATTGTATTCCATTGACTTCATATATTTATGATCTAAAATCAGGTTTAATATTATAATTTCATTAAGATAAAAAAAAAAGTTTGTTTTTTTTGTATGATTTTTTGTTTTAGCTGCGATAAATTCATTAACATTAACAGATTTTATTCCACATATTCATGATCCAACTATATTTGATATTCCATCACAATGTCAAACTCTTATTTAACTTTTAATATTTTTCTTTTCTTTATAATAATCTAATTTGTTTAATACGTAAAAAATTATTAAAGTCCAATCTAAATGAAGATTAAATTACCTATTGTTTTAAGTTAAAGATTTCATCATGTTAATTTTAAAACTATATTCTGTTGATGCAAATATTTAATGTTTTACAAAATTACTAAAAAGATATTTTTACGATTAATTCAAAAATTCATTAAAGATTTAAAAACTTTCATTCATATTTTTGGCGAATAATTCATAATCAAAACTTATCATTAATTGAAGAAATATCGAATTGAGACAGCGATTGATTGATTGAAGAGAAAGAATACTAATCATCTTAATAAAACAAGTAGCGCTCATCCTACAGATTCGCTGATTCATTTCTAGAAGAAAAATTTTGTATGATTATCACTGAAAATAATTTCGACTATAATTATTTTATATCTCATAATCTTCTTGATCATATGAAAGGTAGGAAGTCAACGTTCACTCTTTATCCATATTCTTATCTGTAATTCATACTGCTTCATGGAATAAATTTGATTTACTACATCTACGTTAAAGTCTACTACTAAACAGATAAGACCAGAGCGGGTAAGATCGATTTCTCATCTCCATCAGAATTGATTTATTTCTATTAGAGAGCTGTAATTTTGTTTACTATAAATATAACTCATTGAGCTCTGTAAAATAGACTATATATGAGTAGATTTGAAGATGTCACATTTTCTAGTGGCTATGGTCTTTCATTGTAAAACTACACTTATGATCAAAATTTGACATTGCTTCAAAACTGTCTTCATAAAAAGTTATGAGGATAAAGATCTATGTACTCAATAAAAGGTCAATTTTTGCCTGAAAACTACCGTACTTTTTCCATAGGCTACATTTTTTCGGGGTAAAAAGTTCATATTCGTAGAGAACTCAACACTTTAAGTTAGAAAAAAATAGTTTCCACTGAATTTTGAAAAATGGGACCCAGAGAGTGGTTAGGACTATATTGGTAATGTAGTAGTTTTGAGAGATCTTATCGTTATATTCGTAATCAACATTCTTGAACTGAAAAGTACAACTGGTTTTTACTCATGAGAAAAGAATTTTTTTCATGATACTTGTGAGAGATCCTAAGCACAAAGATCAAAAGTTCTGGTGAGGACAAGAAATCGGCTTTATTCGCCATCGTCATTTCAAAGTTATATACATATCCTATAGTTGATTCAGTAGGTTTGAAAGGCTTTTATTGTTTTACAGAAGTCTACTGTTAAATTTTATTATTGATTCATCTATTGAAATACATAATCCAAGAGCGTCGTTTTGCCAGAAAGTTTTTCTCAAAAGTTCTAAAAAAGCATTCGTATTATATAGTTTGTTATAATCACGAGAATCTTTTGAAACCGTTTTGGAATTATCAGCCAAATGAATATTAGAGAAAAATCAATAGAATTCGTCTCTAGTCATTGTATTTGCCACAATCGGTGTATATGAGTTTTTATCTTGACTCCAATAATGTTTAATTTTTGTCAACTTATGGAATTTCATGATAAATACAATTCCAAGAAATGCTAACATTTCATTTCCATTCGGTTATTGAATTTTGATGAAGTTCTTCAACTAATGAATCATCATTTTCAGAACTGCTGCTTCCAAATTCATATAAACTAATTACACGTTCATTCTCATTAAATAGACAGTCATCAGAATCCGAATCCATTATATATTTTAGCGTTTTACGTCTTATGTAACAATTTGATTATAGTCTTTTTTTCTAATTTGTTTATGTAGTACGCAATGTCTATAAATATACATCCGAGTATCCATTAATTCGTGGAAATTTCTAGAAAGTTCCGTAATTTTAATGGCTAAAGTGGTCGTATGGATATATCGAGGTATTCATCATCATATTTAGTTGAAGAAGGAGTCATCCAATAAGTAAAATCGATGGTTTGAGCAACGTAAATTCAAGTAATGTGGTCAAACATATTTTTTAGACGAAAGAAACCTGGTATGGTACACTTTTCAATGTTATCCATACACCCCATCATTCATGCAAGCTTGTACGATCCTCTGCTGGCTACTAATATTGATTAAAAATATTTCTCCAAGATTCTCAGAAACTCGAGGATTAAAAAATTCTCAAGGTAATACATATGTGTACCACCAGAACTCAAAGGGTTAAAGTAAGTTCTAACTACATAAAAAAAACAAAACAACGCACTTATTGAAAACAGTTCTAGTACGAAGTAGTAAGTTAAAAGCAGTGATTACATTATTGACATTTATTTTCCAAAATGCCTATATTTTCTATGTAATCATTAGAAATGATCAAGTCCATCAGACCGTCTTTGTTAAAATCGGTTAAAACGGCAGACGTGGGTGACGAGATAGGGTTAATCGGAATATCTTTTCGATTTCCAAAGTCATTGGTACCGGATCCAAGATACATGCCTACATTTCTGCTAACAAGATTAATAAAGACGATATCTAATGAATTATCTTTGTTAATATCTACAATAGCAACTAAAATAGGGAACGAATTGGTACCAGTTGATAGTGCGGTTTGGCGGCTGAACCCTCCGTTACCATTACCAGAAAAGATGATCACATTATTAGTATCAAAGTTGGCCACGGCGAAATCCAAATTACCATCTTTGTTTAAGTCGCCAACAGCAACAGATGATGGAGCAGAGTCAGTATCAGTCGACAATGTCGTTGGTGTTCCGAAGTTTCCCGTACCATCTCCAAGAAATATGTCTACGCCATCACTAGCAGACAAGGCTACAATAATATCCAAATTACCATCCTTATTGAAATCGCCAAAATCGACTGCCACTGGTTTCGAATTTGTACCAGTGGATAATGTTATTGGATTTTCAAAATTACCATTGCCATTCCCAAAGAATATGAGTATATTATTATTACCATTATCGACCACGATTATGTCGAGGTGGAAGTCTTTGTTGAGATCAACAATAGCAACATCGATCGGGTAAGAACCAGTACCAGTAGGAATAGTTATTTGAGCTGCGAAACCACCTCCACCAGTGTTCGGAAAGATACCTATATTAGGGGCACGACTGTTAGCAACAACGATATCCAATCGCTGATCTTCATTCAAATCACCTACAGCAAGTGCTATCGGGTGTGAATTCGCACCAGTTGGGAATGTGATTTCTGTGTCGAAACTATTGGCATTAGTACCAAGACGGATATTCATAGTGTTACTAATATAGCTAACTACGGCAAGATCCAATATATTATCACCGTTGAAATCGCCAACAGCAATTGCATCGGATGCAGATTTTGACGTGATTGAAACCACATTTGAAAGACTGTTCGGGCACACTAATTACGATGTAGAAAAATGAGAAAGAAAGTCAGTATGGACACATAGGTTATCACATCCCTTTAAAGCATTATCACTAGTAGATATATCAAAGCATTCCATTACTAAACTCATTATCATTTATGACATATTAAAAAATGAGATAATTCTACGACATTATTCTATCATCGATGTCTGAGTCTCTCAGAGATGTACTCTTAATATCGTTTATCATAGATTTATTTCTACCTTGCATTGATACAAGAGATAATAAAGCATATAGAACGTGGAAAGTGCGGCAGATATTTTATCAATGTGCAAAGCTAGTACAGAATTGGCAGATCCTAAGAGAGTGAAAACTGATGAAAATAAGGAGTAAAGAGTACTACAGTAATGGAATAGGACTCTCATGACATTGCTGTTGGTGTTAAGAAATATAGATATAATTAACCGAGTTGAATTGCTTGACTGTTACAGGTTTAAACAAAGAGCCATGACTCATATCCATCTACTGACTGATCTGGTGCAAGCTGATCATCCGATATACTTAGTAAATGAATTACTAGTGCCCATTTTGTCATTCTATGTTTGATAGAAATGCCGAATGTAAAAATGAATCTACTTTCAAAATTCAGATTGAACTTACTATATATTTTAGTTATAAAATATCGAAAAACGTTCTCTCTGATGTTTATACATCAATACTTTTTAGTAACAATTTTCGATGAACTTCTGCTTAATTTCATAATATTTTAGTTGTTAATGAACTGATTTAGAATGGTACCTAAATATGTTTCATGTATGTGTGAAAATTTTCTGATCATTCCTCATTCTCATAGTTCGTATTGTATACTACCGAAACTGAAATCGATCAAAATTTCCAATGATTAACACTCGTACTGGCTTCGTTGTCTCTACATGCAGGCCAAATTTTAGTATATATTCTGCACAACATGAATATTCTCTATATGATATGTAATTATTGTTCACATAACACTTTTTCAGCTAAGTTATACTGATCGTCCGCTTCTACCATGAAATCCTACACTGCTGATCATGGTAGGAGTACGATATAAAAAGAAGCCTAATTGACCAAGAAAAAAAGTACCATACCGGTGTACTATACCAACAGACCAACTAATCTAGGGTTTGTACTAGTGTTGAATCGGAATGGGCTAGCCAGGTGTCGGCACTCTGTTCATCTCTTCGTGTCAATTTTGCTCAATATTACGAAAGCTCGGGAAACGTACCTGGTGCTGCTGCTGTTGCTGTTGCTGTTGCTGTTGCTGTTATTGTTATTGTCGTTGTTGTTGTCGTTGTTGTTGTCGTCGTTGTCGTCGTCGTTGTCGTTGTTGTTGTCGTCGTTGTCGTTGTTGTTGTTGTCGTTGTTGTTGTTGTCGTTGTCGTTGTTGTTGGTGTTGTCTTCGGATAATCTTGAAAAATGAATAAAAGCAGTTGTAGTAGAACAAATATTACAAGAGTAGAAGTGTTAAAAATGACTATAATCGATCATAAATTTGAAATGAACTGCTCAACAAACATGTTTAAGGAAAACAAGGATGCTTTGGTTTGAAAATTTCTGCTTATTAAAGGATAGAATCATATTGTATTTCTTGAGCAATATGTATTGATTATGACAGTCTGAACAACTAAGATGTTGTTTCGACTGTGCTAAAAAGGAACTGATGTTTCTGATACAACTATGTAGAAAAAATAGTTGATTTCATTATTTCATAGATTCTACTAAGTCCATCCGAGATTAACTCAAAAGTGCTATTAATTTTTGAGAAACGAGTCAGATTAAAAAAATGATTCGAAAACACTTATCTATTTTTTCCAGTAGTCAAGAATAGTCCAACGTCACATAGACCGAGAATTGTTGTTGCTGTTCTTTTATAAATAATTGTAGCTGATCCTCATGTTTTTGAATCAGCTGTATATCTCGTTATACCTAAAGGTGTATACTTTAAGTAACTTCTCAAGGACTATTTGTGGATACCCTTTGTAACTTTTCAAGAAATTTTTGGATATCATTAAGTGATACAGCGTGTTTAATATAAAAGTTAAATTTAAATGAAGACACTTTCCAAATTTGACTTGAAAAACGCAGTTAAAGTGAACAAATGACCCTAAATTCTCACTGGAATCGCATAACTCAATCCTACAAAATCATTTTCCAAATAGGTAGAACAGAAAATATAACGGAGATATGTCACATTATGATTTTAGTGTTCTAAAGCCAGCGACACATTAGAAGACTACGCCATAATAGAAGATCCTCCTTGAATAAAGAATACACACAACAGTTTAGAAAATTGATTTTTTAAAATAATTTTGTACAATCTATTGAGATTTTTCAGGTTTGATGTACATCAATATCTAAATTCAAACAGGAAAAATTTGTTTCTACCTTTATAGACTCCAATTAACGTGATAAACATGTCACATACAAGAAGATTTTTCTGAAACGAGGATGTATTAAGTAAAATGTCATTATATATTAATTAAAACGATGTTCTACCTATAGACTTTCTTCTAGAAATTCGAGCAAGTTTTCATGACAAAAGAACTCATTCATAGTTGGGAAGAATATATATTTGAAGATGTGCATTCATCTGTGTTCAACGAAATATGACTTCTCTATATGAAAGCAGATTTCTTATCTTAAGACGGTACAAAAGTATTGTCGAAAATAGACATAAACGATCGTAAAAACACTCTCAATGTATATTCAACAATTTTTTTTATATATAAAATATTTCTTAATAGACAACTACATTCATTCAAATCAGCTATAAACTAATAACTCAAAGTGTAGTGTATCTCGTTGTGAACGCATTCCATATATACTAGTAGTGTTCCGAGATCAATCTGCTTATCAAAAATTGTTTTTCTTTTTCACTAAAAATATCATTTCTTCCTTTTTTTATTATACAAACATCGGTTAAGTACGATAAAATCATTTATCAATGATGAAATGGACGAAGAAGATAAAACTGAGAAATTGTTGTTGAGACTATCACAAAATATGACTTTTTCTAGAGACATAGTGGAAGACCCCACTTTTCATTTGTGAACGATAAGATAGAATAGAAGCTCCTGGATCATTTAACGCGCCCATGATTTTATATAATCTAGACTTAATGGCATTATCCAGTAGGTTAGCGTTGATATTTAACAAATTATGACAAGTTCAATTGACAGCTGATATCGACCGATAACTATTCGAAAAACTTGGATTTTGATTAGATGTGTATTAAACTCGTGTTAATTAAGTTATTCTCTCTCAATGACTTGTTTGTAACAATCATTCTAAAATACTCTTTTATGTATTGTTCTCAGGAAAAAAACTGTGAAATGGTACAAAGATCATAACTAGACAAATTGCATCCGAGAGAAGGTCATATCAACGCAAAAACGTCCAGTTATCGTTGAACTATCGGCTGCTCAGTAATAACTAACAAAATATTTTTGTTCTATTGTTTTCATTAAAAAGATTCTGTTTTCTTACAACATCGATATCAGAAAAATCTGGATTCAATGTAAATAAATCTATTATCTCTCCTTTGATAACTAGTTAGAAAGAACTCAGAAAACGATTACTAAGTGTACCATTAACAAATCTACTTTAACTTTCATTTTTCAAGTTACAGTTTGAAAATGAGTTGCTTTTACTCTAATTCTTGAAGTTTAAATTTTTGCTTTAATCTTTAAATTTTATAAAACTGTTTCTACAGCTAAAGTGCTAGTGTCATTCCTAGGCAAGCATTGAAAAGTAACCACGAGTATCTCCAAGCAGCCCTCAATAAGTTACTAAAAATTTCGGCTATACTTCGGTTATTTTTTAACAGATCTTAATTAACAAGTATTTGGTAGTGCTCAGCTAAAAACAATCACAATTCATCTAGCAAATGAATGTCAACAATTTATTAACTAGATTATAATAAAAGTAAGATCTAAAGTTTATGAAAAGAAAAAGCAACTAAGTGATAAGTTTACATGCTATGATAAACCGAGAAAAGAAATCTTCTGAAATAATACATAACTTCACTAGACATTTTCTTTCACGAATATATTGTTATATGGTTAGTCATACAAAATAAATTCCATATTTTTAAATCTATAGAGAAAAAAATATTTTTTGATTTTCTCATAAAATATCTAATTAATATTAACTTCTTTGTGGTGATATCCCTAGAACCGATTTTTGAATATTGTTCAATAAGGTAATCTCAAATACTATCATGACTTTTTATTTGATATTGCTTTAGATCGATTCTCTTTTGTAAAATTTACATTACCATTGTAGACCGGTCGTGGTAGGTAATACTTGTTACGGGAATATGAATATGATTGATGATTATATTCATCTTGCCGTTCAAAATTGAGATCACGCTGGTATGTAGGCGTTCTTGAAAATTTCGGTTCGAAAGATGAACGATATCGAGTGTGAATACCACCTGTAAAGCCACCTGTTATTGGGTTTATTCTTGGTATACCTAGACCTACCACTGTAAAATGACAGAAATATTTTTCGAAAATTCTTAGAAGAAGATGACTTACACGGTCCAGGACGAAATAGAGTTGCTATATCGATGGAACCCACCATATTAAATCCAGTGCTTATGAAGCTGGCGTATCCTGAAGCGATGAGTTCACCAACCGAGAAAACTTGTCCATACGCGTTGAATAATGGAGGTAAAATATAGACTGTATAGAAATATTTCATTAGATATAATTTACAGAATATAAATACTCACTGCCACTTGTGCGTGAATAAATAATCGTTTGTCGAGTAGCCGGATGGACAACGATTGGCAGTGTCAGTTTAAAATTCAAAAATGGACCAGTCAACGCTATATAAAGTAATTCTCTATCGTGAATAGAATGAATTCAATAAATACATACGAAATTGATAGCGATTATAACGTGCTACTGGAAAACGAAATCGTTGTCGATTACCATTTTGAATTGATTCACGGATGTAGACATGGAAGTGTCCAATTTCTTGAGGTGGTACAGGCTTGCGCTTATAAATAAATAGAGATATTGCTGGACACGTAAATTAATGAGAAATACTTACATAACGAGGTCGCTGATTCATACGAGCCGATTGTCTATATATATCATAGTCTTCGTCTAAATCATAAGTGCTGTGATGATTCAGTGATTTCATTGCAACACACGATACAGAAGTGAAATGTTATTTTACAAGTATATTTTGAATCATTTATTTCATTTTATTTATTTTAGGAGACTTAAATGAAGAACACCGACGCGTAGTAGGAATTTGTTTTTGTTTTTATTCTATTTCCTTTAATTCAGTTAATTTCAATAAATATATTCAATTAGTGGAAGTATCCGGCGCTACCCGAGAAAATACGATTTTAATATATGTAAGCAAAACTTCTATTGTGCTCGAGAACATGTAAAAAAAAGACTTAATCAGTGAGAAGTAGACACGTATAAAATCCTATTTTTTGTCCCGGTCTTGTTTCTGGCTCTTGGACACGTTTTAAAGTCCAGTTTCGACTGCTCACACTATGGACGGATATGAACTACTGCTAGTGAAAAATTGATCAGAAGTGAAAGTTTCTGCGTCCTTACACATCTAGATTAAGAGGAGCTTGATGAAACTTATAAGTTCTATCGACTTTTTCTCTTGGCTGCGCATGGTCAAGTTCCCGATTTCAGAGCTGTCTAACTGTGTTTCTAGTGAGAGAGCTCACATGGACAATCGATCCTTCGACAGCATTGCAAGAAAAATCTGTTTTGATTGAAACTGAGCACAGCGACAAATCTAATTGATCTAGAACGTAGCGTTCATAATACCCATTGCTCCGAAGAATTACGACAATATATTGTACTTTATAATACTGGAATCGCGCTGAATTTCGATTGGTTGCAAAGGAAAACAGAGAAAGATTTTTATGGGATAGACTCCTTTGCAATTTTAGGGATTGATATCTATAGCAAACAAAATTTGAGCCTCATAGACTATTCATTCAAATTATTCGAAATCTTCACATGATCCCGGGAAACCAATTTTCTTAAAACTCGTTAATGTCCTTCCTCGAATCATCTAATGATATTCGTTTTCCCAAAAAACTTGATTCCTATTGGTTTCGAGCTAACCAATAAGATGTTGACGTGATTGGATTCCTAATTCGAACTTACTGCCTCGGAAAGCCCCTACCTGACTTTTTTCCCGAAAATGCAACTTTGATTAGCGGGTTCCTTGACAGCTAAATTCCTATTGGTTATCCACCAATCGATCAGATTTCGAGGCAAATCGGTCGCGGATTCAAGCTCAGCACCTTATAAAATCTCTGTGTACATGTCTTTTGCTTGCTCACAACCTGCTGCTTAGTAGTTTTCCGACGGCACGAAATGCTGCAATCGCAGTGATCAGATGCATAGGGGAGCCTGTTGCAGGTGGAAGACCAATGTTTTTTGAAAAGAAAAAGTAGCTGTTCACTTTTCCCAGATGTAAGGATATTGTCTGAACAGTTTGATTGTATTTGCTCGCACCATGTCCAAATGCATAACAAACAAACAAACTTTTTTTCTTTATATAACGGGTGACTCATAATAAATGACCCTTTCTGTATTTTGCATATTTCTCACCTATAAATCAGTTTAGAAACTTTTTTTTTATAGAAACATTTCTTGTCAAAGTCTCTACAAAACGTAGTTGTTTTCATTATTTTGTGACATGCAATACAATCGATTGGCCCAAGAAGCACAACATTTTTTCGAATTCGTTTAACGCATATTTTCGTTCTAAGATCATAGTTGGTTTAGATGCCATTTTATTTCAATCGACGACTTTCACAAATCCATTCTAAATATAGTAATCCAATGGATTAAGATCGAGACTATTTGGTGGCCAATGGTCTTTATCGATAAATGATGAAAAGTTGGCTCAGTCTTCATTTTTATTTCTCAACGTTTTTTGTAAGAAATCATATTTTCAGATAATGAAAAGCGCAGATGTACAGAAACTGGTAACTCTGAAACATCAAAATGCTGATTATACGACGAAGATTTTTCGTAGTTTGAACGCAATATTTAGTTTGGAAACTATTAAAAGATGGCGCAGAGTGGTTGACGAGACTGGCTCTATCATTTTAAGATCACTACCAAGTCGTCCACGTACAGCTTGAATCAAAAGTACTATCACATAAGGTATTAAATCGAAGACTTGCACTTGAACTAGATATATCTCGAACAAGTGCTCAACGGATTCTTCGAGATGATCTTGGCTGTCGACCGTATGAATATTTGGTCGAAGCACCACTTACCGTAGAACACGAAGAAAAAAGGAGTTTGACATTGATGGAGTTTATAACACCCAAAATGACCGTATTTGGGTTGTAAATCATGCTGAATCCTATGAAAAAGGTGCTAATCTGCAGAAAAAAATCTTTTTCTCAGAAGGCAATGATTTGACTAGGTGTTTGTTCCAAAGTTGTATCTCCATTGGTAATATTTGATGACAGCACAGTCAACCATGCTCGATATATTAGAGAGGTACTTCCTGCAGCACTTAAATATGAAAATTACGTCTTTAAAAACGATTGAACATTCCATTAAGATGATGCCAAACCTCATGTTCATCAGTTAACATAACATTTATCGAGAAGGACCATTGGATAACTATATTTAGAATGAATTTGTGAAGGTCATCGATCGGAATAAAGTGATATCTAAATTGACCATGATCTAAGAACTAAAACGTGCGTTAGAAAAATTCGAAAAAATGTTGTGCTTGAAAGTTGTACTTCTTGGTCCAATTGATTGTATCGCATGTCACAAAATAATGAAAACATCTACGTTTTGTAGAGACTTTGACAAGAAATGTTTCAATAAAAAAAAAGTTTCTAAACTGATTTATAGGTGAGAAATATGCAAAATATAATTTTTGTATGTCATGTACTTCCGTTGATTATTCCATTTTATCACCTTTGGATGATATAGGTGAATAAATCCGATGGTCAGAAACTATTTTTACTTATGAATACTCTTGAAATACAGATAAAAATGGCAGCATTTGGTGTCGATACAGCTATCCATACTCATCTTATTTAAGTCGTAAAGACGCCATATTGGCTACGATGCATAAAAGGTCCGTATACGTCAATAGTAGCGTACTACCTGAGTAGTGCACTGAAATTTACACAAATGTTTTACCGTAGTTTTTAACGACGATATCATTTCCATTGTGCCTTGTACGATGAGAGATGAATGCAATAGCGCTGGCACTGACTGTAAAAATCAGTAGGATAACAGCCCAGAACATTTTACTCTTTTTTATGCCGTAAAGAGAATACCATCCAGGCCTATATAAATGATGCTAAAATGCATAATATATGATTATCATGCGACAAACGTACTTGCGTAGCAACTGTCCATGTTGTTGTTCCACTGTTAATAATTCATACTGCAGTTCGTTGCCAATTGTCGTCGACTCGTCTATAAACGATTCATCTTCCTGTACATCGCCGATTGTTGGATCCTTTGATACCATCACTTTGTCCTGTTGATCACTATGTATCTTTGTGCGATTGACTTTTTTCTTAATTTAATTCTAATGAATATTAAAGCAAAAATGTACTCAGAATTCAATATATATATATGTATAAATATTAATGTCAGTCCCTAGAACACCAATCACTTCACTAATACTGAAGAGAAAAATGAGCAAAAAAACAACATTTATATTGTAGTAACTGAATCATTTTCTAGACGCATGATTTCTGAATGTTGCATTCGTATATCGACAATTGTAGGTTATTTTTTTTCATTCGTTCTTTTCCTTTTAGTGAAGGTAAGTGTCCTTAGTTTTTTAGACACAAATTTCGTAAATCAGCTCTTCAGCGCGTGATTAAAAAGAATGCAATAACATATCTGTTTAATTGTCTGCTTCAGTCTCACTGAAAGTTTTTCACGAACTTTCTATCTTCTTTTTTTTTACATATAACAAAGATCTGTAGATCAGTGACACCATTTTATTCCCTCTCTTAAGAGCTTTTTCAGGCTTGATGAATCTCAATATTTATTTGAGACATATGTGCGCAAAATAACATGAGATATGTTTTTATTCTTTTCCTATGCTCAGTGAACGGTGACTGCATATGTTTTCTCTCCAAACAGGTCTATTGGACTTTGTACTGCTACATTATATTATTATATTATAAAACAAGTGTGCTCTCAAAATACTGGTAATCGTATATGTATTTTTCAAAACAACAAGCAATAATGCAACGTTGTTGGATAGTTGTATTCGTTGTGAGTGCAATTGTAGTGGCCCTTGGCAATAGTGAAGATGTGCGCGTTCACATATCTCCAACGAAATCGGTGTTTAAAAAAACGGAAGATGTAATTCTCGCTTTGAATTACACCAATATGGACACTGATACAGCACATATTTATCGTTGGTGTATGCCGACCAAGAAATTGAAGGAAAAGCTATTTAACATAACTCGCGATGGCCAGAAAGTTCCCTATATCGGTCCAATATTTAAGCGACGTAAACCAACAATGAACGATATAATTTCCTTAGGGCCAGGCCAATCTGTGAGTACTCTCTTCGAAATATCGTCAATGTATGATATGAAAGAAAGTGGTAACTATACCATTCAATTCCACATGCGTATAAAGCGCGTACGTATGCCATTTACTTCTGAAACTCAGAACAAGTCATTGAAAACTCGTTTTGGCAAAGGATTTACTCTGCAGTCAGCTTCTACAAAAGTCTATATCGAAGGTCGCCCAAATGAACTCATGAAAAATATTGCTGAAGCATATATACCCACGATGCTGACTCGCAAAGATATCATTTATCAGGCTTGCTCGACAAGTCAGATATCTGCCATCGATGCTGGGAGAGAAGCAGGCATAAATTATGCCAATCTCAATGTATACTATCTGAAGAAACGGAAACCGGAAGGAACACCTCGTTATACCAGTTGGTTTGGAGCCTATACAACTAATGGATGGGATACTTTGCTAAACCATTTTATCCCAATTCGAGATGCGCTTATTACCAAGTCCGATTCATTCAACTGTGCTTGCGAGCTAGGACAAGCTAGCACCTATGCTTATGTCTTTCCAACTCAGCCGTATAAAGTGTATTTGTGTCCCGCGTACTTTGCGGCAGCAGCAACCGGCACAGATAGCCAAGGTGGCACAATGGTTCACGAATTTTCTCATTTCGACATTTTGGGCGATACGGACGATGTTATTTATGGACAAGAAGGCGCTCGTGAATTAGCCATCCAGAATCCGGAACAGGCACTTACCAATGCCGACAGCCATGAATATTTCAGTGAAAATAATCCACGAGAAGAATGATAGTTTCTACGTAACACTTCTTTCTCTATGGACAGAATAAACATTTACTTAATTGTATTATTTAATCTACACGAACTGCTTTCTGTACAGAAGACATAGACAGCTTTGGAACTCTACTGGATTCCAACCGCTTTTAGAATCCTAGAGTCCTGAAAAATCATGTATTACATATTTTCTTCTTCATAAATTATTATTAGATAAAAAAAAAGGCATCGTATTGTAAAAAGTGCATTGAACATATAAATGTAACGATATAGACAGATAATTACATCACTATGAAGATATGGTATAATAACTACTTTGTAGATACTAAAGATTACTATAATGTTCATAGCAACATTTATACGTTGTGCATATTTTGACTATATACTTATGATTGAAAATTTCTTACACTTGTGGATATCATTTAATTATCATTCAAAAAAAATCTTGATTTTTACTCGAAAAATTATTGAGATATAAATACCTAAATGATCTGCTTTCAAAATATTTGGTGAGATGTTTTTCCATCAGCTTATCATGCAATTCGATAATTATTTCAATTTTTATTTTTACTATTAAAAAAGTCTAACACATAATATATTAGACAATGACTAAGTGTACACGTTATATCAATGATATTATTAATCTTAATAATCATTTGTCACAGTGCAATATTTTCAAATTACATTGAAATAAAAAAGCAACAGGATTGAAAAAGATTCTCATTAGTAAATGCAATATTTAACATCAATTATTAAAGTGTACATTTATGTTTGTTTCTATCACGCCTCGACGAAATGATTATCAAATGTTGTTTTCAAAAAATATGGAGCATTTATCATTATGAGAATGAAAACATAAAAACTGCTTATTCATATATGAAGATAAGATTGACAGATTGTCAGCTATTCAAAATATAATTGCTTTCATTCTAAATCATGTGCTGATCAGATGATTTATCGAGGTTTGCTTGTGAATACCTAGAAAATGCACTTATATGAGAGCGAATAAGCAAAAAATAATCATAACAAAAAATCGACTGTCTTTTTATGAAGATTATTCACAATAATCGATAACGTAATTACATTTGCTTCAATCATGCGCTCAGGTAATGATCTATACGCTTAGTATTTGGAAACCCTAGAATATTTACTTTAATAAGAACGAAATTACAAAAAATAAAAAAAACTCGACTTTGTCTAGATGAAAATAATATTCACATTAATTGATGATATAATCGTGTTCGCTCCAATCATCCGCTTTGAGAATGATTTACGAAATTTTAATTGTGAACACCTGGAAAATGCACTTGTACGAGAAGGAAAGAGCAAAAAATAATCATAACAAAAAGTCGACTGTTCTTATATGAATATTATTCACTGTAATCGATAATGTAATTACGTTTGCTTCAATCATGTGCTCAGGTGATGATTTATAAGCTATGCATTTTGAAACCTTAGAAGATTCACTTTAATAAGAACGAAATTACAAAAAAATAAAAAATTTGACTTTGTCTAGATGAAAATAATATTCACATTATTTAATGATATAATTATGTTCACTCCAATCATCCACTTTAAGAATAATTTATCACATTTTAATTGTAAACAACTAGAAAATGTATTTCTATGAGAACGAAAGAGCAAAACATAAAAATAAAAAATTAACTGTCTATAGGTGAAGATGATATTCATAGTTACATAAATGGAACAGTCTTGTAAAGATCCCATAAGATTTTACGAGCAATAAGATATTGTAAATTTTGTATTGTATGAACTTACAAAATCGCAACAATGTCTGATTACTATATTTATTGTATATTCTTACAGTTTTGGTAATAAGAATCTACTAAGAACTTATAAAATCATTATTTTAGAATTCAATTGTGAAAATAATTATTATAACACTGATTTTATGTATTTAAATAAATATTCAAACAATTAAAAGTCTTTCAATTTAAGCGCTATGTCTTTTGGAATTGAAAATACATCGTATATACATCTATTTGTTAATAAAATCACATAACATATGATTTCAACGATTCAGATAAATAGATGTATATTTTTTTCTTTTTAAACTATTTATTTGTTTGTTTTATATCATAGTAATGGTTTATTCAACGCAAATAACTTCTGTCAACTTGAATTATTTTTATTTTATACTATTTGCTAATGAATTCTATCGAAGTAAATTTTTTCTTATTTGTATGATATTGATTTTAATATAAATTATACGTTCTATCGTTCTAATAATTTTATTTCATTATCCTATACAAATACAGTATCAATTAACTAATACAATTATACAACTATAAAAAAAATTAAGTAAAAGTAAAGAAAATGTTAGTCAGTGATAATTATTATTTGCATTAAAGATAAAAGACGAATTCTTCAATGAACCAGTGTATGTAATAATTCAAAAAATAAATATATATGCAAATCAGTTAACCACATCGTTTTATCATAAACATCGCGAATCGAATTTTATTTTTTTAAATCGATTCATTTGATTTGTAGAAGTAATAATAAACTCAACAGAAAAGAATTAAAGTAAGGATTAATCAATTTATCTTAGTGATGTTTATGTATTTAGATTGCAACATATTCTACTTATGTTTTTCAATTTCCCATTTTGTAAGTTAATTAAACAAAGAAAAACTCAAATAATTTATTCCATTAAAGTTAATGAACTTCATTCATTCCCTCTAAAGACAAAGAACGGAAGCGCCAGAAATTTATTTATATTGATTGACCTTTATTTGATTTAATTTTTTTTATTAGTTATATAATTGTATTAGTTAATTGATACTGTATTTGTATAGGATAAAGAATTAATGAAATAAAATTATTAGAACGGTAAGACGTATAATTTATATTAAGAAGTAAATATATATCAAATTTTGATATGTACTAGGTTGGTTATAGCTATCCATGTGTGTATAGCCGCTTGACTATATACACATCTATGTACATAGTCATTCAGCTATATTCATTTGTGTTAATATAGCCACTTCCTATTGTAATTTAAGAAAAGAATATCAGTAGACAGTTTATATATGCTTTTATCTATTATTTAAATTGATTTTGGCATTATATTCTGTGCATAGATATTTCTTAATGTGTTCTATAAAGATGTAATAATGCCAATCTTTCAAAAACTTGATCAATGATTATTGATACAATCATAGTAACTAATTATAATTAATCAATCTATTTAATTGATATTTTTTGAATATTTTTCACAAAAAAAAATATTGAAATTTTTGAGCAAGAATATATTATATTTGACAGAACATGAAGTAATTTTACATGAAAAAAATCAGTATTTCTGTAATTAATTGATTAGTATAAGGATCTTCTAGTTCGATATATGAATTCATTTTGTAATAATTTGTTCTTAAAGATCTGTCATAGTCTATTATGGTTAACATATGTGATTAAGGTAGAATTTAACTATTTTCAAAAACCACTTATGAAACCTTATAAAGTACGCGTTGCTCTATTAAAAATATAGGTTGTTTGGGATTTTTTTCCCATAATGAAGAGAAGATCTACATGAGAACAAGATGGGCGCGCTTTTTCTAATTTATCGTTGCTTTTATGATATCAAAGAAAACATTTTAAAAACGTATCAGTAGTTAAAAATTGAAGTGTTTTATATGTTTGGAATCTCTAAAATTTGCTTTTTCTTCTCATATATATTTTATCATTTTAAGAGGACTAGTAGAAAAAAGAAACGATGAGTATTTGAACACTCCATCAAATCAGAAATGAGTACATTACCAAATAAAGCTTTTAGTTTATTTTTGTATGATAACTGCAAAAGTATTTTAATGTACATTAAACCACTTCTACTAACTTTTGATGAACTATCAAGTAGCTAACTTAGTTTTCAATTGATAGAATCGATTAATTCGACAACACAACATTCTCAGTTTATTTACCAGAGTTGATAATTTGTAGGAATACTATTGAACTATTTATTAGCCTTAGATTGACGTGACAATTTTTTGCTAAAGTCCATTGAATCAAAAAGTTTTAAAAATCGAATTTGGTTGGTTAAACGATTTTGAACCGGTTCTGACTATTTTTTTCTATGAGGTTTATTTGTTTATTGAGAGCTATTAATTGTATGAATATTTCAGTGTATCGACATCATATTCTGCATATAAAGTTTTTTCTATGCAGAATACGGTAGAGATATGAAGGGTACCGAGATTCACTTTTTCCATTGATATCAGCATATTCGTACTGGAAGTATGCATGTATATACCTAGGAATTGTGTGAGATTTATCTTACGATGCATAAAGATTTATTGAAAAATCTTAATAAATCTTGAAAAGATATATTTTGATAGCTGTTGAATCTATCAGAGCCGCATCTAAATCTGATTAGATTTTGGTTGGATCTGAAGCTTTTTTAATGGTTTTCATCTCAAGTCAGTCGAAAACTATACATTAGACCTGTATTCTAATCTGCCAGAGCTTACCATCCATACTTGTATGATTTATACTCTAAATAACAAGAAGTACGAATTATATCTGTGATACGGTAGCTGCCTACAATACTTAAAATTAATTATATTATTTTACACCTTTTTTTTGGGATAAAATGTGTTAGTATAAACTGAGATTTTTATCTGTTTGTATCGAAATCTCCGTTGTAAGTGTATCGTTGATCACACTTAATGAATCAAATAATATTGACTCTTTGTTTCACTTACGTGCAAGCAAAATTGCTCTGATCTAACATATGTTATCTTGCAGTTGAGAATCAACAAAGTTTTTGAAGAAATTACATTGTGTTTTTGTTCTTTTCGAAATACATATTTACATGATGGTTATGTATAAAAACTGAAAGATACAGATTAATATCATCCGATAATCGAAAAATCAGTCGAACTTTATATAAATAAGAAAACTAATAAGATCTTTTCAGTTATTTAAGTGTAAAATATTCTCTCTTTGTTTTCTAAATGTTTTTCTTAGTTTACTAATAGAGATTATCGTATAATACTATTAACATGATTTTGAAAGTTGTATTTAATTTTTAATGATGATTGAATATTTAATTTTTCTAATTAATTGTACTAATCTATGTTTGAATATTCTCAAAGATAGATGAAATCTATCACATTGATAAAGAATAATTGAAAAATAGATGATTTTTTGTCTTTTTGATATAGTCTACTGATCAATTTAGTGATTTGCTCATATAGAAATCGATGATATATCCTTAATCAAAACCATCGAAACTTATCTTATACTGAAAAGTTAATTTAATTTTTAAAATCAATAGTAAAACCGACAATTTTTATTATTGAATTTCAAATCAATGGTTTTTATTTTCCTTAGATGTGATTCCTTAAAAACTGAGTGTAACAATGCAAGACTTTGAATAACTTTATCCTCATCAATCGAAATAATCATAATTACCTTCATTCAAATCCAATGTATTAGTCTACTATGAGAAAAAAAAAGTATCTTTCCATCATTCCTCATCACTTCATCACAACAACATATATTTTGATAGTGGAGTCTGCTTTATTGGTATTCTAAAAAAGATGATTTAGACTGAAAAAGATATTTGGGGTGTACTATCGATGTATTTTTCTAGCTTTTCAACAAATCTCAAAGACGACAGTGATCTAATAGCATAAATCCACTTTTGCTATGAATGTTTCGATCGAACTAGGATTGAGTTATATTTATATAAATACAACTGATGGAACAGTTACATTCCATCTCATCTTTTTCTCACAGAAATCGATGGTTAATCGCGGTTCTTAAAAAGAACAACTGAATAAAAGGTTTAATCAGACTCAAAAACTAAGTTAAAACAATTAATGTAACTGTCACAGATAGTTTGAGCGTGCTAAAAAAATACAATGAAAGTTTTCTAAGAGTAAAAAAAAATTTATCTATTGACATTTTAAAAAATTCAAACATATGTACTATAGTTTACTAACAATTTTGTATTGGTTCGAAGGACATCAATTTAATTATGATATGTCTACAAAGTATGACATATTTCATACATAAAACAGAGTATAGTATTGGTACACCGACCGTATTTAAAAGAAGAAGAAAAGATATTATTTGAGAAAGAAACTTTTGATACGCAAATTACTATAATGAGATAATGGTATAAGGAATTCTTAACTTACAATCACATTTATTATATGATTAACAAGTCAAATCGAGATCTGCACGACACATATTCATATTCTGTTGATATTGTAAACATAATACTGGTAATTGAGATAAACATAAAGTTCCATTCCAATAAGTATATTTTTGACAATGGCATTGACCATTAATACATATAAAAGATCGGCTATCATAGCAATAATCACATGCTTTTCCATAATCGTTAAAATAAATTTCTTAAAGATCTATTGAACCAACAATAGGTGTTAATGTTGATGATTGAATAATAGATTCTGTTGTAATTGTATCATATTCAAATAATTGACATTGTTTACTAATTAAATCAAAATTAAATGTACGATATTAAACATTTTCCTGACATTCATAAGCATAATTCAATGCTATACAAGTTGAATAATTAGAAAGAAGAAGTGCATTGTTATTAATCGGTAAAAATTCACTAACAAAATTTTCAAAAGAATCTATTTATTTTATTTTTGGAGATTGTTTTGGATTAGTATAAGTTGATTTTCAAGTCCTATTCCGGTGTGTCAAAGACAATGCTCCAATAGATATTTCAGAATAGAAAAAGTAACTTTTTAAGGAGTGTTTGATGTACATTATGCAACATCTATTTCACGAAGAAATTCTTCCAAATGATAATTTTCTTTCAAGCTGATGTTTGGCCCATAAGCAAGGTATGCAGTTTGTATAAAAACTTTCAAAGAGTTCGAGCTTCTAGATCTTTCTTCTCGAGTTATTGTCATTTTATTGAATTCTTAGCCTATCCTAGAATCTCATGAACTTAATATTATATTTAGTTCAAACGAATGCGTCTCTTCTGAGAAAAGATGTTCACAAAAATCACTATATTTCTACAAAAACTCCGAGAAAAGTTCACTTTTGAGGCATCCCATATCGCGAGAAAAAAGCATTTGTTTGAGCTGAAACTTTCAAGATATAATTAAGTTTATAAAATCTATTATTAGGAAATTTTTCAGTTGAAAATTTCTTAGTCTGTTGTTTTTCCACAAGACTCTGCAATAGGCTAAGAATTCAATAAAATGACTATAACTTAAGGAGAAAGTTCTAACGACTCGAACTCTTTCAGAGTTTTCATGTACATTACGAACTCCACTTATGGGCCAAATATCAGCTTAAAAGGAAGTTATCGTTTGAGAGAGTTTCCTCATCAGAGTAAAAAAGTAACTCGTCAATGCCTGTAAGTAGGTATCAAATGTAACTTTCTAGGAATTTCATAGATTTTCTAAAGATAAAGATAACTTCTCAAAGAGTACTTTCTAAAAAAGGGTTTTGGATAAGGGAATTCTATACACTTCGTCGTACTTCTCGTTACTCAGGACTGACCAGAAGTCTTTACAAGAATTTTCAAAAATTTTTTTAAACTATTCTTCTGAAATATTTTTTACTACTGTGGAAACCGTACGAGATGATGATTTTTCATTTGGATTGATCAGTTAAATTACACTTGATATGATCATCCTGTCAATAATCGTGTGGTGCAAAGTCAGATGAATGTGATGGATGCGGCATTATACTAATATCTTCTTCTTGTTCTATTCAATAATTAACAATATCTGAATAAATTTGAAATTGGACATTGTTGAAAAAGTAATTTTATACTCTTTGTACTTGATCACTTTATTTTTATTTCTATACTTCTGTGATAAAAAACTTGTGAAATTTTCTATAATATATAATCTTGCATTTATCAATAGGATGTATAATAACAATGTCACTTTACGTAAAGAACAATGATTGGCGATTCACTTTCAACAACTCTGCTTGTATTTGTTAATTTGTCACCGATTTGTTTCTGAGAAATCATTTTCTCATCATCCCTAATAGTATAATATCATCACCAAGAAGCATAATAAAGTCTTGCCAAATTTTCACAATAAAGTCTAAGTTGATTTTGCTTGTCTTCATAATTGAGTTAACTCAATCTATGTAAATGTAAGTTCGAAAACCAAACTATCAGATTAAGATTGATCATCAATATCTCTTCTTCCTTCACAAAAATGTTTTAACCACGTTACAATATTTGATATGATGGATCATTGTGTCTCAAAGCTACTGTGAGTTTTTCATGATGTCCTTTAAATCTGTTTCCGAAAGAGTGATAATTTTTTTCTGTATTGATAGAATTGATGATCAATCTTTTTAAAAATTTTTGTTAAAGTTCGAATTAGAATTTATGTAAAAACTTTTGTAACTAACGAGGGAAGGGTTCCAACTGTCCAATCACTTTTGAGCCGAGACTATGTGCGTTATGTAGACCCAAATGAGTTATGAATAGTCTGAAAAAAGTTCGGGCCGCTAGCTTATTGCTATGGAGATATTGCATTTTTACAGTATTTTTTTAAAAATGCCGTGGTCTCCCTCAGGGATACCAGAAAAACTGATTTTCGAATTACGACTTGAAACTTTGGATAGAGATAGACCTCAATAAAAATAGTTTACTGTGACTATTTCAGATTTTTTCGCCCTTTCTACCTTAGGATACAGTTATGGATTGCTAGTCTCTATAAACTGGCAGATTTGATGCCCTTATTTTAAGATAAAAGCAGATGACAAAGTCTCAAAAACATTCACAATAAACTATTCTCATTGAGATCTGTCTCTATTCAAAGTTTCAAGTCGAAATTCGAAAATCAGTTTTTCTGGTATCTCTGAGAGGGACCACGACATTCATTTTTAAAGAATATTGTAAAACTGCAATATCTCCGTAGCAATATGCTAGCAGCCCGAACTTTTTCCAGGCTATTCATAACTCATTTGGGTCTACATAATGCACATAGTCTCGGCTCAAAAGCGATTGGACAGTTGGGATCCTTCTCTCGTAAGTCCGAAATAGAGTTATGTTATATATAATTGTAGATCACATTCCACTATTTATTCATACAAAAATTCTCCAATGTTAATTCATTTCTAAACTTGTCAGTCAGAAAAAGTAAGCTTCATAGATAAACTTGTCAGTCAGAAAAAGTAAGCTTCATAGATAAACTTGTCAGTCAGAAAAAGTAAGCTTCATAGGTAAACTTTACATATAGAGCTCATCTTACCGTCTGTATTTTATCAATGAAATGCAATCCATATTTTATGGTTTGCGATAGTAAGGCAAAGCAGAATAAATGTTTTTATAGCAGGAAATGGCATTTTTAATACCGAACAATTTTGTTTTGTTATTGGAATAATACTTCCTGGTTGTGAATACCTTTGTTCTAGTTTGCACTGTTATTTTAAGTCATAAAACATCGATTGAGATCGAATGGTAAAACCTAGACAGAAAATTAGCCGTATGAAGCTCAATTTTTTTAAGTAGAAAACTGAGAATTTTTCATTTTACTTTTATTAAAACTATTTTCTAGAAAAAAATTCTTTGTTTAATGGATGAAGAAAATAATGCATTAAAAGAAAAGAAAATTTTATAGTTTTATTTTATGTCTGTAAAGTATTTGCTTGTGTTTGTGGAGTTCTAATAGTAAATGCTTTTACAGTTCCTCTTAAAGGTCGAATTTGTCGTTGATTTTGTCGATTAAATAATATAAAACGCTTTATTAACATCCAAAATATTTTCCATTGCCGCCAAAAACGAACATCTAATGCTGCAATAATAAATGGATCTAATGCTATTTCAATAAAATTAAGTAATCTAACAATACTTGTTAGATCATATTTTCCATTTGATATTTGATAAACAATAACATTTGGTGACCAAAGTGATAACCAAATAATATAAAAAAGAAGAAATTGAATAACTAATGAACGATGATATTTATCACGAGCAGATACATGATGTTGAGTTTTACGTAATGTTGCTGTTAAATGAACATGATGAATACTTAAATAAATCATTAAAACATTTAAAATAATAGGAAGAGCAAATGCAATTATTATATTAAATATTTGAACATAAATACTTGTATATAATACATTACAAGAATCATTATAAATTTCTACTAAATTAGCCCAATTAATAAAATATTGAATTACTAAAATAACTAATGGAATTAAATAGATGCAAATATGAATTAAGATTAATATATTTTTATATATTTCATATACATTTCTATTATATGCTATTTGAATATATCGACATATATTTAATACTAATAAAATATATACTGTTACAATATTTAGATAATTATCCACTATTGCTTCAATATAACATATAAAATACATCCATGTTCTATTTGGTTGACAATCATAAGATTCTGTATGAACAATATAACTAAAGAAAAATCGAATTAGAAGAAAAATATCAATAATAAGATAAGCATAAATCCATTGAAGTGATTTTTCTCGAAGTGATGAAGAAAAAATAAGTTGAAACCAAAATATTGAATGAATTAATAATGCAATTATACAGACATAAAGTCGAGATTTACGAGTTTCAATATATTCTTCTGACCATAAAAGAGGACTTGAACATATTATATTTGTATTATTTAATATAAAACTTTCTATTTTGATACTATTCATCTATCAAAAAATAAATAAATTCTCATTTTAAAACACAAAAAGAAAAAAACTGATCTATCTCCGACTTGATTTTTTTCTTTGTCATCAAAATTAATTTTTCAAGATTTTACATAACAATAGAACTGTCATTTTAAAAAAGCAATTATAAATTCTGATAGAGGATGAAAGTCTCTATTACTCTATATATTTATTTATTTTCTTACATTCATTTAATGAAAAGAAAATTTGAGTACAATAAAAACATCTTCAATTGACAAGTACTAAAAATCTGAGTTTTTTCGTTACTTAAATTCAATTGCCATCACAATGTGTAATTTCTTTTGTAAATAAAAACTTATTTCTATAAGAATAATAATCGGACAAAAATCTAAAATGTAAGTGGAAGTTTTAAGTTAAAGTTTTGCGCCTTCCTCATCCCCTTACAGACACCCCTTCATTGCAAACATGAACGATACAGAAATCGGTTCCTACTTTTTTCTTTATCTGGGACCCACTTGTTTAAAAATGTGAATTCCGCATTTTAGTCCCAAAAACTAGAATGAAAGAGAAATCAATATAGAGTTGCAAGATTCAAAAAAATGCATTTTTCAATGTTATTCAGAATGATTTGTTTTAAAATAATTATCTCTTATAAAGTATCCGTGAAAGTCTTACTCTCAGAAATAGGTGATATGTCGTCTCCAATTTGTTATTCAAACTCATTCTTTATATTTGATTTTATTTTTCTTTAAGAATATGTCAAAATGCGATGTATGAAAGAATCATTTTTACACTTTAATAGTTTCATAAATGATGATTCAATAAAGGTGTTAGAAAAGAAATTTTAACGTAAGCAAATCGAATTAAAATTATTTTAAAAATATTTACAAATAATGTCACAATACTAAAAGTGTACTGATAAAATCAAGACTTGATATTACAAACCCATTTTCACTATCTAAAAACATTAATCAGTAAAACATGATGTTGCCCATTGATAAAATCTGTTAATGAATGTCTTATATATATATGTTTGATTTCGTGATACAATATATCATGAAAAAACAAAATTAATTAAAGTCTGACACATCACTGTGACGGTAATTGAAGTTAATAATATAAAATATTATCCATATCTGAATAATGATGTTAAATTCCATCCTCTTTGAATCATGAAACCTACTTGAAAGATCTAAATGACTTATTGTCACAAATGAGTATAATTAGAATTTTTTGTGTTAATTCAATGAAAATAATTATATTTTTCCATTTTATTGCGTTTATAGTTACCGATGATCTTTAGGTGAATATGCGTGTTTAAATGTAACTTTATGACTTTATTCATTATATCACTGAAATGTATTTGACACATTTCTTCATTTAAATAATTGTAATTGTTTTTAACATAACAGATTATTCAACCAAGGTGACTTATAATAAAAAAAAAAGAGGTCATTATAGAGAATTTAATGTAATCAAATATTTTGTATTGATAATATTAATCTATTAAATATTACTTATTCTATTTCATTTTAAGAATGAGCATTTAACCAAAATATTTAGTTTTCAATAGACAATTATTGATCATTAATGCTAATAGCTATAGTTAAAATTAAATATGAATAATTTGAACTTTATGACGATATTAAACTAAGATTTTATTGAATTATTCGACGTTTTACATGAAAAAATAGTTTAATTTTTCTAATTTGACATACATCATTTGATTTACAACTAGTGAATGCACAAAAATATTTAATCAGAAGAATTTCGATCTTAGAATCGAGTCATAAGAAAGCATTAGATAAAGGTACCATCATAAAAATACAATGAATAGAATATTAACCAAAGAGTACAGACATACATATAAGAATATAGATAGAAATATATACGCGTAAGTAGAGAAGAAATTTGTGAGGATTTTCAGTTTTTTTTATATGATTCATCAAATGTTTATATCTCAGATTGTTATAATATGACTTATTAAAAAAGTGAATATTCTATGATGATGATTTTTACTAAATCTCGCTATCTCTAGTCTGGTTTCTCACAAAAGCATAAGATTCAAATAATAAAAAAAATCAATTATAAAATAAATTGACAAGCTGTACAAATCTAGGAAAGTAAGAAACTAATGACTATATCTATTGTCAAAAATGGAAGAGTCGAAACCAAAATGCTTACTAATGTTTAGTTCCTCTGATATTGACACTTAATTTTGTCTAAGTAATACAGCATCATATCCAATTGGATTGGATAAATATAAAGAAGATTCCATGAGAAATTTCGACATTAGTAAGACGTTTCTGACATTTGAAAAAAAAAGCTTCAGGTCGGGTGGGTAAAGAACAATTACATTCCTGAGAGAAAATTACACCCAAGATTTATGTGTTTGCTTATGGAAAGTTGTTGTATGTAAAGGGTGGCCCAAAAGTCAATTTACCAAAATAAAAATTGAATATCTCCATGCCTAGAGAGACCCTCTGTTAAGTATACTGAGTTTTTTTCTATCTGTGAAAAAGTAAAATTTTTCTTGTTGAGGTCAACAGTGATACTTAAGAAAGGGTCTCTCTAGACCTGTCTTTATAGATGTAAACTTTGGACGCGTCTCTATCATTGATAAAAAAATGAGCTCGTTTGCTCGATCCGTAATGGAAATATTCAGATTTCTTATCGCACAATTATTTATGGACCACCTTGTATATACCAATAGACCTTACAGCCTTATTCTGTTATTCCTTTATCCATTATATTTCATGCAGCTTTATCTACTACCACCTATACTCTTATCTTCTTATACTCTTCTAGTTTTAGTCCTTACGTCACTGTAGCCTTAGTCTCTTATTCTCAATTGGATAATTCGTATTGTATTAATAATTAAACCATTGTTTATTTATGAAACTGTAGGATTTGAAAAAGAATCTCGTATTTGTACAATCTAAATTGGTATTTTCTCTTCATTTATCTATGATCCTGTAATTGGAATTCTGATTCCAGTAAATATTACAATTATTGTTTATAGTACAATATTGTATTATACACATAAATTAACTCGTCAATATATCATTAGATAGTACAAATATTCATATATTAAATGCAAAACATGAAATGAAACATTTTTAAAATGTAATATTGTATAGTAATGGACATTTTCGTCAGTCTTAGAAAACTTTATTTAATTCATTTCTTTTGGTTAATCATTACCCCCAATGACTTCACCCAACAAAAGAATTTTATTTGATGAGTATTAATCAAATAGCACTTATCTGTACTACTATGATGATTGTCGCTGCCATTAAACGTTGCCAAGTAATGATAACCTTTAGATCACGAATTTTATTAGAGACATTTCATCATTTTTCTACGATTAGAAATTCTAGACATCATACTATCAAATTTCTATATTAAAGATGTATTTGATAACAAAAAGAACTTTTTAACATATTGACTATAAAGATTGTTAAGTTTTGATTTATTCAAAAAATAGATCATATTTCAGCGTAAGACAAGCAAACAAATTACGGACATGAGGAATGTTCTGTGAACACTACAGTTAACCAGAGACTTGGTATGATTTATAACAGTGGTTTTTTTTCAAACAATAAGATGGATTACTGGAAAAATTGAATTGCTTGTGAACAGTTCATTTACTATTCATGAATCTTATTTATAACTGGTTTCAGTGAGAAGAATGATCATTTATCATTTGATGTCTTTTTTAGTATTTATTTTTTGTCATGTACTGTTCTTGTTAATTGTGTATGCGTCGTTTCAACAGAATAAATTAAAAAAGAAAAGTTGTGAATACACTTTCAAAATTAGTCATTTTGAAATATTTTTCTCGTATAATTCGAACCGAATCACAACATCCTAATTATATAAGAATACCATGATGCATATCTTGAATACTCATAATATTTTTACCCTTTTTCATAATCATTCTCTTCTTCATTTTGATCAAATTCGATTGATTCCTTTAATAGTATTTCACTGAATGTCACTCGTCATATGCATTATGTATTAGTGAACATAACATCGTAATTTTTTCTGATAGAAAGCAGTTAAACAAAAAAATCTTTATGGTTTCAATTAGACTGCAAAAAAATACGATGAAACAAAATTGAATTAACGAATAAATCGTCTAAAGAAGATGATTTAAGTCGAAATAGACCAATCACACTCCTCAATTCAACTTTAACATAATTCATTTTTTTAGTCTGTTTGAGACTTATATATACAAATATTACATTGTTAAATTTGACCAATAAGCTATATTTCAACGAACAGAAGAAGAAATAAATACACATACGACTGTATGATAATTGTCAGTTCATTATGCAGTCTCTAAATAACAACTACGAATTAATGCATTTACCCGATGAAATTCTTCTTACTATCATCGAAAAATTGAAAGCAATCGATATACTCTATTCTCTAGTTGGAGTAAATAAACGACTTGACAACGTGGTGCGTACTGTTATTTCAAACTCAAGGATCAACTTAGTAAAAATTACATCAAAAGATGATATTTATTCTACGAATCAATTGAAACTTGATCGATTTTGTTCATATGTACTTCCTCAAGTACATCATCATATTAAAATAATGATTCTCGAATGTTCATCTATGAAACGTATTCTTCTTTCTGGTGACTATCCCAATCTGTGTGCTTTACGTCTTGTCAATCTTCAATACGATATTTTCTCAAATTATCTCTCAAGTACTTTTGAAAGCGTAATAAACTAGATTTAAGAGTTTCTTCATGTGATGTTTCATTTATTCTAGAAGAAAATGAATGAATAATTTAGCACTTATCAATCGTATATAAGGTTGGTTAGTCTTCTGGTACATCCTCTCTCAAGGTTTTCTTTTGCTAATAACGATATCTTAATAAGTTAATATCAAGAGAGTTGTATACTATTAAGATTCTTTCATTTTATAATATCTGCAGGGTAGCAAAAAATCTGATGTGTTTTTTTTTACCATCGTCTTTTATTAATTATTTCGAATGAAAAAAATTCTTGATAATCTGTATGAATAGTTTCACTAATTCATCGTGTATTTATTTTTAGATGATTTATCTATTACTCGTCTACTCCAACAAATCACACATCTATTTCTTTCATTCAAGAGCAACATACAAACAACATCTATAATTGATTTGAGTAAAAATATTTACGCTAAGATCTTTGCTTTAAGTGAAAAATTAACTACAATGGATTTTGGAAACTTGGATTTTTATGGACGTTCATTATCGTTGAATGGTTTACCTTTGATAACTTGCTATTCGTCGACCATTAACAAGTTGAATATTAGTGTACTAACTCTTGACGATTGTCTTTCTTTGTTAGATGGACGTCTCTCTCAATTATCTACTTTTAATGTCATAATTGATCATATTGAACGTTCATCATTAGCAATTGTTAATACGGTAAAGTATTAAATCTTAATAATTGTTGTTTTAGTTAAAAGAAAAAGCTTTCTTTCAGGGAAATAAGAATTAAGATTTTAATCTAATTAATATAAAAAATCTTTAGATTTCTTTATTTTACAGATGATTTTGTCCAATCTGAAATGTTTTTCATTAAAATCTTATTTATTCACATTTGCATATGATAATGAAATTGTGCCATTGCTTCGTCGTATGTCAAACTTGGAAGTGCTTACTTTGTATATTATGGTTAAAAATCGACAAATATTGATTGATGGAAATCATTTCAACAACGAAATTCTCGTCTATATGCCTAAATTAAATACATTGAATTTTTTTATTCGTACAGTTAATGATATTGATTATGCAGGTGATTGGCAATTGAAGGAAGATATTGAACATTCATTTAATAATAGTAAATGGTCCCAAGTTAACTGTTGGATTGATCATTTTACTAATGGAACTGAACTTTGTAATATTTTTTCACTTCCTTTTACAATGGAATATATGGATGGTATTACTAATAGTTTTCCTGGTGGAGTATTTATTTCTGTGCTGTATTTATCGATGCTTGATGTGCGCCCATTTGAACATGATTTTTTTCATCTAATTGCACAAGCTTTTCCATCGGTGAGGAAGATGAGGCTAATTAATATGATACCTCAATTGCGTAAACAACGACACGGAAAATTTAACGATGATAATAATAATAATCATCAAAATTCTTCTATTATTGAGTTTCCACATCTCAAAACTCTCTTTATTCCTGATGTTCATATGGATTATGCAGAAGAATTTTTACATGATAATAATATACGTCTACCTTCTCTTATACAATTGTGGATTAAATACGAGCAATTAGAAATTGTGACAAATCATTTCACGAATGATAGAGCTCGTCGAAATTGTTCTAATATAAGGAGTTTGAATATTGAAGAAGAAATTGTCTTTCCAAAAAATTTCTATTTGTATTTTCCTTTGTTGTAACTGTGCTAAACTCTTGTTGATATTTGAAATAATCAAAAAAAAAATTTTTGTTTTGTTTCATTTTTTGCTTCCTGATATTCTAGTTTTTCATAGAATCTGAAGTATATAACAGATTGTCGAAAGTTTTTTGGATGAAACGTTTAAGGCCCTCCCCACACTCTAAAAAGTCGATTTTCGCCAAATTTTCCGATCTTTTTAAAAAATAGTGTATCAGATAGAGTAATGTCTGGTCTATCGAATGCACTATAGTTCATTGATTTTATGATGAGTTTTGAAGGTGTTAAATAATTTTTTCTGGAACATCATACTCTACAAAATAACATTTTCTCGAAAAAATTGATTTTCGAATTTTTTTTGAGGTTCTCGCTATTGACTTTTGACAGTAATCAACATGCCTATTATGTAGTACTATGTATGATAACTTGATATGTATCGTACTTCGTGAATATAGAAATGACACAATGGAATGAACCTATATAAAAGCATTGCATCTGCCCGAAGATGACGCCTGTAGTGATTATGAACCGGGAGGCGATGATTAGCTTTTCCTATCTCATTATCATTCATCTAAGGTTATTGATATGCAGTTTTTAAGACATATCTATATATATAATGTCGAGTGTCACGTCTGATACCTTTCCAATTGATCAGTTTTTTCGACCAATCAGATTTCAAGGCCAATGATTAATGACGGAATCACCAACAGATAGAAACATGACCCGCACTATTATAAAGGAGTATTCCTATCTTCTCAAATACTATACTATGGAGGTAGCCTTAGGTCCTCAAGAGCTATTATATGAGAGTATCCCTAGGTCCTCAACTACTATATATTGAGAGTATCCTTCGGTCCCCAAGTACTATATTAAGACTAGGAATGGCACTTTCACTTTTCTGATAGTCGAAAAACTGGCCAATCAGATGGCAGCAAATTGAAACTCGCTTATTTGATAGATAACCAAGGGAGATTCTATGAGGACTTTTGTAGAACACCTTTGATAACCTCATATTGGCCAGAACAACCCAATGTTTCATATGGATGATAGTTGAACTCTAATATCGGCCAATGGTACATACAAGATTTCAGCCAATCAGATTTCAGTAAACGATTTCTCTGCTATTATTCAGATAAAACATGGACATGTTCGGGCCATTTAGAGATTATCAAGAGACGTCTTTCATATGCCCCAAACAGGCCTATGTTTTATATGGATGATAGCTGAACTCTAATATCGGCCCAGAGTATATACAAGATTTCAGCTAAACAGATTTCAGCAGACGATTTCTCTGCTAATATTCGGATGAAGCATGGCCACGTTCGGACCATTTAGGGGTTATCAAGAGGTGTCTTTAATACGGCCCGAACAAACCTATGTTTTATATGGATGACAGTCGAAGTCTAATATTGGCCCATGGTATATACAAGACAAGTCAAACCCACCTCCTCGTGGTGTTTCATGGGTAATGCAAACGGGCCTCTGCACACCTCTTATGAACCACATGATATGCGATAATCATACTCCGCCTAGAAACGAAAAAACCGTGCAATTTGCACGGGATATAGCTAGTATACCATAAAATGCAGCAAGTTCTGCGCTTTCTAACGATGTACTGATTATTGAAAAACGGCTGAACTAAAGTCGTAAAAGTTAAAAATACGTAAGGGGGAAAACCAATTGAGCTGCACTATATCTTTTACAATCAAACTCTCATACATTACATGTAAATGTTACTTTGAAGTAGTAATCGTGCTACGAGGTAAATGTGCTGTTTTTTAAAAATTTTTCTCATTTGACGGTTGTAAACTGTACGATGTGCAAATAAATATGCCTATTTGCATCAATCACAACACTCCAAGGCACTTGCAATATATTTTTCTTCGTTTGACTGTTTTGTTGTTCTTTCTCTTATTTTACTTTTGTTGGTGCGTGATCACAAACTTCTTAAATGTGTGAAGCAGGTCAGCTCACATCTCTCACAATTTCTCAACATACATTCATTTTCTTCTATTGCTGTCTATATTGGATCCGTATTTTTCATGTCTACGTTGAATTATAATATAAATCCTTTGAGACTAAATGGTCATATAAGTTCTTTCATAAACCATCTAGACAGAAGAATACGAGAGTTTAGAAGATTCATAAACCCTTTTATAGATCCTTTCTCAGAGTTAAATGAAGAGTTATAGTAGTTATGAATCCATTGTCAGAATATTTAATCCGTTCACTCACAAGAATAGTGTGAGCATTTATTATCCTACATCTTTTTTGCAATGCATCAGTCATTGTATCCATTTATAATGAAGCATATATAACCAAGGCAAACATATTTTGTGTGCACAAAAATAAAAAAAGTAAATGTAAAATTTTTTTAGATGTTTTCTAAATTATTCTCAAAGCTTACCGGTGATACACGTCAAGAGAGCGTGAACATGTCCTGCAATGCATACACAGATTCCAATATGCAAGGCTTACTTGAAGAAGCATTAACAAAAAACCAATGTACGGAGCTGAACTTGAGTAAAAATTCTTTTACACATGAGTGTGCATCAATTCTAGCTGAAGCATTGCATAACAATGCGGTAAGATAATAAGCTTACTCATTGTTTTCATGTTGAAGTTTATTCTGAATAGAATCGACAGTCTATTTTAAGTTTGACTTGTCTCCAAAACAGTAGAACAGAATTCGTTAATTTGTTTCGAGTTTTGAAAAGTTTATGATACGTGCCCCCATATGATGTGGTCAGCAGATTTGACTCTCACCTTCAAAATTCGAATACACTAGAACCGCTCTGATTTGAATACTTAAGGGAATATTCAGAAGTATTCACTATATGAAGATCTATACTTATTTACACAGTAAGGAGTTTCTATCTTCTGAGGGCAAGTCAACCAGGCCTAGCACCTTTTGAGGGTGAGGGTGAAGGCAATCTCTTGGGTGAGGATGCGAGGAATGGATTTATGCTCGAATATATGGTAGTACGTAGTGGTGCCAGGTAGTGGTATTATAGATTAAATAAATGTAAATATGTATATATCATATTTATATATAAATTTTTATTTACTTTGTAATTCATTTTCGTCATGAACTCGTATATCGATTGTTTTTTTTGTCTGAAAGACTATGGCAGGATGTAGGGTCTACTAGTAGTGTCCTGCGAGAATGAAATTTTCCCTAAATTTTCCTCTTCTTATGGAAATGGGAACGAAATGAGAGATTTTTATTGAGATTCAGGAAATGAGTGCACTAGAATGAGAACGGAGCTGAAAACTAATGTTTCCAAAATCTATCTCTCATAGTTTTATATATTTAAAAAGATTTCTATGTAATGAGTGTTTTTTTTCAGTAAGTATTCATTTTTACATATATTTCATAAAAAAATCGGCAAGTTCAACTATTTTTAATCAAATGATATTTCAATAGGTTGTAGAGAATATAATGAAAATAAGGGAAGGGAACCAACTTTGTTCTCCTCGCGGATAAGAATATGGAATAGAAATTAAAAAAAGTTGTTCTCACAGAACTCTATTGTATAATGTAAGAGTAAGCAATAGACATTTCTGAGTAATATTACTACCGTTTTCTATTTTCCTCTTTGTCTTGTAATTAGGGGTGGGACTTTACCTTTACTTTACTAGTAACTACGTAACTACTTATTTACTTAGTTAATTGTAAATAGTAACTACTTAGTTACATTGATACTTGTAAATAGTAACTACCTATTTACGTAGTTACTTGTAACTAAGTAACTACGTAACTATCATATTTATATAGTCACTGTAGGACGATAACTATCACAGGATATCCTTTTGCCCTCAAGTACTATACTATGGGGATACCCTTGGGTCCTCATCTACTATGCTATACGGGTACTTGAGGGTGAGGGTGTGAGGTGTGGGTTGAATCTCACCTAGATAGTAGTGCCTTAACCAACACTACCGAACTTTCCACGATGCCGTTCTGAGTCCAGCGGTAGTTTTATAAAGTGCTGTTACTATGAATAGGAGTTGGATGGTGGTATTTCGGTGAAATTTCACCCAAGTCATATGGCAACGAAATTTGCATGAATTGTTTTAGAAATTTAGCGAAGTTGTTATGATTCTAAGATTAATCATTTCGTATCGATGGTTCTTTAGTCTAAATGTGAAAATCGAAGGTTTCTAATAGGTTATAAGAGAAAATTGTATATGAGTATTTCCTTGATTCAGAACTATAGTGTATCCATTAGTTTTCTATGACTCACAGAAACAGCGTATTCGTTGTGTTTCTTGATTCACAACGATGACGTATCTATATATATAAAGAAGAACGTTTGTTTGTTCGCTATGTATTCAGTCCGTGTGATAGCTAGCGTCAGAAAAGTTTCCACACTACTTTCTTCGCATCTGAGGAAAGTCAACTTGAGGTTGGAACCACCAAATGGGATGCGTGGAAGAGGCTGGGTGAAATTTTATCGCAATCAATACAGATCGAGATTCTGATGTGTCTGTTCGCTATGTATTTAGTCATCGTGAGAGATAGGGTCACGGAACTATTTGCATCAGTTCCTTGAGTGCGCGAAGGAAGGTCGGCAGAGTGGTTGTGAATAAGAAAGGAAGGTGTGCGTGAAACTTTATCCAAGTCGTAGGAGACTATGATTTTATTCACTTTCTAATCGAATGACGCAGTTCAATGCAATTTTGAGTGATTGTATCCAAAGTGGATGCGAGTGAGGATGTCAGTTTGAGCTCAATGAGAAGAGTCCTGTTGAAGTTGCCTTATGCACGGCGGGAAAAGCTCTGTAGCAGAGGTTCCAGGTACGATGAAAAAAGTCCTATGAAAGAGGTGCCACACACGGCGAGAAGAGTTCTATGGCGGATACCTAACGCATAGCAGGAACAATCCTGTTAAAGATGCCTGACACATACCGGTAAAAGTCCTGTCATAGAAGTTTCAGGGATGACGGGAAAATTTCTGTTGCAGATGGCTCAGCCACAGTGGGGAACAGTTCTGTAAAAGACGTGTTATGTATAGCAGAAAAAGTCGGGTGGAAGATGGAGAACTTTAACCATATTCTCTTTGCAGTGGGCACCTCCTCTAGTAGATGTACATGATGGATTGTATGCTTGCGTCTACTTAAAAAAATTTCAATTAACCTAGTTTATCTAGCAGAAGATCAAGACAGGGAGAGCACTTCAATTGTATGTTAGACATTTATGTGCAGATAATCGTGTGAAAAATGAGTGTTATGTGTAAAATAGATATTTTTGCCAAAGCATAGACAAAATAAATGACGGTGAGCATATCAATGAACAAATAAAACATTAGTATAAGAACAATCGCTCTTAGTTTTTGTATATTATCATTTGTAAAAGTTTATAAAATACGTACAACATTTGATGCTGTGGATTGAGTTTTAATCCTCTTTGCTTAAGACAATAATAGTTGATCAACATTTTCCTATAGATATATGTTCTTAGACAACGTTGTTAGTGAGAAAAACCATAATTAGACAAACTGTCTGTTTCTTGGACAACCAGGTTGTGAGATGCTACTTCACTTTAAACACATGAGGGAACGGAAATAAAAAAAATATTGATTAAATATACCACGAACGAAAAGAGGTAAAAAAATAAAAGATGTATCGCTTTTATTAATGACAGTTGCATGTTTTAAATGTAGGGTATCAATTAGTGGTGAAGCCAGGAGAAATCTAGGGGGAGCTTGGCTCCCTCGACAAACGTTCGGGTTTCTCATAGAAAGTTCCGTAACTGCTGGAAATACATATGCGAGCTGTGCTCAGAAAGGTCTCAAAGAGGGTTAAGCTCCGTCTAGGATTTTTTCAAGTTCCATCACTGACTTTCAATTATATTTCTTTCATCAGAGACCACTGTCAGCGACAGATGCTACACATAGTTTTGCTCTTTTTCGTTTTGTTTCCTTCTTTGACCATCTTTTTGATCAATATGTTTTCTTTTCTAACTATCATGAGTGTAAAACGAAATAGTATCGATCGTGCAGACATCGGAGTTCATTACAGCACGGTGACCATTATCCTCTCTTCGCCTATGTCGCATTCATTTGCTATCCACACAGACACTCACCAAACTGGACTTTGGATACAATTCACTTGGAGATACTGGAGCACAATGTCTCGTTGATGTCTTACGAACTAATAAGGTAATCATCATTTTCTTCTCATCTCTTTCATATTCAACTTTTCATCGTCATGCAGACACTCACTACACTGGATCTTACTGGCAATAAAATTGGAGATGTTGGGGCGCAACATTTCGCCGATGTCTTACGTAATAATACAGTAGTCATCATCCATCTTTTTTCATCTATATCATCTTGATGTTCACATCCTCACTTAGACACTCATCACGTTAATTCTTTGTGAGAATGAAATCAGCAATGTTGGAGCACAAAATCTTGCTGATGCTTTACGAAAGAACACAGTAATCATTAACTTTTCTTCATTTCTGTCATCTTCCGCTTTTCATTTCCATTAAGACACTGACAAAACTAGAACTTGGCGCCAATCGTATCGGAGACGCTGGAGCAAAATATTTTGAAGATGTCTTACAGTTTAATACGGTAATCATCATTGTTTCTTCATTTCTTCCATATGCATCCTCTTTTCTTTACCCAGACACTTACCTCATTGTCTGTTGGAGACGATGGAAGTTGGTTGTGCTCATTTGTGGGAGCATTATTCGCGATTCGAAATGGCAAGGTAATATCGCATTCTCTCTTTCTCTCTATTCATCTACTATATTGATCTTCTCATCTTCTTTAGATCTGTGGATGGGATATGTGTCACAGTAACATGGGTGACACCGGAGCACAACGTTTTGCTGATATCTTACGAGATGACTATGTGACCTCCATTCTCTATGTATCTCTCTTATATTTATATTTGTATTTCCATTTAGATATTGACCGTACTAAACCTTCAATACAACGAAATCGGCGATGTTGGGGCACAACATCTTGCAGATGCTTTACGTACTAATACGGTAATCATCACACCCTCTCTCTTTCCATGTGTCTCTCATTTTTGTCTTTTCACATTTGTACAGACACTCAATTCACTAGCGCTCTACAACAATCAAATCACCGATACTGGAATACAGCATCTCGCTGATGCCTTACAAATTAATAAAGTAATCATTAATATCTCTTCATCTATATCATATTTTATTTTTTATCTCCATGCAGACGCTTACAGAACTCAATCTCTCGGATAATCAAATCGGAGCTGCTGGGACACAACATTTAGCTGATGCCCTACGAAATAATAAGGTAATCATCTTTCTTTTCATCTGTATCATATTCAATTTGCTATCTCCATTCAGACGCTAACCATATTTAAGTTTAATAATAATCAAATCAGTGCTGTAGGAGTACAGTATCTTGTTGATGCCTTACAAAATAACACGGTATCCATTACTCTCTCGCTTTATTTCTCTCATGTCTATTCTCATCCTCATCCAGACACTCATGTCAATAGATCTATCGAACAATGAAATCGGTAATGATGGAGCAAGATATCTCGCTAGTATCTTTGAAAACAATAAGATAATTATTATTCCCTCCCGGTTCATTTCATATTCACTTTTTCGCCGTCATTCAGGCGCTAAAAATGTTGTATGTTTCACAAAATCAAATCGGAGACGCTGGACTGCAGCATATTGCGGATGCATTGCGAGATAATACGGTAATCATCATTCTTGTATAAGTTTTCTCATCTTCAACTACCCTTCTTCATTCAGACACTGACTAATCTGATTATTACACACAATCAAACCGGAAATGCTGGGATAGAGTATTTTGCTGATGCAATACAAACTAATACGGTAATTCTTGTTCTCTCTTCATTTTTCTCATTCTCGACTTCTCATCCTTAAACGCAGACACTCATCTACATAAACTATTGGCACGGCAATCAAATAGACGAAGATTTCTATCGTCAATTAGTCAAAAAAGATAAAAGATTTAAATCGTAATCTTTTGTCTGTTGAATCGATCGGAAGGAACTAGTTAAGAACAGTTTATTGTCTTTTTTGATGAAAACAATGAAAATAAACGATTACTTCTTTTTGCTCCGACTATATTTAATTTATTAAAGTATTAAGAGCCGCACATATAACAGTAGAGAAGACGAATATATGAAAAGGAGGAAGAAACTGAATGCTCATGACTAAGAGAAAAGTGTGAGACGCTGTATACATATATATATATATATATACCGGGTGGGCCAAAAGTAAGGAAACAGAAAAAATTGAATATTTCCATTACGACTTGAGCAAAAAAGCTAATTTTTTTTATCAATGATAGAAACATGTCCAAGCTATATATCCATAAAGACATGCCTAAAGAGACTCTTTGTCAAGTATCACGATTGATCTTAAGAAAAAATTTTTACTTTTTCACAGATAGGAAATAAAATAATACATTTAACAAAGAATCTCACTAGGCATGTCTTTATAGATATAAAGTTTGAACATGCCTCTACCATTGATAAAAAAATTAGCTCATTTGCTCAAGCTATAATGAAGACATTCAATTTTGTTTTCGATTGCACTGTCCTTTTTATTATTTTATTTCCTATCCGTGAAAAAGTAAAATTTTTTTCTTAAGATCAATCGTGATACTTGACAAAGAGTCTCTTTAGGCATATCTTTATGAGTGTAAAGCTTGAACATGCCTCTACCATTGATAAAAAAGCTAGCTCGTTTGCTCAAGCCGTAATGGAAATATTCAATTTTTTCTCTGTTTTCTTACTTTTGGCCCACCCGGTATAGGATGTTCAAGAGCAACGAAATCTAAATGTTTAAAGATTCAAATAAAAGACACCACTAGGCAGAGCAAAATGAATAATGAACAAACTGTAACAGATAATGCTGTTTATCAAGAATTTTTTTCATGAATTTTATATGATTAACCCTTTGGTTGTGAGACACGTATATATACGTTTTGAACTTAGCTTTATGTATAGTTGGAAAATTTTTGTATTCTTGATTAGACCATAAGAAAGTTCTCTGTTACTTTTGTATTGCTTCATTATTCTGGCATCGATTAGCATTATTATGCGTTGTATTTATCTACTTGCCTCTGTATTTTTTGACATAGACTTTTTATGCCATGATAGTTTTTATTATTTAAAAAAAATCCGTAACCAAGGAGTTAAGATTTTGAGTTTTTCATTTTAGTAATTTTTAAATTATTAATATAAGGCTTTTATTTGAATAATATTCTCGTCTAAACTTAAAGTGCAATTCTTCACAGAGGCCCCTAGTTGTTTTTTTATTCACTTTTATTTTTTCCGATTTTTTTTAAGCCAAATCATCCATTATCAGTGCAATTCTTTCATATAAACTATAAGAATCTGTAATTATTTTCGATGTTAACGATAAAAAACATACATTATTTTATTTAATTACAAATGCTATTAAAATAATGAAATATATATTACAAAAATTAATAAATATTTATTTCTACTTAGGTCATACCAAAAGTAGTGGCCACTCCATTTTAATTACTTATAGTCTGGTCAAAAACAATTTCTTTTTTTATCAACAGATAGAGCTTGTTTTGCTCTATTTTTCCATGCTATTCGATCATTATTCAGCTGGCAATATAATACTAAAATTTCGACAAGATCTGTTTTTGTCGCATACGTGCTGGTACCATGAACATGAATGCTCGTGAGTATATTTGAAATAATTTTCGATAGAGACAAGATATGGAACTGCGGTTTTTACCGTTAGAAAGAGGAGATGAAGACGCATCGAACTGTGTATTACTGAGTTTTCTAACCTGGTTTTTTTAAGGTCTTCAGTTGATCTTTTAAGGAATAAACCTATTCTGTGTATTATTTACAGTAAATTTTCAATAGTCATTATTCAGATTCAAACTGCTAACAGAAGACCTATAAACTGAGAAAGACTCAGATGTTTATATATAATTATTTCCGGATAATATCTATTTTAAGCGACGCTTTATTACGATTTTCTATCAACGTTCTTATTTTCTCTTTTTTTCATAAAAAAACATTTTTTGACGGTTAGGAAATTGAATTAAAAAGGCTTCAAAAATTGTATTAAAATAATCAATAATATATAGTTCGATGCGTCTTCATCTCGTCTTTCTAACAGTGAAAATCGTAGTTCCATATCTTATTTCTATCGAAAGTTATTCAAAAGATACTCACGAGCGTTCATGGTACCAGCACGTATGCGACAAAAACAGATCTTGTCGAAATTTTAGTATTATATTGCCAGCTGAATAATGATCGAATAGCATAGAAAAATAGAGCAAAACAAGCTCTATCTGTTCATAAAAAAAGAAATTTTTTTTGACCAGACTATAAGTAATTAAGATGGAGTGGCCACTACTTTTGGTATGACCTAAGTAATATGGAGTTATTTGATTATTTCTTTTCCAAAAAAATATTCGATCTTTTACTAATTGACGAAATCGATTTGATGATATCAAGAATATGTAGCAACTTCCCTGAGAAAAACAAAAAGTTTTTAATATCTATTAAATGTGTTGTAAAGAATGAATAAACTCACTGCATAATAGAGGTGCTCACAGGGCAGGACGATATCTTCAGGCCCTGCAAATTTCACACATACTAAACTTTGTTTGTAAATGGACGCGCTTTGATTTGTGGCAAAAATGCTAAAAAAGGGATAAACAGCACAGATAGCATTATCAATTAATATATAAAACTGTATTATTTCTATGACGAACATGAAACCCAACCAGAGTATTTCAAAGAAATGAAAAGAAAAGAATAAAGAAATCATAACGATTTCTTATGTTTTAATATTTGGTCAAAGTGCCATTGTAGTCATCGAGTCAACCACATTTAGTCGTTGATGTTTTTGAGTTTGACAAAAACCAAAATTAATGGATCAAACTTTTTTAAAAAATCAATCTATTATTTTTTTGATTGAAGTAAAAAGTGTATCGATTTTTAATGTCGAGCAGTTCTCGGAATATATTCAAAACTGGTGTCGTTTATATAAGAATTTAATACATATTTCAATATCTGTCTTTCGATGAGTCCTGTACCTAAGATTTTCGATATCAGAAAATTAAATTGATTTTTGTGAAAGATTCATTTAGTATTTCGAGTTTCATCAAACTGATAAGAAAATATAGTCAACTGACATTTTTCATCGTAATGTATGCCATCAGGCCACCTAATATTTGTAATTGTCGGGCACCTTCTTTTTAATCTAGTATATCAGATAAAAATAAAGTTATGCAATCAGCATCAGTTTCTGCTAGTTTACATCTCGGTATTTCTTCTTTCCTTTTTGTTAATATTACAAAAAGATTATAAACCCGAAAAATGTACACAAATTTCTGCTCATGAATTCATGGGAAACAATGACGAAAGATTAAAAGCATTTTGTCTTCATTAGTTTTCTGTCGAATTTATAATTGATTATTATTTGTTTTCATTGCGACTCTTTTTTTTTTAATTACTTTATAAGTAAAAAAAAGTACTAACACTTACAAGGGAGCATTTTTGAGTGTACTCACGCAAAGCGAGATTTGAATCATTGTATCTTGTAGAGTCACCCACGAATATCTCGAATATGAATATCTTAGCTGCTCTCATCCAGATCTGAGAGAAAAACAGACGTAACTTTTTCAATTTTACACCAGTGCTTTTAACAACGAGTATCGACAACCCCATAAATTCGATCACGTATTATATAAATTGACTTAATTCAAATATTACGTTATCGATATTAGGGGGTTGTCGATACTCGTTGTTAAAAGCACTGGTGCGAAATTGAAAAAGTTACGTTTGTTTTTCTCTCAGATCTGGACGAGAGCAGCTAAGATATTCATATTCGAGATATTCATGGGTGACTCTACAAGATACAATGATTCAAATCTCGCTCTGCATGGGTACACTCAAAAATGCTCCCTTGTTAGATATATACGTCACAATATTCTTTCTTGTCTGCAGGGCATTCTGTCCTGTCCTGTCCTGTGCTTCAGGCCAGAAAAGGGCAGGATACCAATTTTAAGAAGTTATCAGGACAGGGCAGGACAGAACGAAGCAGTAAGGCACGGCAGGGGAACGAAAAAGCGCCCTGTGAACATCTCTGCTGCATAATATAGATAAGTTGTCATACTAATAATTCGAAATAAAAATATTCTTCTAATTGTCTATCTGTATTTTTGATAATTGTATTTGTAATTAAACTATAAATATTATAAATAGCATATGGAACTAAACTAAAAGTAACAAGTCCAATTTGAATTAAAGTCATTCTTATTAATTGACGATCAATATTTTGTTGAGTAAGAATTTGTCTTTGATGAATATTTCTATAAGTTAACCATCCAAATATAATCATTATTAAAATTGGTAATATACAAACGATACCAAGAAGATATATAAATGCATAAATAGAAAAAATATTATTTACTGTTGTACAAATATTGTTAATTGACGATATATCATAAAATAAATAAATAGGAATTCCATGAAGACAAGATATAATTATTAGAATAAAAACAATTTGATGAGAATATTTTATATTACTACCCATGTCATCAAAATCGCCTTGTTTTGGACGATTACTTGCGTTTTTGCAAAATATTGATGATTAATCGGCGACTTTTTATATTCCTGCTAAGTTGCGACTAAATAACAGACTTAGTGAATTTAATATTTCTTAATTCAGAAAAAGGGTAAACAGCAATGCTAAAGGAAGCATTTACGATCAAAATCAGTAACTCTGTTGTGTGAAAAATGATTATTCATAAAATAAATTTCTACTATTGATGAAATTACTTTCGTGTCGCCCTCATATCAGGAGACATTCATGAATATCGGAATAAAAAAAGACATAAGATATATATAGTGCAGCTAGATGAAAATAGGTATTGAGAAGTGAAACATATGCATCAGATTATTGTCAGATTTAAGTGGATTGACATCAATAAATATGCTAAGAACGAATATAAAGGCTTCTATACAGTTATGTGAAAGGTCCTCAGATAATAGGTGCGAGAGATTAGAGCAGTACTATCGTCTTAGCTATAGGATTTCATTATTTAACACTATCTCTAATATTTCTCTATTAAAATTGAAAAACGAATGCAGAGCATCTCTATTAGTGTTAACAAAGTAATTAGACATTTTCGCAATTGTATTAAGTTAGCATCGGCATTATGAAAACAAGTACTGTTCCTAACAACACAACATTATACTTGCTGTATTTTCGGACATTTGTCCCTGGTGTCACAACAATTTTGTTCTCTTTGGACATTATAACTCTACTTATATACCCAAATAAAGCTTACATGAGTAAGATAAATGTTTGTTGTGCTAATGCTAACTTCATACGAATGCTAAAGCATTAAATCTTTTTTGAAACTTACAGAAGAATGTGAAACTATTTTTTTTGAGCAAACACAAAAGTTTTAACATTTTTTTTTAACTTTCCTGCTGAGCACACAAGCCGAGTTTGGACACTATTTTATTGAGTTGGATATAGATATAAGCGCTAACTGCTAGTAATAGGTGGTTCAGTATAGATATAAGAATTCACACTTTGTTAGCAATGAAGAGATATAGGTATTCGAATATGAAGCATAACTACGATAGGAAAGGCACAGTTATGAAGGGTTAGATACAGGTATTAAGTCAGATATAGTTGCAAGTGGTAAGATACTAATATAATAACTTCAATATACAAATAAAAGTTCCATTATAGTTTAAGCATACGAGTAAGGAGTCAGTAATAGTTATAAAGGGTTGTATATACTCCTGAGAGGTATATGTAGAAATAAGGAATCAGATATAGAAATAAAGAGTTAGTGATAGGAAGAAGAGGTTAAGGATAGAAATAGGGAGGTGGATATAGAATTATGGGTTTAAGAATAGAAATCGGCGGGTAGATATAGATATAAGGGAATCGATATGGAATTAAGAAGTTGAGGACAGGAACGAGGGTAGGAAGTAGATATAAAATTAAGGATAGGGATAGGAGTAGATATAGGATTAAGGGGTTTAGAATAAAAATAAGGAGTAAGGGATATAAATAAGAGATTAGGGATAAAATTAAGAGGTTAAGGAAAGAAATAAGAGATTAGATATGAAATTAAGGATAGAAATAAAGCGCTTATCGATTCAAGAAAAATCGCGATTTAACCGTGTATTGATCGCGATTTTGTTGCAAAATTCGACAAAAAATTGGTAAAAATCACTATTTTGGACGATTTTATCGCGATTAACCGCACGATTTATCGCCCGAGGTATCGCGATAAAATCGTCGATTTTTGCCTGATTTTCATGACATGGGATGTTATCTACAAGTAACGCTCGTCGCTATGACTCGCTTAACCCTCGACTGAATTCTATTTAACATTGTCTCTTACTGGGCGCTAGATTCTGCTCTGTTAACTATGCTGGATACATGTGCACGTATACATGGTTTTCTAGTGAAGACTGTTCTATAAGATCCAGTCTTTAAATTATTTGTTACGGCTTTCGTATGGTAATGTAAAGCACAGTTCATGATTGATCATCATCATCCCTGCTTCACTTCACTTCACTTTTGACTTCTCGATTTTTTATATCATGTCAGGATAGATCAATGTAACACCTCATTTTCTTGCTAAAAAAATGATTCGATGCGTTATAGCGTTTTCTAGGAAACTCATTTTTACCACAGCTGTACACTCTAAAAAAAATTGGGTATTTGTTACTATCGGAAACTCTTTTAGGGTTTCCGAGCCATTCGGAAACTCTTTTAGGGTTTCCGAGCCATTCGGAAACCTTTGTTGGGGTTGCCGAGGTGCTCGGAAACCCTAAAAGAGTTTCCGATAGTAACAAATATCCAATTCTTTTTAGAGTGTAGGAAAGGATATAGCGGACTTAAGATTTCACTGACATAATGGGCATAATGCGGAAAGTAGGTATAGGAGCTATATCACCTATAACTCTTATATTTCCTATAACCCTTGGAGTTCCTATAAGCCCTCAAGAGACATGACCTCTGTATATGTTTTCGTGTGTGTTCGTGTTTCCGTGACACCCTCAGCGAGAGAGATACCCACTGGGTGTCTATTCGTGCTTCCGTGACACTCTCAACCAGAGAGATGCCCATTGGGTACCCCTTCGTGTTTCCGTGGCACCTTCAGTGAGTAACACGCCCTCCGACTATGTTTCCGTCCTACACCTCCTATATCTCCTACTGCTTTCTTAGTATTTAATCGAGTTTTCGGAGATATTCTCCAAACGCATCATATGCCGATTATGCCTATTATGGATCATATTCCATTGGACTGTTCAATCTGTTTGATGAGTAAATTCAATTTCCGGAAATTCATTTGATATTCAAAATACACGCAATTTCCTGAAAATCGCTATAACGCATCGTATGCAAAAAATCGTGTACAGATAGTATAACAACTAAAGCAAATTTAATAAACTAGCGACTAGTCATTCGTCGACGTCCCTACGCATCGTCACTCACGACTAGCTGCGTCCATGTTGAAGTCTATTTTCACATGAGTTCACTATCTTGTGTTCAAAACCACGCTCATTCACGTTCCACTAGCTCAAAAGAATTACAGGATCTGCAACGCAAGAAGCCTGTATAGGAAATTTGAAGAAAAACAAGTAAAGACACAAATATCTATAAATAAGTGGACCATGACTAAGTTTATGAAACATCGCTGCGAAATCTTAATTATTTTTTTTTGCAAATAACGAATATTTTAGATGCATGAGTTCCTCAAAATCTGATTCAAGGAGGAATAAAATCACAAAATATTGATTACTTTCAAGCTTAGATTCTCAAAATCTGATTGGATGAAAGATAGATTTTGGGAAGCATTTCATTGACTGAAATTTTAAACAGATAGAGTCTGAATGGTCAAAAGTTCGATGTAAAACGTATGACATCGGCTGAGTTCACAGACTCAATAGTCTGATTGAACGAAAGCTGTATAGTGCAACTAACTGAGCCGTGATCTTTAAGCCGATGTTCTTTTGGCTAGGTAACAAGCAAGCTTATTTTAATTTGCTCAACCCTCCCTTCGTCGAGGATTTATACCAGTGTTCATTTCTACACTTTTGTCACTACTCACTTAAAAAGATATCGCATTTTAAAAGTGGAAGACGAAAAAAAATTTCTTATAATTACAAGTAACGCGAACCCTACGAATTCGCTGACCTTTTTCTGAAAGAAAATTCGGTGTGATTATCATTGAAAACAATTTTTATTTGGGTTATCTTATATCTCAATCTCCTTGATTGCATGAAAGCTACAAAACAAAACATCCACTCTAGCAATGATCGTTTTATAGAAACATCCCTATATAGATTCATATGTAGACAACAAGCAAACCTCAAGTTCGAGTTCTTCGTCTTCGATTGAGTTTGATCAAATCTAATATAGATATCTGACCATATTCAGTAGTTTGGGACGTCATATTTTCCAATCCTGAACGTTGACTTTTTTAAACAAAACGAAGAGACAAACATTCATGTTTTTTTAAGCGCAATATTTATCAGTATATGACTGTTTCTTTAAAAAAACGGAATTACATACGATTTAGATGCTTCGTTTTGTTCATCAAGTTCAGTAGCATGACCAGGTGGCAATCACTCCAAACCACAATTCTATGAAGATAGTATCTTTCTCCAAACTAGAGAATCTCGGACAGCTTCTTAAAGTTTTAGGACGACATGACTACATATATTTCTGCTTACGCTACAATAGGCAAATAACACAATATTAGTATTCACAATTCCTTTACTGGATATGCTCTGTTACATAAAATGTGTAATAAAAAATTATTTTTCCTCATGAATCGAGTTATTTGAGAATCTATTAAGGTACTCCAAATCTCACTTAATGCACTTATGATAAATTTTTTAAATCAACGACTAGTAGCTTGTCGGCCTCCCTTCGGTCGGCCACTCACGACTAGCCGTTTCTATGTACAGTTAATTTTTCTGTTTGTCATCTGTCATATTAGGTGTATCATGCGCACAAAAATTTCTTATTCATAACATATCAATACGCAATCGAAAACTTTCAACACTCAGATGACATTGTGTAGTTTTCATCAGTTTTCAATTTCTTTTTTTGTTTTTACAAAATGATATTTTGCTGGATTTATTATCAAACAAGATTAATTCGGTTCTTGAAAAATCCACTTAAATTACTTGAGACTTATTTCAAAGCTAGGCTTTGAAGTAACGTTCTAAGCCAACGTCTAGTCGTTCGTCGGCCTCCCTCCGGTCAGCCACTCACGACCAGCCGTTTCCATATTTAACACCGCTACATCCTTCTCTATTAGTTTAGGTTTGAACCGAATAGATGCATCTCGTTTGAATTCCTCTCAAAAAGTTGCTGAACATTTGTTAGTACATTCTTTTAGGAACTAAAAAAGAGAAACTATTCAAAAACTGCTACCAGTAGAGTACACTATATTGTGGTCTAAGAGAAATCTTCGCCTAGTTTGAATGGTATTTGAAGGTTGACGTTTATGAAGATTCAACAACAGAACGTCAAGCAGCCACCTCTTTTTTTCACATATTTCTGTACCAATCTTACTCAAAACTCTGACGTATAGCAATGTACAAAGAAAAATGTTTCTATTAGAATAAATGTCCAACATGGATTCATGACCATCGATTATTCTTAGTTCAACCTTAAAATAACAAGAAGTTCATTAAAAAGCTAAGAAATAGATCAAAAAAGCTTTTCTTCACTTTGAATTCGGATTTTCCGCACTTTTTAACAGTCAGTCAAGTTTTATCAAAAGCTATAATTCATTCATTTATCGTTAATTAATAACTAACAATATTGAAAAACTAACCTCATAGTTGGGTTTCCCATAGCAAATTATATTTGGTGGCTATTCACTGCACACAGTTTATATTATTTATTATTAATTATTTGGTAACAGCCATTCAGTCTTGATTTATCGATCTTCGGTTAGCTTCAATGAATCTTTTTAAGAAAAATGCAAAAAAAAACTATAAATTGCATATTTACTTGCTTTTAACCTCAAAATTGCCTCGAAATTTCAAATCTATACCTTCAACAACCCCTCAAAGAGTTTTTTTATAAAACATCATAGGTTTTAAATATTAATCTAGGCGACACCATTTTCCTATTGGAGTGAAGACACAAATATGCGGACAACCTTTTGAAACAAACATATCTGCAAAACTACAGACTTATTTTATACGATATGATCCATGCTTCAATTCGGGGAACAAATTGTTATTATCTTAACAAAAACCTTCTGCAATCAAAAATTCCTATAAAAATTTTTACAAACACTAATACTATCGATCGATTTCTCGATCTGAACAATCTTTCATCAAACTTTATAAAGAATCACTATTTTTAAAAAGAAAAATATTTTTTTTGCATTAAAAATTTTCCAAAATCATAAAAAAACCGAGCGTGTCATTCGATTACCCGAGCACGATTACCTTTGGTAAAACTTCATAAAAAAAATCATTATTTTCTTAAAAAAAGCCTTTTTTAGCAAAAAAAAATTATTCGGAAAAATTGAAAAACTAATAGTGCCATTCGGTTCCCTGACCAAGAAAACCTTTGGTCATACGTTAAGCGTTGAGTTGACCGTGAAGTGTGATTGTTTTATCGATTTTTCTAAGAACATGTTTTTTTGACCTTTGATCCTGACGAGAAGCAAGCAGGCAAACTACTTTTTTTTCATATAACCCTCTCTGCAGTCGAGGTAATATGATGTTTTTTTGACCTATGAACCCATTCTATATGATGTTTTTT
>JAJEKB010020874.1:201034-245100 GCA_022393335.1 Macrotrachela quadricornifera | reverse complement strand
ATGTTTTTTTGACCTTTGAACCCATTCTATATGATGTTTTTTTGACCCTGACACAAACCCACAGACAGACAGACAGACAGACAGACAAACTATTTTTTTTCATATGACCCTCCCTACAGTCGAGGGAATAAAAAGCATACTCTACACGTGATCATATTTTCATTAGTTTTACTTTAATATTTTATTAATTTTTTTGTAACTTATGGCACTTTCTTGAGAATATATTGTTTCCTGAGTAAGTGAATAGATTAATGAACATATGCACATGTTGATGCTCGTGATTTTAAGAGACAATTGAATAAAGAAATCTGATTCATTGAAGAAAAGTCAAGAACAAATTTTGTTGTGTACAAAAATCAAAGAAAACGATCTAATTAATCTAAGAAAAACCAAAAATAAATTTTATTGATCAAAAAATATTTGAGAAAGAATCTGATTAATTGCAGCCACTTCGTTATGCATAGAAAGTTAAACTCTAAGACTAATGTTTAAAAACTATAGAGACAGTATATTCAATTCAAACTTACCTTTGGTAATATCTTTGGTGAAACTTGCTTTTCAAAACTCGATTTCAGAATGCAGACAGACAGACGAACAATTTCCGTTCCACATACTCATTCTTTCCGAAATGAAATTAAAATTATAAAAAACTATTTCGCATTTCCCAAATAAAAAACAATGAAAAAAAAACAGAGAAAATGATAATAGACAATAAGAAGTAATAAAAATATTAATAATTATTGTCAATCATTGTGTATTAGTAAAAGCAATAGCAATGTAAAACCCCTGTTCAAGATTGATTAATTCTACAAAGGATAAAAGTTTGTTTCTTTTTGAAAAAAAAAGAGAGAAGCAGTAAACGATAAATCATTTGCATAAAAAATAGTGAGCATATCAGTCTAGAATCGTGTTGATTGTCCGATACTCGTAAATATTTTGGTTGATGCTACTGTTGTCAAATGACCATTACTCTGATTGCTTACATTGAGTAATACGGAGTTTTGATTTTGTTTGACATCTGATTTGGGTGTAATCTTTGGCCAATCAGGTGAAAGTTGAAGTTGATGTTCAATTTTGACATGAGGTAATGCTGAATGTGAAATTTTGTTTGATTTGCAGAAAGGAACGAATCTTTTGCAACGAGCACAATCATTTTCAATGACATAATCCTGTTGAATGTGAAGAAAATAAATATTAGAAACATTCATTTGCAAAGATCGATAACGAAATAATTTACTTCAAATACGAACATGACCACAAAATTGATTAGAGCCAAACCGAAAATAATGAATTTGAATTTCCATTCAGGAATGAGCTTCAACTGTAATGTAAAGAAAAATTGAAAGCAATGGTTAACACAAGAGAATATATAACCTCAAAGAAATCGTAGAGGGCTTCCGAAGGCAGAAAGAGAAGAATGGTGTTGACAATAAACGCGACAGCGATAGCTATCAAAAAAAGCCCTTGAAAGAAACCAAAATGAAATGAAAATATGTGAAATATCGTTTTTAATCGGCTATCAATTAACATACAGTTGTAGAAGATCGATCTTCGATAGGGTGCACCATATGAAAAGATAATAGGTTGCCAGATATATTGAAATATTGATTGAAGAAATATTACGGTATTGGCGTGAGAAACATACACTTTGTTCATATTATTTTCAAATGGTTCGTACCTCAATGAGACATATTCAATTGTATTATAAGAATAAGTTTAATCTCATTTTACCATGTTTGTTTCTTGACAAATTCGAATATAAACGCTTGAAAAGCAGCGCATATACTCAGTTGTCCAAGAAGTGAAAACAAGGGTCGCCTAGTCAATCAAAGACATATTGATTCATGTGAAAACAGCGCATTTTATTTTGTATTAGCTTACCATGAGATTAATTTAGTAGGTGGTGGCCTCGGGTCTAAATTTGGATAGGCAGCTGTTCGGCTAACTAAAGGAATTCAAGATTCATTTGTTCTTATTATTATTTACATCGAACTTCAATTACTTACAGAGTAAAACAAGTAGTGTGATTAGACCTAAGTCGATGTAAAGAAATTCGTAGTCGGTTAAATTGTTTCCAATCTAGTATTGTTAACGAGAGAAGATATATATATATATATATATATATATAGTGGTAATGAGCAATATAAGAGTATACTACCGTATATAAAATAATCACAGTTAAGAATTGAGTAAGACTGTAGGCGACCATATATTTAACAACACCGAATGATGTTACTAAAGCTGTGAAAATCAATTATAAATGTTAGCTGATTATTAAATTATCGATGAGGTTTTCTTTTACCGGCACGTCCTTCCCTAAAATAAGGCGAGAATACAAACAAAATATGATATATGTTGAGAAATGAATTGAGTCACTTTTTTTTTGACTCAAATGGCAATTTCATCTTTTCATAGTTAAACAAAAGTACTTCGAGTATGGTGAAAGGTCAATTTCGAAAAGATGTAACTCAAATAAAAATCCTCTTGCATTGAATATTAAGATAGTAAGAGAAACAACACTAGGTTTAAAGAAATTATCTAATACACAATCAAGATGATCTATCTGAGGTCCTTACCGAATAATCGTTGGTACACATTCAATGGTTGGTGTTTTCGATGTAAATGGACTAGCCACAGATGCATCAGTAGTTGATAATGATATCCCGGCGTGAGCTGCCTTTAATGCACCCATATCATTTGCTCCATCACCGCACATCGAGACATAATACCTATAGAAATCTCAAAATTACAAAAGTGGCTCTGTAATGATCTTCATTTAGTCTTTGTTTTTTCGGCAGTTTCCCTCGTTAGTGCTGACCATCTATGTCACAAACAGTCAATCATATTCGAATACAAATGATATATATATATATTTACAGTTATACAATGAATGGCGTGTCCAATATACGATTTTCTTCTAGACTGTTTCCTACGAGCGACTAAGGTTCACCAAAATCGATAGAAATAATAATTTTACTCTGCAGTATTCATAAGACTCCAAAAATTGCATATAAACCAGAGCCTTCAATAGCAAACCATTCAGGAACTATACACTCTGTCACTTTGAAAAATCTAAAAATTGATTGTTTCAGATACCAAACATTTCGAGTTTACAGAACAGATTGAAGTCGACATGTCTTTCGCTTATTCTAAACATCAATATGTTTTTGTAGAAGAGTTTCATAGATATTTCATAGCTTTTCTGTCCCAATATATAAGATTATGCGTATTTAGAGAAACAGAAATGATTAGACGCTCAAGAAAAACTATCTTTAAGTGCCTTGTTCAAAAATCTTTTCATTTCTACTATTTGAATATACTAACTCTTTGAGGCCGAGAGACAAGAATTCTCGTTATGAGAATTTGTACTCTGGACGACTTTAAAAAATATGATCTATCGATGTTTTAATAACGTGAACTTCTTGGATATTTGCGCGTTTAAGATCATCTATACTAACTGATGATTATTGATAATCCCATTTTTCAAAAATAGATATTGATTTCAAATTTTAAAAAAATTTTATAAGTTAGAAATAATCCCGAGCTCAAAGAGCTAAGACGGGCTGATTGAATTTATTTCAAACTAGCAAAAATTCATGTCGGTTTATGCGACTGTTTGTCGAGTATTTATGAAATTTTACGAATTAGCAAAGCATCACGAACATAAACATCAGCTGTGGTAAGAAGGATGACCGGACAATTCGTCGCAACAATATATATAATCCAATTATAGTTTATAATTATTTTTCCATAAACGAATTGACCTATTAACTTATGTTTGAAACACACAATTCAATGAATATAAAAATTATAGACACTATTTCTGATGACTAGGGTTTGGTTTCTTGTTTCGGTTGTATTTTCATAAGAAACTATGGCTTGATAAAAAAGTCGGATCCATTTTCTATTTTATGATTAATATCGATGAGATGAAAAAACGTCGGTTTTCAGAAACCATCACACGTAGTGCTACCACTGCATAAATCATCGATTAATTCAAACTAGTTTAGTGTTAAAGATGTCAAATCAAGCTAATAGTCTTTAAGCTAACACAATTTGCACATAAAATACGAAGATTTCGTAAAAAGACTTGTTTAAAAGTTTTTTTTGTTGTATGAAAACTAATCTTTGTCAGTGAACACTATGTTCCGCTTATCTTATCGAAGTAGTTTTCTATGTGTCGTAACGTAAGTCTTGAGCTGCGATAGGAATTAATAGAAAGATGCAGTGTTACTTCTGCTTCTATAAGAAAATTTTTGCTTCTGACATAATTCACATAATCTGGCTTTTTACGTGTATAAGACGATTGTTGTACCACTCCAGATCAAAATTCAGAATTTGTCTTTATAAAAGTCTTTAATAATTTTTATACTTATTGGATTGTGTATTTCAAACATAAGTTAATAGGTCAATTCGTTTATGAAAAAATAATTATAAACTATAATTGGATTATATATATTGTTGCAACGAATTGTCCTAGCGCCGTGAGAAGTTACATAAAAATGCTTGCAGAGAGAACATATGTCACAAACAATTCAGTAATCCTCTAGCTGATTTTAAAGATATAAATGTAACAAAAATGAATGATTATGAGCGTTTGTAGTGTTCAGTACAAGCGTTATATGATTACTCATTACTTTCCACTCTGCTTCTTTGGTATTACAACAGGAAAAAGTAAAGAAATTATTAGTAGCCAAGAAAGAGATACGTAGTGTAGCGAAAACTATGTTATTTTAGGGTGAGGTATCGATTGGGAGTCGACCAATAGTATAGTTTGATATCTGTTCTAATCTTAAGAACTGACTCAGTTATTAATTCATAACTAATTAATCCATAAATAAATTATTATTTGATGGTTAGCAATATAACATTATTAATCACAAAGGATAAGCTACTCATAAGGTTGATCATTTATTTTGAACTGGAACTGTTATATTCCTAGTTGAGAATGAATGAATGAACGAACTGAGTTTTATTGTCGCTTATAGTCTTTTAAACATGGGATTGAACACTACAATCAGCGTAGAAGAAAGAAAAAAACATAATGAAAAATTAAAAAATAGGGACTTAGGGGTTTAAGTGATCGGCTTTGAACACGAATGAACACCAATGGTGTAATGATTTTGCATGAAAAGATACATATTAGACACATTTTGGTAAGCACAAAATGAGTTCAAGATCATACGAGACTTCTTTTTTTACAATGAAGCAAAAAAACCTGAAAAAGTGAAACAGTGTACTACTGATATACCCGAGTTCTTGAAGTGATTCGATCAGTTGCTGTTTTTGTTCGGGCAACATTCGTGCAAAGATTGTACCACGGACACATAACTGCAATATCAGATTGGATAATAGAAAAACAAAAATAAATCATTGGAATCATGTGAAAGACAAACGCACGTTTTGAAATAGTTCGGGATATTTGTCGTGAATAATTTCGAACGATTTACCCGAGATGGCAAAGTGATAATTCGAATGATGATCGAGTTTAATTGAATGATAAGGCTGCAACAGATGTATGAAATAAGGTTAAAACTAAAATTAATATAGGAGGAGTTGCACTGAAAACTTTCTCGTGTTCTATTATTATCTCGATAAAATGAAATGATTTTTCTATTTTGTACGCATATAACGAAAAAAAAATGTTTTCATGCATTATTATAAGATACATAACACCAAGTGCTACCATTCTGAGAAAATACTCAAATATTGTGATTTGCTCGATTTCAGGACATATTAAAATTATTTTGTCAAAAGACTTTTTACAAAAAATATGTTGGCGTACACTAAAATCATAAGAAACTTCCTTGGCTTCTCGATTGTAGGTTTCCGCATAAGTAAATGTTGGCTGGGAATTCGATTCGGTTGCATCAACGACAATAACTTTTTCATCACCCGAAATCATTTTACAGTCACGTGCAACGCTCAATGCCGTAAACATATTATCACCCGTACACATGATAGTACGAATTTTGGCATCAATAAGAATCTTGAGGACACCTGAGTAGAGAGAACATCGAATGTGAAATTAATTGAAAGAAAAAGTAAAAATGATCAACCTTCACTCTGAGGTTTTAATTTATTTTCCATGACAACCAAACCGAGAAATATGAGATCATTTTCGATTTTCTCCCTAAATAGATATATGCACAAAGAAATATGTTATGATTATTTCTTTAATTATTCATGTGTCACCTTTCAATGTTTTCAATTTGATCATACTTGAATTTTAATGGTTTGTAGGCAAGTGCTAGAAGACGATAACCCTGTTTGGCATATGCAGATACAACTTGATTGAAATCTCTTGGAACTGATAGATAAATAAATCAAATATGAATATGTACAACAATCAAAGTGGTATTTCTTCATTTTTTAAACTCACTGGTTTCTGATCTGGAAAGTTCGGCGATTTTTTCTGGTGAACCTTTAGTTAAAAGATCGAATGAATCTCTATTAAATATTTGCACAATAACACTGGTTCGTTGAAGAGACGAATTGAATGGTAGTTGTCGGACGACACCTATTTCATATGGCATTTTCTAGATTAAAAATATGTTGAGATGCTAGACATGTTAATGGATGAATAATTTATTGATTAATTCACTTACACTAGCAATAGTCGAACTCTTAGATTCTGAAAATTGAGATATCGACTGTCTTTTACCATTCGCATTCATTGAACGAACAATAGTCAGAAAGAATGTACCAAAATTCATTTGTTCGCTTGCTATTGGTTCATAAAGTTCATATTGTGTGAATTCTAGCAGTTTTAAATCAAGTGGATCGCCAGCGATCTTTCCATCGATTCTTGTCAGCGTATGACATGCTAAACAATTGAATTAGATACAAAAATCTTAATTTCTTGATGTACTAGTCGTTTACCTGCCATACAAGTGATTAGCATCCTATGATTCTCCTCAGTATGCCAGTTCCAGTCTGTTATACTGCTTATTTCGTGACCAAATTGTATTGATGCTTCTTGTTGACTCTCATGTTCTATACGCAAAGCACGCATCACGGGCAAAATACATTGCAAATCGAGTCCATCTTCGGTCAATGTGCCTGTCTAAATATATATAAAGCGAGAGACGAAGAGATGAAAACCATGGCTTTTTTGATTGAGTGAAAGAAGGCACAAAGGCAAACAAACAGTCAACTAACTTTATCAAATACAACTGTATTGATAGAACCACAGATATTTAGTGAACGAGGACTAATACAAAAGATATTGACACGTTTAAGACGATTCTGAGCGTAAACAAGACCAATCGACAAAGCAGCAGGAAGTGCAGGCGGTACAGCAATGGTTATGATATCAATTGTACGTTTGATTATTATGTTGACCGGTTCTTGACGAATGATCTACAGAACCAAGAGCAATATAAGAAACAAGTAACTCTATAACAGAGCTTGACTTCAAGTCACAGTCGATTTAACTTACTCGAAGAACTATTGAGAAAATCATACCGCCACCAGCAATGAGAGCCATACCACCCACATATTTATATGTGTCCTTGCTGAATTTGAAATCAACTGGCTTCGGATATAGGATAGATCGAATCAATTCCCCTTTGGTAGTATTAAATCCTAAAACAAAAATAAGACAATTGTTGTGTTTTTTCAACGAATTTCTGATACAAGCCTGTTCGAATCACTACTGCTTTTACGTCACCACCGTCATAATAGCGCGTTTGAATAATACCTGCACCACTAAAAAGTATAAATCGACTGTGTTCTCGACTATCAAACAATTGGGTGAGACCAGCATGAGCAGCTGATGCTTTATAGTAGGGAATCTGTACTTTAGTCACTGGTATGCTCTCGCCTGTTAACATTGATTCATTAACAATCACATTTCCAACGAGAACAATAGCATCACATTGCATCGTTGTCGATCCACGGACTACTATCACATCTCCAGGAACAATATCTTGACTCATTATCTCATGTTGTTCTTCTAAAAAAACAAGAATATTAATTAGGTTATGATGTCAGCAAGCGTACACCTTCATTAGTTTCAGGATTATAGATTATTACTGTCACCATTTCTGATTTATGGACAGTATCACGTAGAGCACGTTCATTCTAAAAGAAATGAGACTATTTCTGCATGAATAACACTTGAAGTGTTAGCCATTGATGTGGTTTTCTTTGTCTGAAAACAAAATTCATATTCTATTTTTTCGGAGCATCGAACGATTAAAAACGTAGCCTTATTCCAAGATTTCAGATTGTCCATTATCATTGTAGATTTTTACACCTGAAATTTTTAGAGTGGTGTCCAAAATGTGTAACAAACTAAGCTAGTTGAACTGTCCGAGTTCAGTAATTAATGAAGCTTGCAGTATTTTGAATACTCAAAGACCTTGAAACAATGAAATTTAGAAACCTCATGGTTCTCGAAATTGTGAAATCAGCTTTGGCTTAGTATGACAAATGTATTGAGGATGAGAGTGAGAGGTGAGTAGAGCCACTTCTAGAAAATTTTATAGAATGATCAATGAAGAAAACTGGATCTTTTCTCTGAAAGACCATTCTTTAGCATTAAGCTAGTAATCATTTTAAAAGAAAATTATTTGAGTTATATTCTTCAATCGTATAATCATACGTTTACCTTTCGAAGTGCATATAATGTTACAATGATCGAGATGATCGAAATAAAGAGGATGCATGATGCATAGATGACATACTCATCTGCATACCATGACGAACATGAAAACAATTGAAAAATATAAAATGGAGAAAGAATCTAGTAACAAATGAAATATGGTTACGATAATATTGACCATCTCGAATAGCTTACTTCTCGAATTAGTAAAGTGAAAATCGGTGTAAGATGAACACGGATACTATTCTCGCCGTATTGAATTTTTCTATCAATAAAAATAAAATACAAAATATTGACTGATAACATACTTCTATCTGTATTTTCTTACTTTTGTTCACGTTCCTTCGCAGTTAATGGACGAATTTGGCAAAAGTATTCACATGTGACGTTTTGTTCAATACCACTATGAGACAATAGTATATAGAAAGATAAAAAATAATGATTAAAATGATGTAATTACGCAAGTCTGGCAAATTTATATTCGTCCTCATGCCATACATAGCGCCATTTTTTGTTAATAAAATACCGTCCAATAATTCTCTAGAATGGAATAGAAGGAATAAAACCCTAGCAAACCTAGAAACCGAGGCGAGTAATGCAATGAGGTTCACAAGTTGTTTTGGACGTAAATTTACTTCTTTTGCTGAAAATTATATTCCTCGAACTTCGAAACACTTCTTCCGTTAAAGTATTTTTTTTTCTTTATTTGTCACCAATCGCTGTTATGATAGCAATATATCTCTGAGCATATATGTTAGTGTCAAATCTTAGATTCTCTTAGATCAATCTCGAAAGAAGTAAGGGTGAAGATCTTTCCTTTACTCTCATCGTCATCAAGTTCACCTACCTTCAAAACTAGGCATCATCAGAAATTCAACTTGTTTCATCGAAACAATTCAGAATTACGGGTAACACTATTCGTAAATGTAATCGAAACTACGGAAAGTCGTAGATGTGACAAAGTCCACGTAAATAGACATTCTTTTGAATTTCGATAAATGATGCAATACGGCATTTTACATGAAATCGTATTGGGGCGGTATATTTTCAAACTATTAAGTGCGGAGCGACGATGCAGAGAACGAACTGAAAATGCCTGTGTGCATGTTAGCACGGAGCATGGAATGAGTTTCTTCGCCTTCATCTCATACCATAAGTCATACTCTCTAAGACAATATGCTGTAATTCATTATTTCACCATGCGATTCTACTAGCTTTTCTAGATGTCTCAATTTGAGATGATGCAATGAAAATTTCATTTGACCTATACGTACCCCATTGGTTTGCTGTTGTTGAGAAAAGTTATTGCAATCTGCTTCAGCAATTGGCTTCAATTCACGTCTTCGAAAAAATGACAATGAAAGTAAGTAGTCAATCAATCTATGTCAAGAATATGTACTGTGATGCTTTGAGAATAATGTCATTATGATTGTCCTTGAAGTTAAGTACCTTTTCGACATACCACTGTTGATATCGATCCTGCAATAGACAGAGAAAGCGTTAAAGATATCTTTTATCGAGAAGTGATGAGTTTACCTTGAGTAGAATATATTGAGCAACAGCTAAATCGGCCTGATGACAGCGACATCGAAGAAACCAATGAGGTTTCCAGTAGAAAACAAGACGAAGAAACCCAACTGTCAGAATGATACCTGCCCAAGTGAGGATTGTTCGTACTCGTGAAGGAGAATAGCCATATAAAACCTAGCGAAAACAACCAATAAGTCAGATATAAACTAACTCGCTTGAAATGAATTTTTTGTAGATAAAACTTAACATACAAATTGATCATCCGTTCCCTCATTGACTATTTGATATGAGCGCATGTTGTCCGATTCAGGTTTTGTACTTGTCGAGACTGATGAATGAGTCTAGAAAAATATATGGAAATACTTTGGATATTTCTATTGAACTTAACAGATAGTAATACTTCTTCAATAGTGCATGTGTTGCCGCCATCTTTACGATCAACCATCGAACAAGTTTTGTTCCTCACAACCTTTGTCGTCTTAAATATCAACTGTCTGGAACATATTTGTATGTGTGTCTCGTATTTCTTTCTTTTTTTACTTTTTCAACACGAGGATTATGTATAAATGTCATCCGATGTCGCTTCACATATTTTTCATTTAGACAGATAATCGTTTTGAAATTTGCTTGTGCTCAGCAAATATATCATGACATTATCTTTTTTAAGCCCCCCCCCCCCCCCCATTTACCAAAGTCGATTTTTCAAAAACAATGGATATTGAGTTTTTTTCATAGAAGGATGCGCTAGAATCTCAGCTTTCAGAGTATGTACGGGTTTTCAAAAAAAGACGGGATTTTCATAAACTTATGGAAAAAATTGTGCACCATACCATCATGACTTTCAACAATTTTTTTGTGATTTTTCAAAACGTTTTTTCTTGAAAATAATCGTTATATCACTTGTACAAACGCTGAATAAATCATTTTTACACCGATCTTCGTGCGTCTCTAAATGCTCTAGATATGGATTTTTTTGTATTTTTAATCTATTTTCGGTAGTAAACATCTATGATTGAGGCATAATGTGTAAGAATACATGCATTAATAGAACATGAATAAAGCTGTTTATAGTTCGCCTGTAGTATTTTATTTGTTTCTTGTTAATATTCTTTCAATTTTTTAAAACTTATCAGGCAAGCAGTGCGAAACATTAATTTCCAGATAATATAGTGGCATAAGAATATATGTATCACTTGATTTAGAGGGAGAAAACTTATACTTGAACAAAATAGATGTTGTTAGTCTGTTCTATTTATTATGCGTTTTGAAAAAGTCTAGCGAAGTATATTAAAAATTTTTTGCCATTTTATTATGATTTTTTCTAAATTTCAAAGAAAAATTGTTCGAAAAATTTGTTTGTCGTCTTTCTCGAAACATGGATTTTTGATCATAAAATTTAAATAACTGTCACATAGTTCAAGATATTCCTAATATTTTGTTTATTTTGACGATCTAGATAAGAATAAATTTTTGTCCGAACGAATTTTTTATAATTGACTCTCAGCCTGAGAAAAATGAAATATACTGTTGCAGGATCACCCGTTTTGTGCTAATGTCGCATGGCATGTGTACTAAAATTTTCATAAAAAACGAATGGATGAAAATTTCCAAATTCTGTTCGGGCAAAAGTTGGGCACAGACATTAACTTTAATTTAAAACCAACCCGAGCTCTGTATCTTAGATCGTAGTCAAGTTATAATGATTCTTCTGGAACTTAGTAAACCGGTTGAAAATTTGGCCTAGTTTGACAAATCGGGCTGAAATTGTTACCAGAAGCGTTTCTCATTAGGCGTACTTATTCCTGAAAATTTTCGCTCAAACGGACTGTTTTAAGTAGCAAATCCATTGTGAGGGGGGACCTTAATGTTCCTTTGTCTTTTTTAAATGTACCCAACTTGGTCAAAATCTCTTTGGGCTAGAGGTTAAATCAAGTAGTGTTTATCTTCTCATCGCTAACCCTTTCTTCAATAAGATACAGAATCACACTGCATTCATATAATATATTTGTCTAAAAAAATTTTTACACATCAATGTACTAAGATAACATGAAACTCAATCTTGCTCAAGAATCGGAGTGACGATCGGTGAATGTGACAAAAGAGGGAAAAAACACTCATGCATCCTGAACGTAACCACTCTCACCTGGATTGACAACTTCCTCACCAGAGCATAAGCGCACATACTGTGCCAAAGACGTGTGGTCCACGGGTTTTAACCCGCGGGGCGACGGGCAAGCGAGGATCATTTTTTTTAGATATGTCGGGTTGGGCGAGGTACGGATATGGTTCAGTATACGGGCGGTCCGGATCGGGTGAGACACTCAAAAAAAAACACGGGTCTCAGGCGGGGCGGGGCTAGACTTCACGAGTTCGAGCCGGGTAAAGAATTTCTTCGGGGCAAACTGAAGGATCGTAAAAAGATTATCAATAGATGCCATTTTCCTACATGTGCGGTGAAAGTAAAAAACGATTCATTCATTCTTTCCAACTAATTAGCTGTATTCTCACTTGTTAGTTGTTTATATCTTTCTTTCTTTTATTTACTCTTTGTTTTTCGGTATCCCCGCTTCTTCTGGTACAGTTGAACGTACGTTTAGCTCGGTCGGTGTCATATTAACTCAGAGAAGAATCAATATTAAGCCGTCGACAATTGATGACATTGTATTAGCTCAATCAGCTACAGCTCACTTAATGGACCATGTATAGACTCTGTCTTCTATATTTTTTGTAACAAATTGATTCATTAGGCCTCCCTCCCTTGAAAAAAGCCAATTTTGGTCAAAAATTTCGAAACAGAGACAAATGCAGAAGATGATAGCCCGTTTTCAGATCTTCCAGAAATGATATAGGTTTTTTCCAAACAACCCTTCTTTGGTGAAAAATTTCGATGATTTATGTAATCAACTGCTCAAAAAACAAGGCTTGTTTTTGACAAACGAAAAAGATTTTTCGTTTTTTCTTGGTTTATGACTTTTTGATCTTGGTACAAGGATTTCTCAGTCCAGGCTCAGGAAATATATTTAAAATATTTTTGTTTGAAAGAGCGCATTGAGATGCAGGTCACCATAGAGTCCCTTTTTTTTAATTAAGATTTGTTTTTTATTATATATACAGACATTTATGTAATTAGACACCCATTTTTGGCGCATTTTTTGAGTCATTGAACTTGTGATTACGTTTTCCGCTAAAAAAAGTACGAATTTTTGAAAAAAAGGACTATAGACCCCTGCCTCTTGAGATGCCCTCTCAGACAGAAAAAATTAAATATGTTGATCAAGTTCAAACCGAGAATACTTGTACGAAAATGAGCTATTTTTGACCTTTGTTTGGTTGATATCTGTCAAATTTCAGTATATTGAGCTGAAAATTTTACCGCAGCTTCTCCACTTCAGTCCGTTTGAACGTTCCTGGGTTGCCGGGGATGGCATAGTGGTTCTATGCGTCTGAATACTGATTCAGAATTCAGATATCAGAAGGTTCGATTCCTTCCTCCGGCACGGTGTCGCTGGTTACATGATGAACGGTATTGGAAGAACAAAACAATCTAGACAAATTCATATACGACGATTACGTCACCGCTGCCCATAGTCTGCGATGTTTTTCTGTTCTCTTTGTTTCTGTCTTTTCCTCTGTTTGTTATCATCATCTTGTCTCCTCGGCCTTTTCGTAAGCGTTCGCTAAAATACTGTAAAAACACTTATAAAAAATGAACGGCACGAAATAAATCCTGCACAATCAAAAAAAAAAACGTTCCTGGGTTAAGATCAATTTTTAAGGTAGGGGTAGGGGCTTGAATAAAATAAAACAATGAAAATGGCTTAAATGATAAAATCAAATTTTCTTCGGGTTTTACGGATGCGGGGCGGGGCCCGTGAAAAAATTAACGGGTCGAACGGGATGGTCTAGAAGGTTTGTTTACGGGGGAGCGGGCGGGACGAGGTAGAAACTAAACGAGGCGGGGCGGGAGTGGGTAACGTTCAGAAAAATAATCGGCAGAGCGGGTTAACGAGTTTCAGCGGGTGGGACCCGCGGGGCATAAAAAAACACTGCCCCGCACGTCTCTGTACTGTGCATCTAATGCCACTGAAACGTTCTGCTCAGAGACTGAGATACTCATGAATTATAGAAAATGAGCGAGAAAACGAGATTATATTTGTAATGAGTGTCACATTAGTTTGAGTCGATTTTTTCGATGAAGATCAGATTATTTTTTGAATCGTAGGAAACAAATAACAACAAAGAATACATTTTGAACTTGGTAGAAAAAAAAGATTATGAAGAACGAATTAATGAACGGAAAAGTCAAAAAGAAAAGAAATTACGATAAGAACATTAAAAACTTCAGTATGCATACAAAAGATAAATAAAAAAAATAAACATTTCAAAATAACCTCATGGCACGTATATCATAGATTTATCTTTATTAATCGGAAATAATTAATTGTTCGACGGTTGATTTAATTATTTCAGTGTAATATACAACAGAAACTATAATAAATTCATAATAATCATATGAAACAATACTATTTTTGTTTATCTCGACTACAGAGTCTACGTTTTTGACTACCTATTGAAATATCTGCTTGATATTTCCAGAAAACATCAAATTCAATTTCAACTTCTGTAATGGTTTTCTGGTGTTCATACCTTTTATTTTATCTCTAATTAATTACATATCACAAATTTTATGTGCTTTATGACAATATTCTCATGATTAACAAGTCAAGTTGTTCAATCGATGCATACGAAAACAGAAAATTCTCTTGGATACCAAACAGTATTAAAATAAGCCAATATCTTGTAGACAAACTGGACGCCAAAATTTAGCAGTTTTAAATGAGACTTTATATACATACAATATGCTCTTTCTAATGAGATAGTTTTCAACTTGAAATACGATTTCTGGTAAAGCAGTTCTACTCTTATTAAAAGTCTTAATACTTAATTGATGTTATTTTTGGATAATAATCAATGGTTTTTGAAAACAAGGAACACTGCTCGTCTTCAGGCAAATAATATATTTGGAATTCACACACTGAAATCTATTAGACTCCAAAGACTTCGAGTGGAAAGATGGCAAAAATTGCTTTCTGTACCTGAAGGAATCCTCAGGGATGAAAGAATGAGTTATGATAAAGTGCCAAAGAAATCGGAGGAAATTAATCAGGGATCAATGCTGATTCTCAGCATAATAATATTTGGTTCAGATATTTTGAGACGGTAAGTCTATAATTTGTTGCACTCATTTTGAATCTTTCACATTTGAAGATAGGAGCTTCTGAATGAGAAAGTTATGAAAATATCATTAGAAATGCTATATTAATTGTTCATTTATGGTAACAAACTGTTCTGTAATATCAGTACATCTAACGGCTTTTATACCATTTATTTCGGGATTCTAGAAATTTCCAAATAAATCTTAATATTTCCAAAATTATTTAGGATTTCAGAATTCTGCCCCTTTCCTGTTGCGCTTGCCAACAGTTTTTCTGTAAAGGAATAGACGTTATCGTACTCTCATGATACGATGGAGACTTGGAGATATTGTAAATACGTTCAAGAAAGACACAAATCTATAAAATAAAAGGATCAGGGATTCTAAATACGATGGAAACCCTAGGAATCCATTGGAGATTCAGAGAATTCTAGGAGTACAAAATCCTTTGTTTCCTCCTTGAATTGCACTAAGAATTTTTTCTGCAAACTAAATCATCCGACTTATTTTACCATGACTACTATAGTAGTATCTTATATAATCAGCACCATGGTATAAATTACCACGGTTGGTTTTCTTGGGAATCGGAATTTTCAGGACAAAGAATAATCAGCGTAAAATGTTGAGCTTATCAAATAAGAATGGTTATCCACAGAAATGAAGTTACTTGTAAAATTGGGTCACAAAAACTAATTAATGATGTTAATCTGATCCAATCAATTATTATAATTGAAAGAAACAAATTCTTCAATTGTATAACTCGTAATAGAACAATCGTTTTTCTGCTGACACATACTCTCCAATATGGCAACAATGTCTAATAACGTCAGAAAAAAGCAAAAACCACCATTAGATCTTAGTAGTTACTCATATATATCAATATGCACATACAACATTGTGAGTATTTTTGCTACAGTTTACTGATAAACAAAATACAATTCATGTTCTAATATATTACAAATTAAAGCTGGATAACCACAAAGAAAAACAAAAATCAACGTTTTGAAGAACTTTTATTAAATCTTAAATCTAATCTATATGCAAACATTCTGGCTCAGGTCATGCATTTTTTTCTGAATATTCAGTAAATTTTGCTTTGTGCAGGACACTACATGCTGAAAATTCACTGATCCAGTTTTTTTTGTAGTGATTATATAAGATACTGCCAGTTAGGATAATAATAAGTCGAATAGTATAGCCTGTAGCAGTGTCCGACTCGAGTCGGATCGGGTCGGATCACAAAAGGTCTAAAAATTTGGAACTTCACATAAGAAAAAAAGCAACTTTGGAGGTGATAATTATTTCTTTATTTCGAATATCAAAAGAATATGTATTGATTTACTCAAAAGATTCTGAATGACTGAAAGAAACTCGCTTTTATTGGCTAAAAATTAACCCTTACCTCGGGTCGGGTGGGGTCGGATCGGGTCGCGATACGCTCGAATCGCATAGGATCGGGTCATAAAAAAGTGATCCATGTCTGACACTGGCTTGTAGAAAAAGAATTCCTTAGTTTCAAAAATATTGTTCAAGTTAAACTATTAAGCTGTTGTAGAGAAAATCTCAAAATACGGTCAGAAGAACACAAAAAAATGACATAATTGTTTTACATATATTCAGAATTAGAAAAAATATGTTCTTCGATATTTTTCGTAGGCTCATCTAAACAGCCTGGTGTTTGAAATTTAAAAATTTGTCATTTATGGACTTCATCTAAGATGCTTACATAGAAAATGTGATTTATTTTCAACAGACAAATCCGCAAATGTTTGATCGATATATCCGAGATCTGCCAAAATATTTGCTTGACAGACATTTGGATTATATTTTAACCGATTCTTGACAATATTTGCTAGACAGAATCTGATATTTGATATTCAAAGAGGTGGCAGACGCATTTATTCCAGAAGTAAATATTTACTGGAAGAAATTGAAAGTGGTTTCGCGTTCTTTATGTATTTACAATTACCTATTCAAGATAGCGATCGTTCTTTAACCTCTATTCCTGTATTTCTCTTCGTTCTTTGTTGGTTTTTCTCTCAATTCTATGTATGTTAAAATAATGCTTTACTGTATACAATTACCACGGTAAAAAAAGACGATAAAAATTCGCGGTTTATAATTACTGTGATATTGGAGTGACTGTAAACGACGCCAGAAAAATATCGTAAGGTATTGGAAACGTCAACTGTAAACGGTGTGACTTATGATTGCCATTTTTTATCGTATCTGATCGTAAATAGTCGTTAATATTAAACGCTCAGCCTGCCTAAATATAAGCAGCACACCGTCTCATTACGTTATTTTTGACGGTTTTTTTTTTACTTTGCTTTATTGATCCAAAATCTGGTGTATTTCTTATGTTGGTATTGTCGAATAAAACGTCAATTACTCTATCAAAATGCGTACTCCAATTCTGAAGCCTTTATCGTTATAGCTATACTAGTATATCTACCAGGCTATAGATATACAAATACACCCATTAGAGGATAAGTGTCTCTATATATAATGTTCAATGTCTATGTGTGTGTATCTATGTCGGACAAGGCTATACAAGGATTCCGATAGTTTCTCAAAGGCTATGCTGTGAGGTACCTATAAGTTTTCATGGGAGCAAATCAATAAGACGGAACATACGAAGGGGACCAGATAATAGAAGGATAACGCTTCAAGAGTTGCAATGAGCATAAGGCCGAAGGTTATATGGAACAAAAGAATGTGTGCGATATACGAGTATGAGGCAGTAGAGGTGTGTATTTATCTGTTTTTGGTATTTGCTTTTATTTAAATATGTGACACTCTGGAGTGCTTACATAGAAAAAGGAAAGTATATTAAGATCATGATTAGAATTTGGAAGGATGCCAGTAATTCAAGATGCCAAGACTGGGTTTTTTCGAGCTGTTCCTTTTAGTTCAGAAGGAGATATGGAATATAGCGTTAAAATAGAACAGGAATGATTAACATAATTAAATGCTTGTTTATTCTTGTACGAAGTCGAACCATCTGATTAGGAGAGTTTCGTGTCTATTTATAAGTTTCTTAACCCTTTTCAGCCTGAATAGATGTCTCACTGCACCATTCTTCTCTTTTCTAAATTTATCCCAGTAGAATATATCTTCAAGGAATAAGGAGCTTCCTAAATCTGATCTGTATATCCTCTCCAATCTTCTTTTTATAAATCTTTTTACGTAAAACTCCAGTGGCTTCTCTTTGGTTACTACGAATAAATCCTTAGCAGCAACATATGGACATCTGTGTACTATTCTTATTGCTACTCGAAACTTCCTATCCAACGCTTCCCGTTGGGTCTTAGGGAGAAAAGGATAAAACGGAAAGATCCATGAAAAATGTGGAAAAACATATGCGAAAAGGCATTGTCTTAACACTGGCGTCGAGATATTCCTACCTTTCTTCAGCCATCTCAATTTAGATAGGGCTTTTTCGACTTTTTCCAGGCTATGATCTATTGTTGGTTTCAGCGACATTTTACTAGTCCACATAAATCCCAGATACCTAAACTTATTTACAATATCTAGCTCCTGTCCTTCCATTGTGATTTTTACTCTAGGGCGTTCTACTTGTGAATAAAAAATCTGAGCTACTGTCTTTTGTACATTGATGGGCTGTTTCCATTTTTTAGCATAATCTGCTATTTCATTACACGCCCTAGTGCCTTCTTTCTCTAGGTACTCTACAATTGGGGTGAGGGATTTCATAATAGGAGCTCTGATAATAACACTCAGGTCATCCGCAAAGAGATGGCCTGAGTGTGCACCTAAACGATGGATTAGATCACAATGGTAAACTATGAATAAATAGGGGCTTAGGCTACTACCTTGTGGTAGTCCGATGTTTATATCGAAATTTCCCAACGTCCTATCACCTAAGGTAATATACGCTTGGCGGTTTCCTAACCATGATGCAGTCATTTTTAAAAGTTCGCTTGGCATTCCTAGATCACGTAGCTTTACTAGTAGGCCTGCATGCCATACCATATCGTAGGCTTTTCTATAGTCTACGTATATGGCCAGCGTGGGCATGCTGGCTGCGAGGTTGTTCTTAATTTCCTGGTAGATCGACAATACTCTAGTAGGAAGCAGACCGCCCGGTCTAAAACCTGACTGCTCTTTAGGTATTAGTTGGGTACCTTCTGCCCATATCCTGATTTTTTCAAGTACTATTTTTTCAAAAATCTTGGAATGTGTGGGGAGAAGTGATATTGGACGTGTCTGGTCGAGTCGTGGCACCCCTGCTTTTAATTTGTTCAAGGTTACAATCTTCGCAGTTTTCCAGGGGTCAGGAAACCATCTATCTGTATACATAATATCATGTGTCTATATGTCTGCCACGGGGTATAAAGTTAAACGTCTAAGGTCGTACGTTAAATAATAAAACCACTCTGTCGTATCCACAGACTCGCTAGTAGTAGTATATTCATTAGGATATAGGTATAGTGGTATGCCCATCAGCGTATAGATATTGTCATAATGTATCTGGTTATTGGTGTCACTTCTGGCCATCTACGGTAGAGCGCAGGTACGTAAACTCACTTACATTCGTCGTAATGCTCGACTTGGGTTCATGTTTTTTCTCCATCTATCTAATGCGAAAAATATCTATTTTTAAGAAAAGTATGTCATCCAAAAGTTAGAAGAGTTTCCTATCGAATTGATATTTCAAAAATTGTTTTGGGGCTTCTTGATGAATCTTTGTCTAGTATTAACTCATACCCGTAAAAATATTCAAGGCAGTAATAATTTCTTAAGTAGTTCATGAACAAAAAATCGACATTTTCATGGGTTTTTGGCAGATAAAGACTAGTGAAAATAGAAGAGTTCTAATTGTAATGTTCAGTCGTTTTGATCGCACAACTAGTATGTTGTTACTTCAACAATTCTGAGTAGATTTTTACTTTTGCAAGCGAAAAGTGAGTAAAATATTGAGAGCTACTCATTCTTCAGTCAAAATGCCTAATGCATTCGCTTTGCAAGCATTCTGTTGTTTTTCGTTTATCTTACGCGATGTACAATTAAGTCAACGCGCAGTGTAGTTTTTAACTGACAGTAAAAATTGGGACAAATCTGAATCGCACTCAACTGCTGAGATAACATTGAGCTGAAAAATATTGTGTTTTGCAGAAGACTGCATAGTAACTCGTTTAAAAAGCGTTTTTCTTTCTAAGCCACAGAAATGAAACGAAATATGAAAAAATATTGATGACGGAACATATCCAACGGTCAAATACTAGTCGATCTCACGCTTAAATTATGAATAACAATCAGTGAGACTAAGAAAAGCTTCAAAGAACTCGTGCTCTTCAGTTACGGATCAAGAGTTATAACCGTTTTGGTGATTTTTTTCTCTATACATAGGTATATATCGAAAGATCAAATTACGAAATTTTGGCTTGATTTTTTGCCCACAGATACGTCTAATCAAAATGAATGCTCTTTTATCGAGATAGTGAATTTTAAAAAATATGATCGCTGGTCACGAAGTTGCTAGAAATAATCATGTTCATATGATTAATTAGTACTTCGAGGTAGAAACATTAGTTTTAGGCAAAACTTTTAAGATATTCGAAGAGCCATTACACCTATCCGTGAACAAAATTTCACACCAAAATTTTTATATGATTTTTCATTCAATATCTACGGATAGCAGAAAAGTTTGGTAAAACGCACATAACTCATTATTAATAGGCCATGGGACGAATCGTTGTACGGTTTTTCAGTCTCACATGAGATCCACTGACGACCAAAATATGACGTCGAGCGTCAACCGACAATTCGGTATGTCTACTTGTAAGAACGTCAACCTCTGTTAACTGCACATCATTAGCAAATATTTCAAAAATCAGTTTCATTTGAATTAGTGTTGTAAAAATATATAGATTTAAAGGTATGAGCTGTCCACCAAACGCTAGATAATTCAACGCAACAGAATATAGTCTTTGAAGAACAGTGGTTGGCAGAAGATCTTTGCTGACTACGAACAATATAGGCAGGACTGAACGATCGTTCAATGACAGTAGCAATGGGACAGGCAGTATAGGATATATCGTATGGATGATATTCGGTAAAATTAGATAACTGATGAACCAGACGGGAAATCGATTCAAATAAGAAACAATTAAACATAGCCTAATTACATTTGTTATAAAAATGATCAGCGCCATTAAATATGAATACCAGAGAAAAAATTGTTATTCTATCAAAAAAAACCAATAACATACGTCATTTGGTTTTCTCGAAAAGGACTACCACTAGTATCCACATACCTTACACGACAGACATTGAAAGTCTTTCAAAAATGTCTTCCGTTTATCCCGCGGTATGACGCTTTTATCTTGTAAACCTTTAAAAAACCGATTCCGATCTGCTTCGCAGATCTCTGTTACACATACGCTACTAAATACATGCGTTGTAGCTCATTGAGAATATTTATATCAATCAATATAGGGCTCAATGATTAAACGGCATGGAAACGTTACTTGTCGTGGTCAAACAAAAAATTTTAAGAATTGTCAGCTGAATTTAGCGGATATCAACACTTCCCTGATGATCAATTCTAATCGAGTCTCATTCTGATTCTAAAGCCGAAGCCAGAATGGTTGTATCTCTCAGTGCCCAACTCGGGCCGGATCGGGTCAGATTATATCATGTTCGGGTCCGATGGGATCACGAAAAATATAGTTAAGCTCGGGTCGGGTTGGGTCACAAAAGGTCTAAAAATTTCGAACTTCACATAAGAAAAAAACAACTTTGGAGGTGATAATTATTTCTTTATTTCGAATATCGAAAGAATATGTATTGATTTACTCAAAAGATTCTGAATGACTGAAAGAAACTCACTTTTATTGGCTAAAAATTAACCCTTACCTCGGATCGGGTCGGGTCGCGATCCGCTCGGGTCAAATCGGGTCACAAAAAAATGACCCGTGTCGGACTCTAGTATCTGTAATTAGAGATAGTGAAAATGAGCTTCTAGGATAAAATCTCGAATCGAACAATCATCTGTAAAGTTATTAAAACTATAGAAAATTAAATTATATAGAATATATGTAATACGATTAACAATCATCTATATTTACTTGTTCTACTTCTTTAACTTTGTCTTTTCTTCCCATTATAGAAAAACATTATTCGAAGTTTTTTTACTTCAATAGAACTCAGTGCCAAAGAAAAAATGTATCTTGGCTTACTATTCCTGATTGGCTTTCTAAACTTGTGTAACACTGAAGTTATTAAAACAAAGGTTGTCATCCTTGGCGGTGGAATGGCTGGCGTGGCTGCTGCTCGGACTTTATCTGAAAATGGAATTTCTGAGTTTCTTATTCTTGAAGCGGAATCAGTTCTTGGTGGACGAATGAAAGAAGCGAAATTTGGCGGACATACGATTGAATTAGGTGCTAATTGGATTCAAGGTATCCAAAATAATGAAACAGGAGAAGAAAATCCAATATGGACATTGGCGAAAAAACACAATATTACGAATATCCGCAGCGATAATGATGACTTATTGACATTTGATCAGAACGGTTGGTTCAATTATTCCGATATTGTAAGTCAAGCGTTTTCCTATTATGATCAAGTTTTAGAAGATGCAGTAGAAAGGGAAACATCGAATCTCGAAGATCTGTCATTTGCGCAAAGCCAAAATCTCAATGGATGGAAGCCTGAGACACCGTACGAAATGGTAGCTGATTGGTGGACATTTGACTTTGAATATGCTGATACACCAAGTGCATCGAGTATGATTCAGGCAGCAAGTAATGATGTTGCGACTTACGATCAATGGTCAAATACTAATCATTTGGTTACAGACGAACGAGGATATGCAACGCTGGCGCGTGAGGAAGCCAAAACATTTGGTACTAGTAAAAACATCCTCTTTAATAGTACTGTTACAATGGTGACGTATTCAAACACTTCGGTAAACATTACATTGAAAAATGGTCTCATCGTCTTGGCTGATTATGCCATCTGTACATTTTCAATTGGCGTCCTTCAACACAATGATATTCAATTTGTACCACCATTTCCAGCATGGAAACAGGAATCTATCTTTAAATTCAAGATGGTAACTTATACAAAAATATTTCTTCAATTTCCTTACAAATTTTGGAATGATACACAGTTCTTTTTGTATGCTGATCCATATCGACGGGGCTATTATCCACAATGGCAGTCATTGAGTGAAACTGGATTTCTGCCTGGAAGCAATATTATATTTGTCACTGTTGTCACCAACGAAGCTTATGTTGTTGAAGCACAAAGTAACAATCAGACATTGACAGAAATTATGGCAGTATTAAGATCGATGTTTGGAACAAATGTTCCACAGCCGACTAATTTTTATTATCATCGATGGACATTAGATCCATTGTATCGTGGTTCGTATACTAATTGGCCGATTGGCACTTCACAATGCCAACATAACAATCTGCGGCGACGAATTGGGCGACTTTATTTTGCTGGTGAAGCGTATTCGCAAAAGCACTACGGATTTGTTCATGGTGCATATAAAGAAGGACTGGAAACTGGAAAAAAAGTAGCCGATCATATGTTGCGCAAAACAGTTGAAACGAATGATCGAGAATATGTATGCGGACAGAATTCATCAGCATCTAGAATTTTCAAGTTCAACTTATTCTCTACTATTTTGTATTATTTTTTAGTTAGGAAGTTTGCACTCGACAATCATTGATAATGATTATGAACTAATACTTTTTGCTTATTTTGCCTATTGAGAATATTCATTTACTGCAAATGGGAACGCATCGCTTAGTTTATATACAATAAATTCTACGCAGATTCCTAGGACTTCGAAAAATGAGAATCTGTCTTGAACTGAAATAAAAATCAGTTTAAAATAGATCGCTACATTAGATATAACTCGCTTATTTGCAAGTAGACTCTCTGAACTCTAAAAAGGAAGATCTCAGAATCATGTCTTGTAAAAAATGTTGACTATATAGAATAGTTTCTACCTTAATTCGCAGACGACATGAAATCCTAATTTTTGCAATGAACTTTTTGATGATTTTTCCCTTCATGAATATACATAAGTATAATGGTTAAATTGTACAAGCACGATAAATTCACGTATAAACAAAGTAGCACCAGCATTTTTGGAGCGTTTTTCTTTGAGAAACATGAATTTATTTGAAGGTGCAGACAATTCAAATATCGAATAAAATTTTATTACCTTTTTTACATTATTTGACAAAGCATGGTCCGTTGATCACGAAAAACTATTTTTTAGCGTTAGCAAATGTCTTTTTTTGAGTCGAAAATACGAAAGAACGTCGCGGATGTAGCCCTTTTCGAAAAATGCATATTTTTCAAAATCTTTAAAACTTTCTATTTTTTTCTTCTTGTAAAGTATTGAAAAGAATTTTTGTCAGATTCAGCATAAAAACTAAACATACACAAATTCTTGAATTGGCACTAATTCCGAAAATTTTTGATTGTAGAGCTTCGAACCAAGTTCAAAATAGTACAAAAGTTTATTGTAGCACCTGTTAGTATATGGGTAGATCCATGGGTATCCTACCACGATTTGGAAAAGTATTTTTTTTCGATTTTTTTTCGACAGAAAGATCAAAACGCTCTAGAAAACGTTATTGGTCGAAAAAAAAGAAACACTTTTTGTCGAAATCATAAGGTTCTAGGTCGTTTTCTCGGAACATGTACATGTATATTTCGTGTAGTAGCTCCCATGCTGGTAAATGATCTCTGAACGTTCGAATTGAGCATTTTATATCGTTTTTTCTCTCTCAGAAGGATACAAGCACGATAAGGGAGATGTTTGGTAAAGAAAAAAAGCATAATATCTAATGAAATGATGAAGTTATAGGCAATTTTTTTGAAATATGCTAAGAAAATCTGAAAATAATCGATAATTATCAACTTTTTCTCCCTTTTTTATTTTTTTCAAAGTTAATTATCTTTTGCTGTTTGGAATAAACGAACACAGCTCCAAACGAACATCATTGAAATGAAAATCTTTTGATTTTCTTTGAAGAAGATGTTGGTCGACATTGAATAGTGTTGCTGTTAACAGGCTAAAATTCGTGTAAAGCACGAATACCTTGGATTGTTCCTTTACAAATAAGTCGTTATTGTTAGAAGAAGAAAAAAAAATTTGCTTTACTTAAGGTTTTTATTTGTTCGCTTCTTGCTTTGAGGACGTTAGCTTTGGTTTTTTCAATTTCTTTTGCATCGAAAAAGAAGACTTCATTACCAGGATAAGCTTTGCTAGATGTATCGGCTGCTTCTAATTGTTGTTGTCGTGAGAACTCATAAAAATCCTTAGGTGTTGAGAGAAGAATATTTTTGGAGAGTGTGACGCGTCGAGCAGTTGATTTTAATACAGCACCAATACCATCTCCAGCTGCCTTACCATGGCCGCTGGCTGTAAATGTCCACTATGCATCGATACCAAAATCAGCCTTATGATGAACCAGATTTAAAATACTGGCATTGTTCTTAAAATGCCCGCTGGCACCGTCACTAAAACAATGGCGAAAAGTTGTTCAATATATTTTTGTCTCAAATACTGTCCTGCATGTGAGATGGATACTACTCACCTAACGTAGTTAATCTTATTTACTAACGGGAAATTTTTCTTTATAAATTCAACGAGGATTTTTTGAGAGCAGTAAACAAAGGATGTTGTGTGTTCCATACAATCGCTAATGATTGCTAAGTTCCGATGGTCTCGTCCAATTGTCAAATGAATGGTAAACAGAGAGGCTTGGTGCTGACTGAAGAAGCCTTGTTGAACTTCACGCTGTCGAACAAGTGTGTAATTCATTGAAAAATCGATTTGAGCCACAATGAAAGTTTGATTCGAGGATTGGGCACGGAGTTCCTTTATGTATTCACGTTGTTGTCGATTGCAATACGTATGAAGTAGAAATGCCGGCCATCTTGTTTTAATCTCTGTGAGAAGAGATTCCACTGAAGAAACCATTTCTTGAAGATCAAACTTATTGTCCACCTTCTTCCATAATGTCCATGAACATTCATCATCCAAATCGACGTCGTAACTATTGATGAGAACATCCATGAGACTTTGTCTTGAACACTGAGGACATATTCCAGAAAAACATTCTTCTGTTTCGACAGTGCACACCATTCGAGTGGCAAGGTCTTTCATATTGAATTTGTCGATATTGTTCCCGGTTGCTTTCTTGAAATGCTTTAGACAGTAATGATTCCAAGCCTATAATCAATGGAAAACTACATTCAGATCAATGTACAACAGATACAAACCGTCAGCAAAAGATTCATGTTTTCATGTATTATACACATGCATGTTTCATGTAGTGAGGCAATTTTCACTGTTCGAGGCCGAAGTAAATAAAAAGTCGACCTAGCAATAACACCAGGAAATCGCTCGTCGAATATCCGAAAGGCGTCGAAAATTGTCATATCCATAAATCTAACAGGAACACGCTTCTTGTTGACTTGAATTGTATCCTTGAAATTCGATGAGACACGACTTATGCCGTCTTCACAATAAAATTGAACAACAGCATCGATTGACGCATCTGACAGATGCGGATTTCCTCGTAAACACTGCGGATAAGCAAGCACACCTTAATTTTTTCGCAGAATGAGTGATCGACGGGCCTGACTTTGTTTCGACTGGAACCTGAAAATAGACGAAAAAATTATAATCAATTAATAAAAAAATTGGCATTTTTGATTGTATGTATTCCGCATAAAGTCCTTACCATTTTTCAATTTTTTTCCGGCCCCATTGTTGTGGAGCTATCGTCATGAGACGAACCTGTTCATTTTCGTCACTCTTGTTAAACAATGTTTTTAAGCCATCCAAAAGTTGGTTTGATTCAGATACCAGTAGATCATGTGGATTTGGATCATACAGACCGTCAGATTTTCTCTCTAACACGTCACAAAGTTGATGAAGAATTCGATATGTTTCATCAACTTTAGCTCGAATAGGTCGTACTGCCAATCTAAAGCCAAGAATTTTTATTAGCAAAGCGAGAATAAGTTTAGAAACTTACTTGTCATGAATTGGAGCTATATTAAGTAGTTGGAATACAGTGGATAATTTTTCCATCGCTTCGTTTTGTTCATGTACAAGATTATATGAATCATTATCTGATTGAACATCGTCAGAATCATTAAGATCCGATTCATCATCATCAGAGGTACCATCATTTATAGATTCATCATCATCACATTCATCATGATCGAATTTGCCAACATCCATAGATTCGTCATCGTCAGCGTCATTGTCGTCGTTGACTATCGACTCGTCTTGGACGCCACTCTCCATGTACGGATGATTCTCATCTTCATTAATGCTATCATCGTCGCCACTATGAGAGCTCTGTGTTACGGATTCATTGTTACTTGCGTCTTGACTATCGCTAGTTTCTGTTGATTGATAATTTTCCATTTCTTTCGTTTCTGATGAATGACATGATGGACAAAGCCAACGAACATGGGTATCATCAAGATCATATCGAGTAATTAAAAACTTGGATAATTTCGCAGAAACGGCTATTTTTCCTTTTGGAATGGATGCACCATTTTTATATCTTGTTGGATGGTTGCAACACTTTCGTCTTGGCATCGTAGTGTTAAAAAGGAATTGAATGAAAAGAAATGGTCGAGAGATTAGCTTATTACATCGATGAGTCACATAATCTATCTACTGGTTAAAATTAAAACAACCGTACGTCAGACTTCGTATTTAAAGATGTCCTGATGTAACAGGAACGTATTAATTTTCACTTAATCATTGTCCAATGTATTTAAATGTAAGTTTTGGATCTTTATTCTATTCACATGATTTCGAGAAACACGAAATATATTGATATAAAAACGATCATCTTATACCACAAAGAAAATACTAAACCAGAATTTCGATAAGAATTTTGCGGACGCTTGAGGGGTGAGGCTCATTTCTTCCTCTACACTATCGTCTAGAAAAGCAATAGACAAAGGAAAAACTTGTTTGGAGCTGTGTTTGTTTATTCAAACAGCAAAAGATAATTAACTTTTGAAAAAAATAAAAAAGGGAGAAAAAGTTGATAATTATCGATTATTTTCAGATTTTCTTAGCATATTCCAAAAAAATTGCCTTTAACTTCATCATTTCATTAGATATTATGCTTTTTTTCTTTACCAAACATCTCCCTTATCGTGCTTGTATCCTTCTGAGAGAGAAAAAACGATATAAAATGCTCAATTCGAACGTTCAGAGATCATTTACCAGCATGGGAGCTACTACACGAAATATACATGTACATGTTCCGAGAAAACGACCTAGAACCTTATGATTTCGACAAAAAGTGTTTCTTTTTTTTCGACCAATAACGTTTTCTAGAGCGTTTTGATCTTTCTGTCGAAAAAAAATCGAAAAAAAATACTTTTCCAAAACTGTGGTAGGATACCCATGGATCTACCCATTACTGATCATTACTTATGTGAAAAACAAACACCTAAGTTTTGATTGTCGATCTTCGATTAAAGTTTTTAAGAAAAGTATGAAACTAATTAGTAATTATCTATTAACTTGTTGTTAAAATTACATTTGACTCCAGATTCGATATATCTTTCTTCGATTACTTTTCATAGAGTTTTTATAAGCTATCAGAAGCTTTCGATATGAATCTAGCCGGCAGCATTTTCTCATTGGCTTGGATTCACAAACATACAGACACACTTTAGAACGAACCATACATGTAAAACTGCGAACTTATTTTATACTATATTATTTAGATTCTTCGATCTCTAAGAGATTTGGTTAAACTTTATATAAAAAAAAGGTTTTTTCTTAAAAAACCTCTCTTTTTACTAAAAAAAATTATCTGTAAAAAATTTTCAAAAAATAATGCCAGCAATTGATTCCTTAACCTCAAAAACCTTTGGTCAGTGTATGTAGCAAAGATTAATAGTTATTCTTATTAATAAAATTCATGCTTTTTTCTGATTGGCTTGGGTAGACACAAACTTTATTAATTTTCAGCAGTAGATTTTCTACAATATAACCCTTTCTTTCAGAAAAGGGAAAAATAAATCACTTTTTCCGGTTTGACATACATCAATTGATTTACAACTAGAGAATGCACACAAACATTTAATCAGAAGGATTTCGATCTCAGGATCGACTCATAAGAGAGCATTAGATAAGGATACAGACATACATAATGTATACGCGTAAGTAGAGGAGAATAAAGATATTATTATAAATACAAAGGTTTCATGCTTTGGATATAAGAGTAATTCAGAAATGTTATACAATTTGGTAAAAAACGTTTGCTAGAAAATCTTTTTAGAATGTGTTATATTTATTAATGATCACAAAACCGTAACATAAAATTTTATTTTTAACCATAGACTTTTGATATTCGAACAGTTAATGTAGATTTGTGAGAATTTTCAATTTTATATGATTCATCAAATGTTCGTCTCATTATATCTATTGTCAAAAATGAAAGAATCTAAACAAAAGTATTTACTAATGTTTTGAATGAAGGTAAACAAATCATGCGTATGATTGGCAGGATTTTTTTCTTTACCGGTACTGATAGCAGCCTCTACCAAGTCCGATTGAATCGTTAGATATACCAGCAAGAGCTATTTTTCTGTTTTCTCTTTCTATAACACTGAAGCCAATCACATGAACTTTGAATTTTGATTAATTGTTTCTTTGATGCAGACATTGTTTATTACTATTGTAGATAATCTATCTTTGATTCTGTACTTGCTTTGTCATCTTTCATATCTGCGATGAATATACTCAATAAATAAAAAAAGTATAAATAAATCTATGATAATTCATAATGTTAAACAATTATTCAGTTTTGTCTAAGTAACATAGCGTCATATCCAATTGGATTGGACAAATATAAAAAAGATTCCATAAGAAATTTTGACATAATAGATTTTTCTTGATAAAATGTTCTCTGCGACATTAGTCAGATGTTTCTCAATTTTGAAAAAAAAAGCTTCAGGTAGAATGGATAAAAGACAATTACATTCTTGAAGGAAAATTACACACAAGATTTGCATGTATATTTGCTTGATGATAAGCTCTCTTTCTGCTATCAAAGTCACCATTGTTTGGTGAATATAATCTCCTGCTCAAATTTCCACTTTGTACTACTCACTGATTAGATTTTCAATATCTTTTTTTCGGCACATATATTCATATAATCAACATGAAAATTCAGTATAAATCATATATTTATTTGTATTATTTTAATCGACTCACTGAGTAATATAAACTTGTTGAATTTGACGAGAAAAAAAAATTCTCATTTCTCTCTAATAAGTAAGAATATGACTTCAGAATTATTTCTCCAACTAAGAAATTTTTTTTTTTTGCTGACGTTATCATAAAACAATCTTATATTCACTTCGCTAGATAAATTATATATCTCTCTTTACGTTTCCATCTAAATACAACCACTTACTGGAATAACTTTTTATATTAAATACACAATTAAAAAAGTGAATAGTTTTAGTTATTTTTTTTTCTATTTATATTTGTATTTTCAGAACATTTGAAGTTCTTTACATTTCAAAGTACATAACTATTCTTTTATAAAGTATTGAAAGCAGCTGTTACTAGCAATCTTACAATTTGACTCACCGATTTTCCATTTATTTTACTGATTATTAAGTAAGTGTGGATAACTATATAGAAAGAAAAAAAGTTAGTGTTAAACGAGAAAAATTGATTATAATGTATATCTGATTTATATATTCTGCATGATATTTTTGAACATACAGACAAACTTCATTTTGTCATGCACCTTATCATCAAATCCTTCCCGATAATGAATAGAAATCTAATTAATTAGTTAAGAAATAAATGCGTAGATAGATGTATACTTTCAAGTGTTAAGTTTTTGAAGATTTTACTCAAAGGGATATAGAGTTATGTGATTTAGATCCTTATGAAAACTATCTATGTCTGATACTGCAAACTTAGATGAAATGGTACAGTGACCGGTGGATCCTAGTTCATTTTTTCTACATTTCTAAGCGAAAAGATGGGTAGAATAATATCTAAAATGAGAAGCATGAGAAGTTTAATCGATAACAATAAGAAGGCCTAGGGCGGTTGTTTCGGCTGCTAGATCTACGAAAAAGTGATCGAAAGTCATCAGAATCACTAGTTTCTGCTACGATCACAAGTGTTTTTTGCAAATGGATCCTAGTCAAAGTTGTCGGTCGTTTTCGACAACAACAACCGAATTCAATTATCGAGAATGTCGAATTATGATAGGACTTTCGCACGAGCAGCAAAGATCTCGTAAATATCTTTATTTGAATGAATTGACTTGATTAGTCTTGATGATTTTTTTACGATATATAAAGAGAGTGAATATCAAAAAAAAACAAATTCATCTTCTACCAAGAAAAAATCTCATATTTGCACAGTTAGATTTTTATTGCTTAAAATTCTATCAAATTTATTCAATATCGATAAGATGTGGAAAAAGAAACAAACTGAATTAATTTATTTATTTTTATTGATAGAATGAAAATCAGAGATTTATTTCAATGGATTCATGATAAAATCCATGATTATAATCTTTTTATACCAGAAGAAGATGAATATGATGATAATAATGATGAAACAATAGATGCAGCAACATCTGTCAAACATCAACAATATGCAACTCGATTGTATGTTCCTCTTCTTATCAGTAAGTTATATAAGATTTATTTCTATCAATCAATTAACAGTTGAACTTATTTTTTTAAATGGATGAAAATTTTTTGAATAAAGATAATGTATGAATATGAATAAATTGCTTTTTGGAATTTTTTTAAAAATATCTTTTCCAATAATTTTCATATACGTTATTTTATTTAGTAACTGTCTACATTCTTTTCTTTGTTACTTTAACAAATCCTCAAACTCGAATAATAACCATATCAAATCTAACTCCATCACTATTCAATCAACTTCGTTTGGAGCATTCAGAAACATTATCATGTCCATGTTCAACTATCACTATTCCATATAAAGCATTTGCTTACAAAACAATTTCATTTCATCCATTATGTTCAAGTATTTTTGTCAGTAAACAATGGATTGAATCGCTATATCTCACAGATGCAAGTACATTCTTAGTTATGGATTTTCGAACAACGGCTAGTTCGCAAGTAAGTTATATTATTATTACATTAATATCGATGAATTTATTTTCATAATTCATAATTATTCGAAAGTATTTTATTTGCACAATTTATCTACATTATTATTACATAATTGAGTTTTGTTAATGATATTCAATAAGATCATTTGATTATTTTTATTAAGATTGATAATAATAAAAGTACAATTAATCATTATTTATAAACTAAAAAAATAAATTCATTCGTGTGTTTGATCAAATGTTAGAATATACTTTATTCATATATATAATTGATTAATTTTAAACGGATAGAACAGTTTGATTATCTGTTTCAGTAATTATTTATTTATTTTGCGAAGAATGAATACATTGAAAAACTGTTCTTTGTGATGGATCATGTTCATCATAGATTTTCATCATACATTGATAAATATTAAATGAAAATTGTTTTTTTAAAAAACAAGATAAATTTTTTACTAATTGATAGTTAAAACTTTCATTGTATAAAGCTTTATTAATATTTCTGATACTTATACACGAATTAATAAAATCAATTGAGATATTTTTCGAATGGTTTTCTTCTTTAGTATATGACGTTAAACCTTTAATTTTTCATCCGGTGACAGATATACACATATTGAGATATTATTTAGGCAACAAAATCGATATCCTAGCTAGTATTAAAGCTACCATGGTGTTGAATTTATAGCGATTATCTGTTAAAGAAATAGATACTACAAAGTACATCAAATGAGGAAATATCATTAATGAGATTATGTAAGAAAGATACATGTTTTAAATTAACTATTTATTTATATTCATTAGTTGTTATAACCAGTGATACAATTCGTTTTTCAGATTTTTCTGGACTCTTAGTTCGAGTTTTTGTCTGTTGTGTGATAGTGCGTATATCATCATCTATCTTCCGTGGTTATACTCATGTCTTGAAATAGAAAGAACTCCAAAGAATGTGAAACTTTCAGAATAAACTAATCTCATTGAGACCTTTCTTTGCACAAAGTTTCAAGGAAATTGATTTTTTCCAAAATACTCATCATTCATAAGAGTCTATATGATGTACATAATCCTCATCTAAAAACGATTTAGCATTTGGGAATTATTTTTGACCTCGTTTTTTTGCCTATTGTGCTTCTATTGGTTTATTCGACCTTTAACTCAGCACAGGTACATATTGAAAAAAAAATATTCTGTTTATATTTAGTTTTCACTTATTGCCGATCTTTGTTTTCTGGCTGAAAAAACAATTTCACAAATTCTCGATGATTTCAATAATAGTCAATTGATTACTGTTGAACTTCTTTCAGAAGAAGAAGTTGGATATAAAATAAATGATAATGCTGAATTAATTCAATCTAGTACATCAATTCAAGTTACTTTACCATTAAATTTTCTACAAATAATATTTCGATCAAATTTTTTTATTTCGGCACTTAATACAAATTTAGATGTTTATATATGGATGGTAACAGAATCAATGTTTGATGTAATTACTAAATCTACATATCATTTTAACAAAAGTTCTACGAATAGTTATGCAAAATTTGGTTCACCTTGCCAATTAAAAAATTCAATAGTTCCATCTGCTTTTTATTCGTTATCATATTCAGAAAGAGTAGAAAATCATCTATTTTGGCCAGAGGATCCTCCTTATTTCGAACCGAATGCTTCTGCATTCGTTGATGGATTTTTTGCAGGTTGTACTCCATTTGATGCCGTTCTTGTAAGCACACTTGATTGTCTATACAATATCAATTGTCTTCAACTCTTTAATGATTATTTTCCAAATCTCAATCAAGTATATATCATATTATATTATTTATCATATAAAAAAAACTTTTTATTTAGACAAACTTCAATTGGTCAAAGACTCTTTCACCTTCAAAATTTAAAAATTTTTCATTAAAAGATAATTTAGCTAATCTATTTGTTGAAGAATCAATAACAATGATAAATTACTCGAAATATTTTATTGAGTGTGCTCCTTCCTACTGTACATATACTCAAACGGATCAAACTAACTTTTCCTATACAATTACACTTTTAGTTGGTATATATGGTGGTCTTATTATCATACTTCGTTTAATTGCAGAATTCTTGATCAATATTGCATCAAAATTAAGACGTTATTCAATAAAGAATCATTCAAACATTGGTATATTTTTATTAAAACATAAATTTTTTTTTATTATTAAATTTATATTTTTGTTTCTAGTTAATCATCTCACATGTACTGACAAGATTATTCAATGGATAAAACAGTTGAATATGTTTAAATTAGCAAATGAAAGAGAACCAATTCATATTAAACAACAACGCATTACCACTCGTGTTTATTTGATTTTTCTTTCAAGTAAGTTTTTCTTATTGTTTAAATCTCTATTGTCATTAACAGTAAAATTTTACCTATTCGTTTCTACTAAGATTGTATCGATGATGAAATCGAAAGGACTTGTTAAAATGTGTCTCGAATAAAATATTCTTTCTTTAATAAAGTAGTAAATTGTAGATTACCTGTTATATGACAACGTAATGGTACCTTCTCTTCCATATTGTAATGAGAAGATTTAGTAGTTTAATAATGAAATCAAAATGAACTTGAAAACTAGAAATTTTGAAATTTAAATAGTTAAGCACTAATCATTTCTTTAGCTTTTGGCTTTTATTTTTGCGAAAATCAAACTTTTTCTAAAGGATGTTTAAATATGATTTTCATCTCTGTATTTTATCGAAGTCGTTCTAGTTGCGATGTTTGTGGAATAAACAAAGGAAATATCAAGCCGTTAAATGGAGAAGAGAAGGTCTTATCAATAGTAATCGGCCTTTCTAGCCCGAACTTTACCAAAATTTCCCGGATTGAATCGAGCAGAAAACTAGACGAGTAGTGCGAAATATTATTCTTCATTTTTTACAAATTATAAATGCATTGTATACTGCTATATCCAATAGATAGAAAAAATTACCTACTATCATTTTACTGAATTTTTCGTACATTTTGAAAAGAACATTTGCATGTCAACGCGAACAATTTCATCCATATTTTTAGTGTAGTTGAAAATGCAGACAGATTTCCAAATCTCTTCTCCAATTTTCTCAATATATTTTATCTGAATTTACATGTGCTGTCGAATGAATGGTTGAAACCATATGAACTTTTCGCTTATCCTACCATTTCAGCACAAAAAAAAAATATTTGTATGAGAATACAGTACATGAAACATTCATTGATGCAGAGATTTTGTGTTGGATTGACATAATTTGAAAAATTCTTCTTTAAACTGTCTATAATTGACTTTCAATTCTTTGTAAAATATTGATTGAAAATGGGTGAAGATAAGAAAGAATTGAAAATAATCAAGCAAATTTTTTTCAACAAATGGAATCATATTTTGTACACCTGGTGTAAATGTTCCAGACTGATAATGACGTTCAGTCAGAAGTTCTTCATATACTAACGTCAATTCATATGCAACTGAGAATTATTCCTAATTTTTCCAGTTTCTATCTCAGTCAGTTGTTGAACTCAATAACTAACTAGAATTTTACAGAAAGATAGAAACTCATTAGACAATGTTAAAGAAATAACTATATTAATATAATTTAAGGTTCAATTCTTATTCTTGTTATACTGAGTTGTGTACGAGTTGAAAATAGTACGATGATAGTACCGAATCCTTCATTATCAACATACAAATATCTACAAGATTTGCATTCAAACGAACTGAAATGTTCTTGTGTGAACGTGGTGATAGATTATCATACATTGATGTCATTATCACCAATATTTCATCAAGTATGTTCAAGTGATTTAGTTAGTGAACATTGGCTTTTATTATTATCATATTTCGATACTAATCTTTGGAATGGTCCATTATCAACATGGACTGGTCTAGGAACGAAACATTTTCGACTATTGTCTACTCTTTGTCAACTAGCTAATACAAGTATTGATGATGCTATTCGTCGATTTAACATGCAATCTTTTATAACTTTAAATGTACTCATTGAATCTGATTTTAATGATCAAATGAATACAATTCTTAATCAATTCATAGAATCATTGATCATTCAATTTAATCGTCTTATTGACACTGTTTATTTATACACTCAAGTGGATCAACCTTATACAACTTTTGACAATGCAAATTTATTTCTTATTAATACGAGAAATGAAATCAATGGTCAACAATCGTTACAGGTATTTCTTTGATTTAAAAATAAAAATGTTTTTATTTCACTTTATTATTGATAGTAAAATAGTTTCATTGACTTAATCTATAACAAAAAAAAAAAACTTTGAATATATCTAAACATGAGAAAAGAAAAATCTCTTTTCCCTTCTTCTTTTCTTAGTGATGTTATTTCCAACTGTCTTTTTTTTAAAAGAAGTTCATGTACAAAAAGTATCATTAATTCATATGGATAACACACTAAAATAAAATTATGGCACATAGTTTGTTTTACTTTTCGATTAGACTGCTTCAAAGCACTCTATTCTTGATTATCTAGCGATCTTTCGAGATATTCTAGAATAATGAATAGTTGAGTAATATTCTAAAAGAAAGACAGACGAAAATGTATAAGCAAAGTACGTTAATCTTTTATTGTGTAAGGAAATTTTGCAGAAACTAGATAATACATCACTAACAATACGTAATCTTTATTTTGTTTTAGTTAAAATTCAATTTAAGCGGAATGATAAATATCAATGGTGATTCAGTTGCTTGTATTTGTGCTATTGATCCTGATTGTCAGAGTCCATCTGCTCTTATTGACTACTATGAACCAAAGAATGGCAATTTTATTCCATTTCCCGTACCGGGTATGATGACAGGTTGTTTTACTATTGATTCTCTATTACTTTCAACACTTGAATGTTATTATTCGGATTCTTGTTTATCAATTCAATATAAATATATAAATAAAACAATGTCTACTTTTGATACAGGTGTAGAATTCTTTTATATTAAAACTCTTATTTATAATTCATCATTGAGTCGTTTTCCTCCAAATACTTCACTATCAACAATAGTTAAACAACTAATGGTTGAACAATGGAATCCATCATATTCATTCGATAGATATTATAATGCTTGTGCACCAATTTATTGTACTTATTCTTATACAATACATTCTTATAGTTTTATTAGAATAATTATTAATTTGGTTTCCACAATTGGTGGTCTTATTCTTGCATTACGTATAATCACACCTCAAATTGTCAATATTGTCTTTTCCTTAGTTAAACCAAAGGTTAAAACACAACAAAAAGGTAATTATTAATCAGATATAATTTAATATCAAATAAAAATGATAGTATAAATTATCTTTTTTTATCTTCATAGATGATCAAAAATTGTTCGATAGAATGAAAAAAATGTTTATTAACTTAATTATTCTATTGTATACAACATTAATCAATTTAAATATATTTCCTATTCATACATTTGGAAGTAATATCAGTCGATCAAAAGCTAAACATCTTGGTCAATTATCTACTCGAGTTTTTATTATTTTTTTAATAATCGGTTTCAGTATTCTTGGTCTCTATACTATAATTCAACCAGAGATGTTAACAAATACATTTAATAAACCTTCCCTCGATACTTATTATCATCTTATAAATAATTATAACAATACACTTCAATGTCCTTGTTCATCAATATCATCAACATATGATCGATTTATAAAAATTAATCCTGTATTTCATCAGGTAAAAAAAAAGAATGGTATTGGAATAAATGAATTTTTGAGTATTTTTCCTATAACTTTCTCAAATTTTATTTGATTTTTTGATCATCAGAAATCGATAAATAAAACATTTTTTTTATAGTTTTTCTTCGTTGTAAGTGAATAGATTTGTAGAAATTTGAAATGGAGATTTTTCTAACAAAAAAAATAGTTAGCTGAATCAGATGAAAATTGCATAGAATTTGATTAAGGTATTAAAAGGTTAATTTATTCTAGTAATATTTAATTAATAAATAGATATGTTCAAGTCCATTTATTTCAAAACAATGGCGAATAAATGTAACATCAGGTCTTGTTCCTAATCTTTCTGTTTATAATATTCGAGATTATCGTCGTTTTATTTCTTCACATTTACAATTTTTATCTGGTTTATGTAATATATCAATTCAAACAACAAATGATTTAATAATTCAATTTCTTTCATCATCTTTTATTACTAATCATCTTCTATCACCATCTGTTTTTAATATACAAATTGATTCAATTATTAAACAGAGTAAATCAAATGCTCCTATAACATTTACTCGACTTCTATATATACTTCAATCAATAAATCATGGGAATAAAATTATATCATCTTATGGAACTAATTTTGAATATATTGTTTATCCTTATACATCGAATGATTTCTCTGTATTTACTCGTCCAATTATTTATGATAATGAATGTTCATGTGCATTAAATTCTAATTGTACTACTCAAGCTGTTTTTATGAAAATAAATTCATCGGAAATAATACCAATAAAAGGTTTAAAAATGGGATGTAGACCAACTGAATCATTTCTTCAATCAACTTTAGAATGTTTCTATGATCAATCATGTATTTATCTTATTCAACAACAGATAAATAATATTAGTATAACAAATATTCCATTATCTCTTTTTAATAATATGACTCGTTTCTTAATGAATACAACTATAATTGATCTTGTAAATGAACTTTTTATTGAAAATTGGTCAACAATGATTAATTATTCATCATATTTTTATCAATGTTCTCCAAGTTCATGTTCATATAAATATATTCCACGATTTAATTATCTTTATACAATAACAACTTTACTTGGTCTTTATGGTGGTCTTACATTTGTTTTCAGATGGATATCTCCAAATATTGTTTATTTTATAGATAAAATATATTATTATCGAAAAAAGAAATCAAATATTGTTATACCTATATCATCTATTCAATTATCAATTATTCATAATGATAATATAAAATTTGATCTTAACAATCAAAATTTGATTTCTACTGTTTCAACACAATCGTATATTCTTTTATATTTGTTATTAATCATATTCTATAATTATTTTTTTTTATAGGAGAAATATTTTTTCAAGATTATTATGGTGTCTTATATTTAGTATTATCATATTTATTTTTATGATTATATCTATTATTATAACATCAGTTTATCTTAATCAACAATATAAAAATTATAGTTTACCATTAAGTATGTTTTCATCTCTTTATGATTAATTTAGTTATACAATGAATCAAATTTCTTTTTTAAGAAAAACCGTTTCATTTTCAATATTTCTATAGATCGACTTGTGAAAAAATAAATCGTAATCTTCATATTGTTATCTACCTAGAAATAATTTATTATAATCTATTCCAAAACTATATACAATTATATAGATTAACTAGAACATAGGAAATTTTGGATACTGAAGTATCTTAAAATTCATTAAGATTCATATAAAGGATTTGGTTAGGTACTCTGCTGGAAAGTATCTAGGGAATGATAATGATCAGATACTACTATTCCACAGTATTTTTAGGTATACTCTTGTCAATATTGCAATATGTTGACAATCGAACTTGATCTTTGGCTTTTTTCAGTTTTGTCTCTTTCAAAGAGATTGACATTTTTTCAATTTTTTTTTCCAACTCTGAAAAATCAAGTTAAATTTCGAGATTTGATTGGACTTGGGTTAATCAAATCTCTATGAGACCACTTCAAGGTAGTCCTCTCTCAATTTACGATCAAAATCAGCATATTCTCGACTAATAAATAATCAAGGAATTATCTAGACAAAAAAAAACTTAGTTTATTATGTTTTATTGGACTGTTTATATGAATCGGTGTGTTCAAAACAAAACAGTCACTATACATAATGCGACAAAACTAGGATATTCTATTGAGAGATAAATTTCAGATGTGGATACCCATACACATACTTGTTTATTTAACATACTTCTATGAATACCCAATGCTGATAATTACTGAGAATATTAACAATTATATTGATGAAGATCATGTCTAGTGGTTAAGTTCAAGAATGAAAAACAAAACGATTGGATCACTTCGAATCCTTTAAATGATTAACAATGAGTTATTTTTCATATTATATTTTATGCATTGGAAATATTCATTATGATATATACTGTTTTATTTAGCTTCTTCAACAATGACAACAATAGATTTAACAGTTGATAAAACAATTACGACGACAACAGGATCGATTTCATCAGGTTCGTAATTCTCAATTTAATTTAATACTCTTTACAAAATAATATAATTAGAATTTAATATTGAAAATAATTTTGATTTATAATAGAATTTCCTTCTTCCTACAGAATTAATTGACATTAGAATGTCAGCATAATAGATATTTTTCACATATTAATGACAGGAAATATTGTGCTAACAACTTTCTAGGTTTAATGTTTAAATTAATTAACTATATTCTTTTTGTTAGGATTAACTGGTCAATTAACATTTGAATCAATAGTTTCATATAGTACTGGTTATGATTCTGGACCGTCATCAATTGTTGTTGCTGATTTTAATAATGATAGTCATTTAGATATAGCTGTTACTAATTATGGTATGGGAAATATAGGCATCTTATTAGGAAATAATGATGGAACTTTTGAAGAGCAAATAACTTATTCGACGGGATCTGATAGCCAACCAGGATCTCTTACTTTGGGTGACTTTAACAGAGATGATAAAATAGATCTTGCTGTCGCTAATTGTGGTACGGATAATGTTGGTCTTCTATTAGGAAATAATGATGGAACTTTTCATGCACAAAGGACTTTTTCACTTCAATCTGGTAGCTGTCCAAATTCCATTGGTGTTGGGGATTTTAACAGAGATAATCAATTGGATATTGCTTTAGTTACCTATTATAATTACAAAATAATTTTGTTGATTGGTAATAGTACACTCAATTTTGAAAGACGAACGACATATCACAATGATGCTTGTAGAATTCCATTGTCGATTGGTGTTGGTGATTTTAACAGAGACGGCCAATTAGATGTTGCTGTTACCAATATGCAAGGATCTGTGTGTGTTTTACTTGGTAGTGGTGATGGGCATTTTAGTGTACTTACGACATTTTCACTTGAACATTTTAGTGAACCAAATGCAATCGCTGTTAATGATTTCAATAGTGACTATATATTAGATCTAGCTATTGTCAATTCCGAAAGGAACAATGTTGGTATAATGATTGGTAATGGTGATGGAACATTTCAGTCACAAATCATATATTCGACTGGTTATTATAGTCGTCCAACTTCTGTTGCTGTCGGTGATTTAAATAATGATGGTAAATTAGATCTTGCTCTTACTAATAATTATGCACATAGTATATCCGTATTCATTGGTTTTGACAATGGAACTTTTTTACCTGCAATAACGTATGAAGCCGGAGCTCGTAGTATTCCTACTTCGATTTCTTTAGGTGATTTCAATAACGACGGAGAATTAGATATTGTTATTACTGACAATACATTAAATAATGTTGGCATTTTATTAAACACATGTCACTGTTGTATCTCGTAATTATTGGCAAAAAACTATCTGACGTATCATTAACATTTCTCGCTCTTTTACTCAAAATATACTAACTTATATTAAATATTATTAATCGTCCTATGCTTCTAACAATAAATCTGATGAATTCCCTCAGCTGAAGGAAAATTATATGAAATAAGTTTGCAAGGGCAGTATTTGTTGATCAATTGTTCTCGAAATCGAGCTTAGAGATCTGCAAAGTGGTCTCAAAACCGGAATCGGGACTAGAGAAAATTGATCTTGCAGATTCCTATTGCTGGTGTTGATGATTCTGGTTTACTTGTTCTTTATACTAGGAGGAGTCACTTGAAGTGGCTCAATAATTGCCTTTACAATTGCAGTATCTCAATAAATCAGTAGCAGCAGTACAATCTAAGGCATAAATAGAATTGCAGCAGATTAACGTTATCGATTGTTGTTTCAGCTGGAAAATGCATCAAATCTATTTGAAAAACAAGATGTACAAATGTTTTATGATACTTTCAAGAATTTTTAAGTCAATTCTTCTAACAAAAACAACTTTTTCTGTGTTTTTAATTCTGTGAATGGAAGGAGGGACACATAGTTTTGCTGTAGCTTGACCATTTTTTGCAAGAATTGATGTACACTCATTTACCAAACGGCTAAACGAGTTGACATCTGTTACATACAATGTCAAAATTTCTGTTCGACTAAGTTGGATATCAATGATGCGGATACCACTTAGATGCTACTTAATGATGCCATTAACTTGTAGCTTATTCAATTTAACGCTCTCCAAAATGGAGAAGGCTGCCGAAAATGGCGTAGTCGTTCGTATGCATCTGAATGTCACATACCAGAAAGTTCGATTCCTTCCTCCGACACGGTATACGATATCGGAAGAATGGATGATCTGGCAACAATAGAAACATCGATTCGTTATCACCGCCTCCACGAACTACTATGCTATGCTTTCTATTCTGTTCTGTATTTGTTATCGTAATTCTGTCTTTCGATCTTTTCGTAAATCTTCGAAAAAAAAATTGTAAAATTAAAAAAAGAATGGGAGGGCTATTGTAAATTTTAATTGGTTCGCTAACGCCGCCAATGGGTCTTTGCCATGTGTTGAACCATTGCATAATGTGGATGATGGTCTTACCACATTATCATTGCTGTTAGTACATTCCTTTGCACTACAATCAACTCCTTTTTTTGGAAAGCATTTCAACAGTAATACCGATATCTATGTAGTTCCAGATAATTATTACTAAAGTGTTGACCAAAACTTTAATAAAGAAGTAGAAGCTGTAGTATGATATGAACGATAAAAGTTTAAAAGAAAGTTTAGTAAAGAAAAGAAGCAGAACGTGTGATTTGTCACTAACTAGGAAATGCGCGGAATGATATACTACTGTTAATTAATATTAAATGTGGTTTGAATCAATGGAGTCATTCTATCGACAACATTGAACGAGATAAGTTGTGCACCTACAAAATCTTTCAGTCGTTTTGTTATAAATTGCATTCGTAAAATCATATCTATTATTTTTGTAAATTGTTTGACTGATTTTTCTTCACCTTGTTTGTCTATTAAATAATTCCAAATTAAACTTACATAATGAGACTGAGCATGATAGACAGTTAATGAATCATTCAGTTGAACATTGTCTTCAGTCATTAACATATCGGTAGAGAAAAGAAGTATAATGGAAAGGAGACAAAACAGAATAGGTTCTTGTTCGGTAACTTTCACGAATGAATGCATCATATCCAGTATTTTATTATGAAATTCACGGGCTTCATGACAACTAATTAACAATGGAGAAAAATCTTTTTGGAATTCTTTTGGTAAATCTGAAAAAAAGCCCATCGATGGATCGTAAATTGAACATTTATATAAAAGCAATAGATAGAGTAAGTTGTATTTAACTAATGTAAAACGATCATCATTATTTAAAATTTCAAATTCATTGATTCGACGAAAAAAAGTGATAAAACTAAGAGCTATTTGATTTTTGGTTTGT
>JAJEKB010020874.1:184505-200634 GCA_022393335.1 Macrotrachela quadricornifera | reverse complement strand
ACGAGCATTACGACTAAAGAAAACTTTACAAGAATTACATGTTATAGCGCCGTAATGATATCCAAAAGCTTGATCACCACAAACAACACAGATGCGTTCATTAGTTTTGTTTATCAGCTTAGCTTTTTTAGATTTATTGGATTGAGAAAAGTTCACAACTGGTACGTGCATTTGATCACTATCTGGAGTCTACAAAAAACATTATTAATTTTACTGTGTATTCAAAAAGTGAAATACTAACAAGTTTTATATGATCAGTGGGTAGAGTCAAATCGATGGCATCAATATTATCCTTAAACAATAAAGTATCAGAGGTAACACTCATATTTTTCGTCGGATTGATCATTTTGAAGTTTTAACTGATCGACAAAGAGTCGTTCTTTTTCTTTTCTTATTAGTCTTTTATTTCGTTGATTACACAGTAGTATAGTCAACAATGACGATAAAATCATCAACTGGAGAAAGAATATGATTGAAATAAAAAATAAAAAATAAAGAGAAGCTATACAAATGACAATCTAATTTCGCAAGGTAGGTAAAATAAGAAAGAATAAACAAATACGTATTCTATTCATGTCACGTTAGTATAACAAATTATTAACCATGCATTAGGTTGGCAGCAAAGTTCTTGCGTTTTTTGAAAATGTTCTAAAACATTCGAGAAAGTTATAGAAGTTTCCATACTAATGGTATATAAAGGGAGTATGAATATCTTTTGAATTATAATAAAGTCATCGATATGGACGTTGATCATGAACTGAAAAATGAATCTTTCTCGTAGGAAGGTTCGAGAGCTTTTACGTCACGAATTTCGTCTGGATCATAAAGCAATGAAAGCAGCCAACAACCTGCACAGCGTGATGGGCGAGGATATACTTTCTATTCGTACGGCACGGCATTGGTTCAATCGCTTTAAGAACGGTAACTTAGAACTCGACGATTTATTTAGACTGGGCAGACCACTAAAAGTGAATGTGGATATTTTAAAGCAGCCTATCGAGCAAGATCCTCGATCGGCTTCACTGTATATAGCAGAGTAGCTTGGGTGCTCTAATACTGTGTTGGAAAAGCATGGAGATATGGATTTTGGATACCTCATGAGTTATCACCACATCGTCTTCAATACAGGCCCAGGTGAGCGAACGACGGGGTAAAAAGACTAGTTAGTTGTACCAGTCATGATGTCCCGTCATTCATTAGTCTTTTTCTCAAAACGTCCTGGACATGACTAGTCTGATATTGTTGGGAGTCAACACGCCGCGTTCTAACTAGCTCACTGACGGGCGTCAGTATATCTAAAAAGTCTAGTTATTTTCACAAAAAATGACTCGTCTTGACGATCCTATACAATGGGGTTTCGATATCTTTACAAATTTAAAAATATAGTTATATATCGAACATACTACTACACTACATGTTATACTTTACGCAAGCACTAATCAATCATACCGTTTGAAATATATTTTTTTAATTATACGTTGGCGTCTGGACTAGTCTACTTCATAGAAGTAAAGTGACAAGTGTTAGATTCGAACATACATACTTTGAGTCACGTACTTATATTCGCAAGCAGTTAAACCATACAAGCTGCTATATGATCGGTGATACCTCTAGCTCTTTCAGACATGGATTTCGTACCTTAGCGATCAGCAAAATTCACAATATAGTTGAATATGACATATTTTATATGAGCACAAAAATATTATGTAATAATCTATATTTACATAAATGAAAAGTTTCCATTTATTAATTGTGTAAAACGTTGTTTCGAAAAATTATACCAAGAAATTTAGACTGGAAAATCTTTTCACAAGAAAAAAATTCTATTTCCTAATGACTTTCTTTTAAATTGGAGACTAGGAAATAGCAACATAACCATGAAGTTCACATATTCAAGCATTTGTCTTTAATATCGCTTTGCCATGTTTTAGATGAAAAAGTAATGATGTTTCAATCCTAAAATAATATCTATTTGACATTTATAATAATACCACTTCACAAACTTCATCATCTCAAGTTGAATAATTTTTTCCTAATAATAAAACATTTTTTATAGTAAATAATCTTTAAGCAAATTAGGCCGTTGTAGACACATGCATATAAATAGCCATATCTTTTCGTCACGGAAGATTTTAACTTCATTAGAAAGAAATTATAAGTAACTATCAATATGAATTGAACTGAATATAACAAACAGATTCCATAAAAGATCGATTAGTTTACACACAAAGATTGATTAAAATTTTGCAAGTGGACTAGACTTGACGAGTGATAAGGACATATACAACTATCGCTATAAGACGGTCATATTGAATTCCAAACTGGTCTAGTTTAGGCAACATGTTAGTTTCAGTAGAACACTTTAGACTCGACTGGTACTTAGAACGTCTCAGACTAGTTCACACATGTATCTCGAAATGATTCGACTAGTTCAGTCGTGTCAGTATGTCGCTTTTTTAAATACTGACTAGTCCTAACGACCATACCGACTATTTTAGACTAGACAGGACAGCTATTGTCGACGTTTTGGACTAGACATGTCGTGAGGCCTTTCCTTTATTTGCTTGCCTGAGGGGTTGATGGTTGTACGGATTTAATAATATCTCACCATAACTATCAATGGCTTCGCAATCTGATCACCGTGGTGAGAAGCGGGTGTTGTGTATCAACTACACATACAGACACCAGTGGCTAAGCCCTGGTTAAACAGGCGTTGCAACACCAAAGACTGATCCACATCTCAAGAAGGTGATGCTGAACGTTTGGTGAGATGTCAATGGAATTATTCACTGGAAAGTTCTTCCAAATGGTTGCACCATCACTGCTGATCTTTACTGTCAACAATTGGGCTGGGTTGCTGAAAAAATTCAAGAGAAAGCAGGATCGAATTTACTATTTGCATGATAACGCAAAATCCCATGTTGCAAAGTCAGCCTGCGAAAAATTATTGAAGGTCGGATGGATTACCATCCGCATCCAACTTATTCTCCTGGCTTGTCTTCAACGAATTATCATTTGTTTCGTTCTCTTTCTCATCATTTGCGTGGGAAAAAGTTTGACGACAAGTCATAGATACCAGTGATGCGTATATAAATGAAAACTAGTTGTACTGTTGAAGTTAAAAAATAAAAATAAAATTTTTGAAAAAAGAAGCAACAACTTTAAGTTTTATTCAAACACTCTTTTGGATGTTTTCCACGTTCAACTGATAATCAATAATCGGGGTTTTCTTTTTCAAAATCATTAAGTACTTTCAGTTTAATAATCTGGAAGTCATCATTTATTATTTCCTATATTGAAGCAAAATAAATGTCACAGGTACCACCATACTTTTTTTGCTCATTCGTTGTTTTAATGATCTTTTAATCTTATTCACTACTTCGGGCAAGCATCCGATGCAAGCAAACGGAAAAAGAAGCGTAAGTAACCAGAATAAGTAATAGAAATAGACAGTTTGTATATATGCAGCTAAGTCAGACAAACTGGTAAACAGTTGGATAAATAGTACGGCAGCAAAAGGAATTTGACATACTAAATAATGACTTGAAATAAGGAGAAGTTGAAAAATCATCTTGCGATGTCGACGCCATCGTATACCATTATATTGCTGAAGACCAGTTCGCTTTCGATAGACCGCTCGCATAACAAGAATAATGTTCAGAACCATATCGAAAAAAAGAGGAAACCACGTATGAGCACAAAGATCATAGAACGAAATATTTGTTTGTGTAGTATAACATGGAAAACCGCAAAGAGGTTGACTGAAAATAGATTGTTGCGCACATGGATAGACAAAAATAACTATAGCATAAAAAATGATCAAATAGATAATGATTACTGCTAAAGGCAAATAATGAAAAAACAAACGATGTTTTTGTGTAGAGTAAAGACGGGTATGAAAGATGAGTAGATAACGTTGAATAGAAGTCCAAAACATCAAAACATTGGCTGTGCTAAACAGTAAATAATCACACCATTGCCAAATAAGACAGTTGACATATGTTTGTGGTGTAACAATGCCAATATGTAAATAACGTATGATTCGTGGTACTTCTACAAGATTTGTCAATAAACTAACAATAAGTAGTGCCAAAATAGTATGATAATGAAGCGTTTTGCGTAGTTTTCGATCGGTGATCAGATAATAGACAAGAATGCTATTGCAGATTAATGCTGGTGGTTCAAGAGCAACGAAAAGACCAAATTTGATATTACGTGTCTGTTGAGTTTCATACACTATTACAGATTCTGTTGAATTGTCGTTTAAGTTAACCATTGTGTTTAGAAAAAAATGTTGAACTTTATAATATGTGGAAAAAGAAAAAAGACATAAAAAAATAATTATTAAATGTCATTTTATATAAAAGAATCATGCGATGGTAATTTCCAATTTCCTAGAAATTCAAATGAAATAGTTATAAAATGAATTTCCTGCAAATTCAATTCACTGCATCAATAACAGGCATCAATTATTATTAATAGCTAATATAAATGTATATGGCGATAAAGTATAACCCTTGAGTTTCGGCTGGATTGGAAAATTTATTTTCTATATCAAAATGAAATTCCCAATCCAATCCAATCCATATGAAATGTCTAATTCGACTTATAATATAAATAGACTTACAGAAGTTCTATATCATTTATAAAATAAATAATTATAGATAAAATTTATAAATAAATATAAATGGAATAAAAAATAGTTATATTTTTATATAAACTCAGAGTGAAGTCTTCATTTGTAAATTTTATATAAAATTATAAATGAAAATAAAAATAAAAATATTTTTTGTATAACTTTGTATTTAAGTGTCTATGGCTAAGTTTTAAAATAAATCAGTTATGTCAGATGCCTAAATTGAGTTCGAATCAGAGTCCGAAACGAGGTAAAATGTCAATGCCTCGCTTCGCTTCGAGAAAGTTGTAATAATTAAAAATGTGCACTATTTTTTATATTTCTGATATCCAAAACTACATGGAAATTTGATTCGTTTACTTGACATAACTGTATTATATAATTAGTCCTAGTACTACCAACCGGTTATTATTATTAACCCGATTTGCAAGAGAAAAAATAAGATAAATGCATCGTTTCAGTTTTAGTTTCAGAAAATACCTTCCGCTCTTTACTATGTGATAGCCAAGGTCAACTATATAGAGAAAACTTCATATTCTCTTTTTCACACCAACTACAATCACATGTCATAATCACTTGCCAAAATTAGAACAAAATGGAAATAATGAAGGGCTAGCATACACACCATTTAGTAGGTTTTTCGAGGTACGCGAACTCTGGTTTCATAAACTTCAATGAAAACTAAAGCTTCTTTTGTCCTTCTGCCTTTCAAATCTTTTGACAGTAGAGAGATTTGAAAAGCTGGAAAACTAATACTGTTTTGGAGTATAAGAAATGATCAAGATTGTTGCTCAGATGTTTCATATGTACCTGGTAACTTGAGACGTAAAGCAAAACTTTTCTTCTTTTTCAATTTGATGAATATTGCTCTTAGAATGTTCTACTAGTAGTTATTTGTAAGGCAGTAAGATTATGAATATTATAAGCAATCAAAACCTTCACACAGTAAGCATTTTTATATTACACTTAGTTCGAGATAAAGAAAAACAATCACTCTAATAATTTATCATCAAACTGAGTTACAACAATTAAAATTTAAACAAAGTTACATTATACAGAGGTATTGCGTCATTTGATATCTAAAGCAGTTTTAGCTTATTAGATTTAATAAGCGACAACTAATTGACGCAACAAGAAAGCAATGAGCAGAAAATCTTAATTTAGTCAATCCAATATTTGATTATGTTATTTTTGCTGGACTGTAGAATGTACTGAATTACTTGAGAGAAGTTGTACTAAAATTCAAAGAGCAGAAAAAAACGAAGAATGTAATGCTATTATGATTTTACGGATGCTGAAGATTGTAAACAGCAGAAGGAAGATGATTGAATAAATGAAGAAGAGAATTAGAAGATTCAAGCAGTCAATTTTATACCTTTCTTTTGAAAAAAGAACAAAGCATCATTTCAAAAACGATACATGTCCGTCGGTATGCAGCAGTAGTATATATGTTGAGGCAGCGTTTTCCACTTCACCTCACCTCGTTCCGGGCTCTAATTTGATTAACAATAAAGTTTCGATTGCATGATATCACTTTGAAAATCAGAAAAACAGATTGCACTATTTTCGTACTATTGAAAAAAATAAATTTTATCCTAATTATGAATTTTTGCCTGTCATGTGAGTCTGACAAAAAACATGTGTCAAACGGTAACATTGAATTCAACCTTCAGCCTAAGTTTCAAAACATGTGGAGGGATAAAAACTTATCGTTGTAAAGCAGTTTAATACCCTTAGTTTCCAAGTTTTGTCTGAAAAATAATACGCTGTAGAGACTCATGCATGATGTAATTCGCAGAAGATCGAGTTAGATTATTGGAAATGAATAAGATAATAGCTAACACCTACAGAGACATTGACACATAACGACCAAAAAAAAACAATGAAACCCCAGTGACAAATCAGACGACAGAAAGGAAGTCTTTTTATCAAAATACCACAGGACTCACAATGCACTCCTTCGAAGCGCATGATGACGCTTGCTGCTTGTTCCAAGGCGCCGCTATAAACGCTATTGGCACGAAACACTTATGTAACGGACATCCATCAATGGTGACAAATGCAGATTCAGAGTCCTGAATATATCCGCGTCATTATAGCACATTTGGATGCTGTCGTGTTCATACAACTACGAGAAATAAATTAGAAGCAGCAGTTGTCGCGAGAGGAAAAACGTTTCCTTTTACTATCGTCGACTGAATTGTTTGGCAAACTTTCATACATTTCAATGGATAGCAAGCTGTAAGACGCATATATCTCTTTCAATACGACTATTAATATCAGATTACAATAATACAGGAAGTAGGACTAAAAGCTAGTCAGAATGATTAAATATTCAGTATATATAGAAATTTTGCCTTTTCATCCTTTCGATACCGATTCAAATGTACTTTGACTATACATTCAAACCGGTACAACTCATAAGAGATGATCGCATCAACTCATTCATCATGAACATCGTCTGCAAAATAGCATTGTACTAACGGAAAATGTTCATCGCCTTCACTGTATCTTCCCATCGCATTTCATGCAATAACCAGTAGCGTAGAACTCGTTAATTCGATTCGAGTATTAAAATTTTACTCGAGTTTTCAACTATTCAACTATTACTATATGATAGATTAAGGATGCTATTATGGGATGCTGTCTACAGGATGCTGCCTGCAAGATGCTGCCTACAGGATGCTGAGAGTAGTCCACGGAGGAAAGATGCTGTCCATTGCATCTGGCAGTAACTTACAGGTAGCGGTTCTTTGACAACCTCACCCACACCCATACCCTCACCTCTCACGCCCTCACCCTCAACATTATATGTATTACTTCTAGCATCCTGCAGGAAGCGTCCTGTAGTTAGCGTCCTTAATCTTTCATGTATCAATAGTTGAATAGTTGAAAACTCGAGTACTTGAGTATTAAAACTCTAAAAGTTGAATACTCGAGTACTCGAATATTAAAATTTGAATAGTTGAATAGTTGAAAACTCGAGTAAAATTTTTAATATTCGAGTAGAGTCTTCGAGTTCTACATGTATGGAATGAATCATCCTTGACAGCACTAACGAATTATTCATAGATCCTACGGATGTTCTCTTTTAGTCTCGTAAGATGACGTGAAAAGCTAGTTTCGAAGCCTTTACTAATTTGCACACATATAAACTTATTTAGTCTAATATAACTTACGAACACCTATGAGTATCCCGAAATATAGCTATTGAGGACTGCTGAGCACTTCCATTATACGGCATCTAAGAATTTAGAGATAGTTCAATATATAATACTTGAGGACCTAAGAATGTTCCATAGTATAGCACTGCATTGTGTACAAACATGCAAACACACAGTTAATTCCAGAATTAAGATTCTAACTGCAGTCAAGAGAATATACTATTAAAAGGAGTCAAAGGTCATAAAACAAGGTCGTTCGAAACAAATTATAGAGGATTCTGAAAAACTCTGATCGACGTGGACAATTCTATCTTTGATCCTTATAATAGCGGAGAAAAACGTTTACATAGACAATGACAGAGGATAATAACTTTGTTGGCTATAACTCAGCAATTTCTTAATGAATCATTCTCATCTTCGAACTCAGTCGAGATATTGTTGAGACAATTCTGCGTGCTAAATTTTAATCTCAATAGGATTGCTTTTTGGAAAGTTATCATGTAAACAATTGGCCACATTGACCGATTCTATAGTATACTCACTTTTTGAGTACACAAAAAAAGTAATTGTTGTCATAATAAATAAAAAGAAAAAACAATTAAACTATAAAGGCTATTTTTTCGGACTGAATAATTTCTTTAAAAGAATTGTTCTGTTACTTAAAATACTACTAGTTTTATACGCGTTCATCCTTAATAAGATATTAATAGTTGGAGGTAGAAAAATTCAAGGATATATGGTATATATTGCTACAACATCTCACCCCCTTAAAATGTTAATTTTTGATCAAATTTTTCGATTTTTTGATTTACAGCGCATTAGATAGAGCAAAGTCTCTGCTACCGAACGGGCTATAATTTATTGGTTTTATAATAATTTTTCATGAAGAAACATCGATTTTTCGGAGACTTCCTATTCTAGAAAATAACATTTTTTCAAAAACTTCTGATTTTTCACAGTGACCGCTTTAGTTAGCATCTATCGCTAAGTATAATAGCTATGACAGAATAGGATGAAAACATTGACCAACCATGTATTACTCAACCCTTGTTAGGAGAATACGTATCAAGGATTTCTCAGCGTTTCTTCATCAATCTAAAATGTGTATATTTTTAAAGACAAGAAAAATCTTATATAAAAGAAAATATTTTATTTATGATGCTCTCATGTTATGACATGTATCTATACGAAAATACTATTATTATATGAGATAAAAATATTGATATAAACTCAGATGTTCTCTTTCATATTCTACCAAGCAATTTTTAACGATTTGACTATGTGCACATTAGAATCATATAGAACAAATAAAACTTTTTCCGTAAATCTCTGCATGTGTTTGCCAAGTTTATTCTAATCAATAACTTCTTTCACGTTTTTCTCAAAATGTGTTTTTTTTTGCTTTAACACTTTCGTATTTCCCAAATCTTTTTGCCATTTTAAACGCTACAGAGCTCGAGTTGGTTTCAAACTGAAAGGATTGATTAGCTCTACAACTTAACAGAGCCGAAATTACAGTTTTCGTGTTTAATGTGTCATGACATAAAAATGCATCACACTACATGCACTACCAATACCATACACTATGAGATAAACTTCAACAAAAAAAAAATTAAAATTCGGGCTTTGTACAGCTATAGTGCTAGATCTTTGGTAAATTTTAAAACGAGCCCTAGCTTTCTAGCGTTTGAAATGGCAATAGGATTTTGGAAGCGAGGATCCCTGCATTTTGACCCATAATCTTCAAGTAAAACTTCGTAAACTCAATATTTTGAGCTGAAATATTTACTGTAAGATACCTAGTATGAGATACAACTCTAAAAATTTCAGCAAGATTCGAAGATCAAAAGCTAAAATAGAAATTAGAGTGGGGTGGATTAGTCTTAATTAATTTCTATAAAAGTCACTGTTGACATCATTAGATAAGGTAAGAGGATAAGAGACTAAGTATCATCAGATTATAGAAGATAGATCAAAATGTGATATATTAAAGTAAGAGAATAACAGAATAAATTCTCTTTCCTCTTATATCTCTTAAATGCATCTAATCTTAAATTGGTTTCTAAAATCTAATATAACTTTTCTCATTCTGAATGATACTATTAATAATGCTTCAGGAAATTTTTCAAAATTAAAAATATAATGTATCATTTGTTATTAATTTCTTTACTTTTATAATTAATTCTTTCAGGATAGACTTATTTTAACAAAAAATAAAATTTTCTAAAGTTTATTGCACATTTTCTGCCTTGGTTTCATTAAAAAACATCGTTTATTTCATTTCTGTCAAATTTTCTAGTGAGTCAATAGCAAAAATTATATAAGCACTATCAATGCTTGAATCCTCAAGAACATTGTACTAAAATATAACTGTGCGATTGAATGTCGTAGCAATTTGATCTTTTTTTTTGTTAGGAAGAGAAAAGTTTCTAGTGCAAAAATATGTAAAAGAAATTGGTTGAAAATGTTTGTTGAAGGTTACGAACATCATCGAACAAAAAGCGTTGAAATACTCTTCCGCAACTGTAGTTACTTTTGTGGTATTCAAAAATATTTGTTACAGCGATTTCTCTTGTCCACTTTTGCTGGTCTCGGGCGCCATAAACATGCACTTATTTATTATAACGAAAGCTTTCATCTATTATTGAAATAATTGACGTAGCATACGTGACTATGAACAGAAGACAGATTTACTAGAAAAAATTAACTGTTCAAATCTGATTTTCCAACTTGAAAACAAACTTTGGTCTGTATATCTCAACGTAACAATGCATTCTATTACAAATAATATCGTTTGGTAAGAGACTCAATAGGCTTTCTTCTCCATAGGAAATATATAGTTTCTTACAACCTCTCTGTCGGATTGAAGTTAATTTTTTCAAATGGTATTAAGATTAATACAAAATCAATGTTCTAAGTAATATCATAAAATCGATCATTTCGATCTTTATACGACATGAAGAAAATTTCTTTTTCTGTAGAGCAATAGTGCTCTATTTTTATATAATAAAATCTAGATTACACGAATAGAAGGATAACCTGTGTAATTATACAGAACTTTCTCTAAGTTAAAAAAAAATTGTGAAAGAGTTTTTCAAAGTATTTTGGTCTAACGAGGAAACCACCCGAGGTGTCGAAAAGCTTTTCGGTCTGTTAGATAGAATATAGCTAAAAGTAGTACATCCTATGTTAGTTCGGGCGCAAGTTGAGATCTGACTGAAATATCGACTTTTTACTAGAATTTTCCTATGGGATTCCATCTTACCGATAAAATCAAAGTTTTGAATTTCTGAAGTGAGACTTTGCCCATATCAACAATCACCCTCACTCTCAACTTTGATTCTATCGGTAAGATGGAGTTCCACCGGAATTCTAGTAAAAAGTCGATATTTCAGTCAGATCTCAACTTGCTCTCGAACTAACCTAGGATGTATCGCTTCTAGCTGTCCTATCTAGTCATCATATCCTAGAACGAAAAGCTTTTTGACACCTTGAGTGATTCCCTCGTAAGATTTTCGTGACTTTCAGCAAACTTTTCCAACCAATTTACACTAGAGATTTTCCTCTTTCTAACTAAAAAAGATCAATCCGCTGCGACATTAAATCGCCCAGTTATATTAAAAACAAACTTAATGCAAAACGTTTGCCTCATTCCGTTAATATCACTTATAAATAACACCCATTTAAGCGCTAAGTAATTTTAAATAAAAGCTAAGTAAATAGACATAAATATCTAAGTAGAAAAATTTGCACAATTATTGTACTAATAAAGCTTTTACTGCTTTTCTTGATCATTCTCTTGTTCATCTCTCAATGAGTGGTATATCTCTCACTGATAAAGGTGGTTTGCAAAACTTTCATCTAATAAAAATACGAATAGTATGCTTAGAAATAAATTCTTTGAAGCAGCTGAAACAATAGTACAGTCTGATTTTCTATTGTGATAGGGTCTAGAAGATGATTCTTTTAAATAAAATAACGTTCATAAGCACCAATACCCTAAACTTACATCCATCCACAACCTTATGTGTACGAACAAATTCAGATCGATTTTTGACAACTTTGATTTGAAAGGAGAGTTTTGTTGATTTTAGTGTGTATTGTTGTGAATTCTAGATGTTAGTGAAAACTTTCGTTTTACAAAAACTCTCATACTCACACCTTGAATTTTAAATAAACTTTCAATAGTAGATAGTTATACAAAAACAAGATGGACAGAAACGAAAACTTGCGAGATAATGAGAAATATAGAAAAAAATATCTTGAAAAACCGCAAGAGGTTGTGTTTCAAAGATTTAAGTGATAGGAAAAAGAAATTATTGGATTAGAATTTCTTTGAAAACAAAAATGTATACATTTACACATGACATCAAAATGAAAAATATAGATGACATACACATGTATTACAGTGATAATTAAATGCTAAGAGAAAGAAAATGTATACGCCATATCATGATAAAAAGGTTCATCCTAAATTAGATAATCGTACGTACCTTATTAAAAATTAGTTAAATACAGTAATTTCTGTTTATCAATTTTGTTTTGTAACAATGTTTACAATTCATTAACTTAGAAGAAAAGATTTTTATCGAAATATTAATTATCTAACTTAGCAAATATTTTCTTATCACTGAGGAGCTTCAAATTAATTGAGTATTCAATAGTTTCACTCAGTAGTCTATTTCTCTATGAAGCAAATGAAAATTTTACTCAGCAAAAATCAATTTAGTATCTACATATTTTTACGTAGCATAGAAATATTACCTTTATAAATATAAACATCAATTATTAAAAGACAAAGTAAAATATCAAAGATAGACAATAACGTATGCTAATCAAGGAAACAAATGGATAAAGAGAGTAATAAGAAAGAAATGACAAACAAGAGACACAAAACTATCATTTTGCAAGAACATTATATGAGGAAAAATATGATAAAAAAAAGTTAATTGGCTATAATTTGTTAGTTTTTAGATTACCATGAGACAAGTATTATTTTATAGCTATAATTTGCATGATCGGATTTACTTTCCACAGATTCATAATCTATTGGTTATTTTCAGCCTTAATTATCTTTTTTTTTATAGAAAATGTAATTCTGGCTGCCGAGGATTTATCTTCTGTTGACTACTTAGATGAGAATCATTGTGACAATTAATATATTGTTAGAACAAAATGTCGATAAATTTTCAATAAATGTATGAGTACTACTCATTAATTTCAAGACAGAATACATGCCAGAATGATAATATTTGAAAAATAAATACATATAAGAATAAAGAACTCCTTTTCACATACTATTTTGAAAATGTCTGTTGAATTCGTCAAATCTACACATGACAAAAAACAATTATGCTATCTCGGTCAGTTAGAATGCTCGTTACCAACTCCTTCCCCTTTATTCAGAAAAACACACACTATATATACCAATGAACCGGGGAAAAAAATATACTATAACATATATCAGGGAAGATCCGAAGAAGATAATAAGGACAAAAAGATGATGACCAGAAGAGTGGTGGAATAAACCCGCACTCGTGAAACAGGTGAGAAAAAGAAAAAAAGAATGATAGGAAGAATCCATGATCATAGAAAAGAGAAGAGAGAGAGAACAAAAGCCCATGTGAGGTTCGAGTCATCTATATATGATGACAGAACGAAGGGGTCTACGACACTTGCGAACTGCAAGATGCGCACGTGCATCTTGCGCACGAAATAAAAATTCATAGTAATTATTATCGATACTTTGTAAGGTAGTGAAGATACAAACAGATAACAGAAAAAACAAAATTTCCATATTTATTTCAAGATCATAAACACAATAATTAAGTATGTAAACAAAGAATGAAAAAAAGTTATAGAACAATATTATGTGCTATGGCATTAATTTGATCAATAATATTTTGATGAGGATTTGAAACAAGATTAAATAGTCGTTGATCAATGTACTGATACTTCTTTTTTTTTATTAACTGGCTCACCAGCATTGGCTCGAACGATCCTGGTATGAATATTCGAATCTTCTTCCAATACAATCTGTTGCATGATTACCATGTTGTTTTAATATCTTAACATGTGTTGTAGTAACAGATTCATTACATGTATGTATACGAAAATGACAATTGAAAGTTTTATGATTTTCATAACGCCAATAAGATTTTGTATCAGTTCGACGATATTGAATATATAATAAACCTTCCAATACCATTAACGGACGACCTCTTATAGTAGTAATGAATTCGACAGAAGTGGATATATTTAACAAGAATTGATAATGAACTGTTTCGTTTGTGAATGACCATCTCTAATATATGCGACACCCTCACACTATGAAAATGAGCTCATTTCAATTAGATCAAATAATAACACGGTCATCCATATTACTTGAAACGCAATAATTAAAATAGTTTTTATTATTGAGTATGTGTTAGATGTAATGCAACAGCAACTAATTAATATAACTCCGATAGAAGGTAAAAGTCTCTTTAAGACTTCTCCAAAACATGATCTAATGAATAGTAATCATATCTTCATAAGAATGCAAGAGCCTAACTAATGCTTCTCACAGACCTAAATTAATGCGTAATAATCATAACCATCATAAGAGTTAGAAGTTTCATCGAGCTTGCTCAATTCAGAACTCTAGTAACCAAGTCTAGTATCTCAATGACAAACTTAATCAAACTATTATCGAAATAGTGTATAATCGAGGATGAAATTAAGTGTGACGCTTAGGAAATCAAACCTTCTCTGAAATATATATTATACCGAAAATGTATGGAAATGTGCATCCTCAATGAGACATTTGTATAGTACAAAGGATCTTTCAGAGAAATTTTTCATTAATATCAGTTCTACCAGAGTGTATTATCGCACTCTTGGCTTCGGCTATTTTGCACGAAGAAGTCAGATTTATTTTTAATAGTCATCAACGTCTGAGATGTGGAGGTGATATGAATATCTTTTGCACATATATGTAATACTTGAAACTTGAATTCAAGTATTCAACTATTCAAGCATTCGAAAAGGGACAGGGGAGAGATGGGGATTCAGAACCTCACAGAGCCAGCTTAGGATGAGGGCGAAATCCTGGAGAAGGGTGTACCAACACCACACAGGACCAGCTGAGGGTGAGGGTGGAACGCTGAGAAAGGGAAATACTTGAATAGTTGAATACCTGAATTCAACTTTCAAGTTTGACACTACTGACGGTGTACGGTATCGGAAGAACGGATGACCTAGCAACAATAGAAACGTCGATTCGTTATCATTGCCCCTACAAACTACTATATTATGCTTTCTGTTCTGTATTTGTTATCGTCATTCTGTCTTTCGATCTTTTCGTAAACGTTCAAAAAAAATATTGTAAAAAATAAAAAAAGAATGAGAGGGCTATTGTAAATTTTAATTGGTCTGCCATCGTTGCCAATGCGTCTTTCATATGTGTTGAACTATTATTTGATGCGAATGATGGTCTTACCACATTATTATTACTGTTGGTACGTTCCTTTGCACCACCTTCAATTGCTTTTTTGCGAAGCATTTCAACGATAATACCAATATCTATGTAGTTCATGATAATTATCACTAAAGTGTTGATCAAAACTTTGATGAAGAAGTAGAAGCTGTAGTGTGATAGGAACGGCGAAAGTTTAAAAGAAAGTTCAGTAAAAAAAAATAAGCAGAACGTGCGATTTATCACTAGCTAGGAAAAGCGCGAAATGATATACTACCATTAGTCAATATTAAATGTGCTTTGAATCAATGGAGTAATTCGATCAACGACATTTAACGAGATAATTCGTGCACGCACAAAATCTTTCAGACTTTTTATGATAAACGGCGTTTGCAAGATCATATCTATTAGTTTTGTAAATTGTTTGATTGACTTTTCTTCACCTTGTTTGTCTATTAGATAATTCCAAATTAAACTTACATAATGAGACTGAGCACGATAGACAGTTAACGAATCATTCAGTTGAACATTGTCTTCAGTCATTAACATATCAGTAGAGAAAAGAAGTATAATGGAAAGGAGACAAAACAGATTTGGTTCTTGTTCAGTAACTTTCACGACAAAAAGCATCATATCCAATAATTTATTGCTAAGCTCACTAGCTTCATGACAATTAATTAACCATGGAGAAAATTCTTTTTCAATTTCTTTTGGTAAATCTGAAAAAAAGCCCATCGATGGATCGTAAATTGAACATTTATGTAAAAGAAATAGATAGTGTAAATTGTATTTAACTAATATAAAACGATCATCATTATTTAAAATTTCGAATTCATTAATTTGACGAAAAAAAGTGATAAAACTAAGAGCTAT
>JAJEKB010020874.1:90767-133300 GCA_022393335.1 Macrotrachela quadricornifera | reverse complement strand
CAACAACTACTTCAACAACAACAACAACAACTACTACTACTACTACAACTACATCAACAATAACTACTACAACAACAACAACAACAACAATAACCACTACAACAACAAGAATAACAACAACACCAACAACTACTTCAACACCAACAACAACAACTACTACAACAACAACAACAACTACTACAACAACAACAACTACTACAACAACAACAACAACAACAACAATAACCACTACAACAACAAGAATAACAACAACACCAACAACTACTTCAACAACAACAACAACTACTACACCAACAACAACTACCACTACTATTATCACAACAACAGCCATCACTACTATTGCGCCGAACACAGCTTATCGACAATCAGTGAAGACGATCATGTTGTTTGCATTGATTGTTTTTAGTAAAGTGATGCATGTTTGAACACTTTAAATTGATCTTTATTCACAATAAATCTAGCTTGCCAATTCTTCTGCATCAATATGCTTACACTAAGAAAATGTTGTTATATTGCTAGTTTCTGAGAAAAGTGAAAAGAATGTGATTGCGAAACTATTTAAGTCAAAAGGTCAAATTTCTAAATGTTAATAGCGTACTTCCCTCATTTTGTTTCATTTTTTTTCTATATAATGACTTAAATAATTGAAACGGAAAATATCTAATCGTAAAGAAGTATTCCTCGCTGTAAGTATTTCTAATGTTCAAACATCCATACAAGATGGTAAATTCTGGATAAAAGAGGTTATTTTTAGCAACTAAGGTACTATTATTTTTAATTTAATTTAATGATCACAACGTGTACAATAAAAGAGTGTCTTTTAGTTTATATTTCTAAGAATTTCTGTTTAATTGTTCTCGCACTAGCACTTTAAGATTGCTGCAGAGTGACTTGATTAATCATCATTTAGTTCACAAAGATAGATGTAAAATGGACTTTAAAAAAGATCAAACAGAAAACTACAATAAATAGAATTTATGTTCTTAAGACTTCAGCAAAATTGATACAATTTAAATATACAGTTAGAAGATTTTGTTGGAGTAACAATGCCAATACATCAAATTCCTGAAGTTAAAAATTTATAGTTAGTTTTTTAGGCAATGATGTTATTCCTCTTTTGGGTATAGCTTCTGGTTTAGAAATTCAGAAATGTCATTTAATTACTTCACAGGATATTACAACGTTTAACTCATTATCCAGTGTAAAGCTATTATGACATCTATGTATTTAATCTTCTAGCCTTATCCGTCAAGTATATAACTAAACACATAATTTAATATTATATTAAACAACAACAATCTATCTTTTACTGAAATTAAAATATAGAATTGAATTTCTAATTAAAAGTAACAGTATGATGTGGAACCACTGGCAAACTAAACAAATTTTAACATAATTACAATAATATTATTTTTTGAAGGCAGTAAAGCGAAGAGAAAAAAGAATGAGTATTCTAACGTTAAAGAAATAAATTAGAAAAAAAGGTTTCCTATTATCTTTAACATTAAAAGAAAGAAATTAAGACAAAATTGTGTATATTGAAGAATAATGATAATTATGATAGTAACCAATAGATGATATTGAACATTGTTTATATATTAGGAAATCTTGTTATAACTATAAAAATCCAATTTCAGGAGTATCTGTAAAATACGCGAAAGGAGATAGATAGGCCAGGCTTTCATATACCAATAGATAGAGATCACAAATTTATGTACATGAACATCGCTTTTGAACTACTAATTAAAGAGAATTATGATATTTTATATCTACGAACATCAGTTATTTTCAGTTAATTCAATGTTATTGCCCTAGTCAAAAGGTTTGTCCTTGAAAATATATACATATAGAAAATAGACTTTTTGAGGGTGTTCATTGGTGTTAATATCATTAGTGTGTGGCCACTTATAAAAAGTCGATTTTCTAAAAGTATATATTTTTAAGAACAAACCCTTTCACTAGGACGATAATACCAAATTAGCTGCGCAAATAACTGATGTTCGTAGATACAAAATATCAGAGTTACCTTAAATAAGTAGTTCAAAAGTGGTATTCGTGTATTTTGCAGATGCTCAATTTCAGAATTACTCATAAAATCAACCGCGAATATTTCATTATCATTTTAAGATTAAAATAATCTCTATATGATCATCATTAAGTTTAGTTTCTTTCAGTTATAATAAACAGTAAAAATTTTCTAAGGTAAAAACAAAATTTGTTTTTTTCTATTGATCACTTTTTACTATGACTCACAAATAAATTATTAAAATTAAAAAAAATTTCTCAATTATGTTTTACTTGTTTTACAGATAAAAGAATATTTTCTAACATTGACTTTCATTACATAAAATGTTTTTCTTCTGTTAGAAGTCTAACTAACAGTAAATTGTTATTTACAAATCGAAATTGAAAAATTGAAGAGATATTTCGAACAAATTATGTGATTTACATGAGTTTTGTTAACAGTTTCATTTAATGTTACTTTAAATAATTATGAAAATTGATTTGGCTCACTCAAAAGTGATTAATATTTTTCATTTGCACAATTTTTTGAAGCACTTCGTATATCAAAATGTATTACTTATCTAAATAACTTTTCTTTAAGAGAAAATATAAATAAATAAATAAATAGTAGAGCATGTTATTAATCAGAAACTTTTTTTTAATAAAACAGTTCTTGTAAAAATCATTTAACTGTAATAACTAAATATTTCTTCAAGGTTAAATATATGAAAATTAATATTGAAAAAAAGCATTTGATTAATTGAATTCTATTGAACATGTGTTATTTTAATTATTAGTCACTCATTCTTCAACATATTCGTTTGAGAAATGGTTTTCTTTTTTATCGAAAACAACACTCGCCATTGCGAGTCGTCTAACTTTCGACTGAATATTGTCTACTCATAATCTATTGCTTCTCATTGAATGAATATTGAGAACTTTCGCTGAACAAACACACGTGGACAAAAAAATTAAACATTATTGTTATTATAGATGAACTTCTTGTAGAAAAAACTAGCTCTTTCAATGATATATAGATTTCTTATATGCATGTATTTGTTTAGCAATAGTTCTGAATATAGAATTCAATGAAAAATGATCGTTATTGAGTAGATTGTATTCAGTCGAGCTTCACTTATTCATAAATGAATATTAAAAGAAATAAAGAAGGTATTTTTCATTATTGAATGATTCAAAACATTATTCTTTTATGAAGAAAAAGGGTTCAATAGGCAATAGAATTGGACGATTCCTTCTATATCCTTGTGTCGTGGCATTTTTAAGAAGCATTAACCACAAATAGCATGGACAGAAGCGATCCATTGGGTTCCTTGACTGTAAAAAGTCTTCTTTCATTTATATATCTGTGTTCCAACCATATTTACTAAGATGATGTGATGTATCTTACTGTCTACCTTGATATTCTTCAGTATGGTAGTGCAATCGATACTAACGACAAGGCTCTTTTAACTTTGGACTTAGTCTAAGGCCATGTCTTTTTTTTTTCTAACAACTGGACCAAGCATAAGCTCATTTTTTTGACTTTTTAAATCAATCTAATAACTTGTTTCTTTGACTCCTGAGCTTAATCTAAGATAATGTTCCTTCGATACTGTGGACAGACACACAACGAAACGGTCAATTTTGGAATTTATACCCTTACATACAGTCAAGGAAATTTGTAGAGCTGTTTTATTCGATAAACACGTTTATTTAGTTCAGCTGTCTTTAAAATTACGAACAAAAATTAAGACGTCACTTTTATCTGTTCCTCGTCATTAATGTTTTGTATTTTTTTAAGATAACTATTAATCGTATGTACTGTTTCGTACCATATATCTACTCCAAATTCGTTATGACGTTTTGCTAATTCAACTGCTTTTTGATAATATTTTTTCGCATTTGTATAATCTTTCATTTGTTCATAAATGTCTGCTAATTCTTCATAAGTTTTGGGACATTTTTTATCTATATTTTGTGCTCGTAAACAAGAATATAAAGGTAAAGGAAAGTTTTATTCGATAACAACGAGATAAACATTCGATATAAGAATAATCAATATATAGATTAAATAATTCACCTTCAGTCACCGTTGAACAATTATGAATTGCTGCCATAAAGTATGGTAATGCTATATCCATTCGTTTTAATTGACTATATAATATTCCCAATCGTGCATATAATATATCATTGTATTCAACTTTTTTATTCAAAATTACATAGTTGACAAAGTTTTTATTCTGTTCCCATAGAATAACATGCAAGTTGTTTATTGATTTGAACTGAGTTATTATTATTATTATATTCGATGCTTCGAACATTATCTAGGAAAGTATAAATGCCGATTTGTATATTATTTGTAGAATCTTAATCAAGCCATGTACTAAAATAAGAACGAAATGATATATTAGATGTTTTTATTCTCTCTATTAAATCATATATTTCGATAATTAAATTAAATTGACCACGTTCTTTTCAAATACGACTACAATATAGTAATCAATCAAAAAATTCATCCATTGTCCAAGAATAAAAACAAGAGAAATTGATTGTACTTTTTAACATATTTGTATAATAATTAATTGTTTGGTTAATATTGTTTTGTAAATAATGAATTGATCCAATACAATTGAAAATATTAAGTAAAATTTCAACATAAATAATGATCAGAATCACCTTCAATAGATTTAATAACATTTTTATTTAAGTGCTAGTAAACCGAGACCTACATAATAACCTCGAATATTAAAAGCATTTGGCATGAATTGTCTTAATAGAAAATAATAATTTGATATTTTTCTATAATTTTCTGAGATTTTTATTGTCGATTGTAATGAATATCCTATTTGAATAAATATGCTTTCAATCATATTCGTCGAATCTATTCGACATTGTCTTGTAACTTCATTTTCATCTTGACTTTCTGAATCATACTAATCTGGTTGTTCTGTACCGTAATGATCTAAAGTAAGATTAATAAACCAAGTTTTTCTTTCTTGATCATATTTAACTTCATTAACAACAAATCCATTACCCATCGTAAATAAAATTTCATTTACATCCTCATGATAACTAAATTCTTTGATATCAGCATACAATCTCAAATATTCATCATTATTATCTAGATGAATTTGAAAAACCACTGATTGTAAATTATTTTTAATTGAATAATTATCAACACCAACAAAGATTAATGCACTATCACGATCAATTGTTGTTGAAAAAAATACATTTACATATATATAAGGTTTAGTTTCACTAAAATTTAAATAATTAAGTTCATCATTTGTCCACGATAAACAACTTTTGAAATATTTTGTTTCTTAGACATATAAATTGAACCAATATGATGAAATAAATCATAAATAAAGAAATGAACTAAGAAAACAGTATCAATATCTTGTTCTCGTAAAGCTTTGTTTAAACAATGAAAAAGAAAACAATCTTTTGTATACCATCAAACCGCATTTGATGGCTTATATTTTTCTTCAAATTCAGTAAGAAGTTGTTGTTTATGTTCATTGTTTAATAAATCGTTGTTTACAATTATAATCATATTTTATTGAACATAACATTTTCATTAAATATTGAAACCATGATATACATAGTAAACCATCATTATTCCAGAAAGAATCTATAAATACTGTTGTTGATTGTTTATTCGAAAATTTATCAGTTTATATTGTTAAATCTTTTAGAAAATACCCAAGTAAACTATAAAATGATTTTGGAATAATTTGGATAAATAAAAAAGAATATTTTTTATCTGTTCAAAATTGTTCATCGATAAATAATCCGTTTCATTTTCTTTGTAAATATAGATACCACACGATTGAAACGAGCTGACTAAATTTATTAATAGGGATTGGTTTAATTTTATTGGAATAACTACGAAGTCGTCCTCGAACCATAGGATCTTTTTTTATTTCATCAACATTTGTTATCAATCCAAATAATTGTATAAGAAATATAATTATTATTTTCAAGAATATCGACTTCGTCTATTTTCGAATACTTTCGCTTTCTATGAGTCATCAATGGCATGATATAAACAAGAAATCAATTCTAAATCAAACAAACAAGGATATAAAATAACAGAAAAGGTGATAGAACATATATAAGCATCTTAATAAAAAAAGGAAGTTTTTCCCTATCAAATCATAAGAAAATTCTGCATTATAAAAAGAACTATATTCCGAAAAAATGACTTATTCAGTTTTTTATATGTTCTTATCTTGTATCATATTAGCGTTAGTAGTATGTTTTTTTTTCTATTTCTTCCTTTGTTATGATACGACATCTATAATGTGACAACGATTGTCCATTTTTCTCTTGCTTTAGATCAAATGAAATGAGCCAGTAACTTCATACAGACTAAAAATTTATATACATTAATTTTGTTTTGATCCAACAATTGTCCAGACTATGTGATTGAATCGCCAATGAAAGTGTAAAACAAGCCTTTTTTGTGTATACAAAATGCATAGTAGAAAATATTAATGCATTGAGAAGTGTCGCTATTGCATGCGTGTATGTAATAATACATGACCTTTAGAAGTCTTGGAACAAGTGAAAATTTGTTGAATCACTAGATATAAGAAGTTCATCTGATCTTTTTAAAAAATAACTAAAATGTTGGTTAATAAAGTATTTTTTAAAGAAGCTTCTTTATTAAGTATTCGTTGAGAAAACTACCAAAGTGATTGAAATCGATTTGCAGAAGAATGAGAAACAATAAATTTATTAGACTATTCTTGCTCATTGTTCCATCATAAATCAAAACGAAAAAAATTTCATTCGATCTTCATTGAAAAAACAGTTTATTGTATTGAAATACAATTCTAAGACAGGGAAAAATATTATTTTGATTATTCCATGCTTCCATTGATCATAATTATGTCGCAAGTGTCTGAAAAATTTCTCATTCTAATTGAGCCAGAGAAATAATTAGGTAAATAAATACTTATTGCTTTACTCTATAATAAACGAAACTGCATCTTTTCTTTGCATTCTCTTATTGATAGAGTTAAGAAATATTTGCATTCTAATGATAATATAAAAGCGCAGTTCTACATTGTTTTTTTTCAAGAAAAAAGACATTATTTGTAAGTATCTTGAAGTAAAGGGATTAGTCATTGCAACAGTTGATGAACGTCTCTTAACATCGATGATTGATCGACATTTGGAGTCAAGTGAAGTCTTGTTAAACGCTTGAAAAAAATACAAATAGGAAAGTTAAAATAAAGAGGCAATCATCGCAAATATTTTTCATAAAAGAAAGACCCAAATTATTGAAATTTTTTCATAACTCACGATAGACAATTAAAATCGTTTCTCAATCAGGCCAAGGATTTTGGCCTGGCCTGGGACTAGGTGGGATATATTGGCTGCCTGGATCAGGCCAGGCCAAATTTTCAAAATTCCGCTTGAACAAGAGGCCTGGCCGGCAGCTCTGATCATTACATAATCAACACGAATACTATCGAGCATAGTTTATATTTTAATTATGAAATGTTTAAATAATTTTCTATATATTTCAAAAGTTTAAATAGATATAATCTATATTATCTAATGTAATATTGTATACGTCAATTATATAACTGAAAAGAATATTAAAAGACTAAATTTAAAACAATGTCACTTCATTTAATTCAAAAATAAGACAAAATATTATTCTACATGATGAAACTAATAAAAAAAATTTCTTTTATTTTTAAACAAGTAGAATGTAATTCAAAAGATTAAAAACTTAATGTTCTTTTCTAGGTCATGATACAAAATGATTAATAAAAGAAAGAAAAAAAATATTTTCTTTTCTATTTGAAAAATATTAAGTGTTCATTATAATTAAAAAAGACCATCAAATAATAATGGATGATGAATATATAAAAATAATTAAAATGCAAACCATCTGTATTGTGATGCAAAGCGAGTTTTCTTTATTTATTTCTTTCTTTACTATACCCGTATGCATCAAAAATGGTGTATTTGTAACGCTATGATCTCGAAAACCAAAGGTCAGAAAATTATGATTGAAACGCCGTATTAAAATATGAAGACCAAACTCATAGCAGTCGAAACTCGTTCGTAAATAGAGACTTTGGTATGTTCACGGTAAGCGTCAGAAAAAGATGATTTTTTTCAAACTTTTGTTTTGAGATAATTAAAGCGAAAGAAAAGTTAGGCGCTACTCTAGCATAACAACTGTTTGACAGCTGAAAGTGTAGCTGACGATGGATAATAAAAAAAAAGATAATTAAGTAACTAATGAATATCGTTAATCGAGATTTCAAAAAATTGCTTCGCATCTGAGTTCGCATTCTCGACAAAGTCGAGATGCCATCTAGGTTTTGTATAAAAGTGATAATGAATTATTCAAAGTAGATATAATGAAAAAATTGGAAATTAAATATCAATAATCATAATAAGATTTTCTAAACCTTTCGATATGATATTATCCATCGATGAGCTTTACTATAGGGCGATTCAAAAGACTATTTCTGGCAAAAAAATTTAAATATCTCTATTATACTTTGACAAAAGAATCTGATTCTATCACCACTGATAAAGGTATATTCATAGCTCATATTGATAAAAGTCATTTTGAAGTACTAAAACTGTTACAAATAAAAAAAAATGAAACCTTTTACGAATAATGAAAAAACAAAAGTCATGTTCTCGAGAATGGGTTATATATCCTTGATTATATCTTAGTTTTTTCTCTTGTAACGGTAAGAAGAATAGCAGCATTTTTCTTCTAATTCGTTTTTTTAATTTTAGAATGATCATTTCTTTTTTTCTTTTCATCTTACTGTTTTCAAAAAAAATATTTTTAAAACTATGTTAAAACTTGTTTAATTTATCATTTAATCTTCATCAAATATTCATTTTTAATTAGAAATTTCATTTTACACAATAGATTATCTTTGTTTAACATAATATTATAGTATTTCTTTAGTTATATACTTAATAAGTATTAAATAAAAAGTTATATGTAATGAGAGCCTATATATACACTAATATTGTGTCATATCTTTTCATGATTTTTATTCGTACTGTAAAATGATTTGGAATTTTTAGTAAGAAATAAATTCGATATTATTATATCATTCCCTATTTTATATATTTTCGTTAAATTAATAGGCAATATATATCAAAAGCTCATATATAAAGAAAAACTCGAAGAGAAAATTATTAAATTATCGTTTAATAACCAACTATATTTCACGTCAAGTCGAATGAGAACAAAGAAAACACAGATGGAGCAATGTCTCTTTAACAGTTTTTCCAATAGATGAAAAAAATTCTTATGCAATGATGATATTTAAAAATAATGCAGATTTCAGATAAAGAATAACGAAAGCCGACAAATTTTTTCGTATCAGACCAAGTGCTAAAAACTTTTTATATTGATAAATAATTGTAAACCATTTTTCACCAAATAAAATCTTGCAGAGTCAAAACTGAATTTTTAATTTATGTTCAAAGTTTTTCGAGTAGATAAAAACTTTGAAAAGTATGAGTTTTATGGATAAAGGTAACAAACTAATCAGTATTTTATTTATATTTCCTGATAAATTTTGATGTCTTAGACGAAATTCATTTTAAAAAATGCATAAAATATTAGTAAAAAATGCTTTTTCAATTGAAAAATCCGTCAACATCGAACGTCGATAAAGAAAGTTAAGAAATTTGTTCTATTGTTCCAGAAAATTCATGTTTTTCCAAGATTTCTATTTGCTTGGGCTTCGGAGAGAAATCTCATCGCATGAAACCTATAAAATGACTAAATTAATAGAGCTGCTTATCGAATATTCATAAGAAAAATCGAGCTTTCTTCAGTTGGCAACTCTTTTTTTTTAAAGGCTGACCATTTTCATAGAATTAAATTTTTTAATTCTATGCTGATCTTATCAAACTCACAGAAAAGTAATCTGCCAAATCTCTAGCTATAGTACTTTTAACACTGAACGTGATTACACTCACAATACCTGTTGAAAACTCAAGAGTTCTTATTTTCTCCAATGCAAAAAATTATATTTTTTTGAAAATCACTATCATAACAATTCATAATAAAAACTTAGTTTTCCGATTCAGAATTTCAAAAAGACGATATTGCACTTTTATATTCTCTCCATTTTTTGGCGATTGCATCATTAGTCGAAGTTTCTCTGTATTGTACGCAATTCTACAAATCATTTCAAGAGATCTAAGACTCTACTCCTCAGATTGTACTATATATCTATTGAATTTCTTTTATATTTACGAATTGTAATTGAGTTCGTGAATAATGAGCATGAGAACGTTCGACATCTATAAGTTAAGCACGTAATAAAATAAAAGTGAGGATATGATTGTAGATGTAAACACAAGTGTTCTAGTCTTGCATTAAACTTCAAATCTTAACTCCGACCCTTTTTAAGTTGGAATTGCGAGAAGGAGATTCTTCAGAGTCGGAGTAATAGTAATTTCGAATGTTAAATAATGAATAAACCCAAATCATTTTATAGATTTATAAATGATTTTCAAGAAAAAAAATATTGAAGAAACATTTGTATTAGTAATTAGCATAAAAAAGAATCATATATGCAATTTTTGAGTTAAGTCAAGATCAAAACTGAAACTACAGAAGTAAAGATTTTCGAAGTTGAAATTGAATTTCGGAGTGAAAAAATTTCATCCTGTAGCGTTCTAGTTAGTACAAGTGTCTTTGTGCCCGTTCTTTTCTTCTATGCCGACGCTCACTCATACATTCAGTGATAGTTAAATAGACGTCACATTTACATTTATTTCTTTTTACGTGCTTAACTTACCATTGCTGAACGGTGTTGTGATCATCATTCCGATTCCCATGGATTTCTCAGTCATAGAGCTAAAATACGGTATAATATTATCCGAAGTGATTGAATGTCGTCGGGAACTGATTTTAATAAATATAATAGTAGAAAAACCTAGGTCTTGATCAGTCTTAGAAAAAATTTATCGTAGAATGTTTTAACTCAACAAAACTCTTTCGAGTCTACCAAAATGCTGAAATATGAATTTTCCTTTTTTTGATGATTTGTTTTTTCAATTTTGATCAATTTAGAGGTCCTTGGAGTATAATGAGTACACTAGAATTTGCTTGAGTTTGAATGATTTCTTTTATTAACAAATATTGAATACATCGCATTAGTTGTTTTCCTTTCATCCGAGCTACAATGATAAACTACAATTGTTTTATTTTAGATAAGTTATTTTTTCTTGACCATGCGTGTCTTTCTAAAGATTGGTTTGGCATTTTTATTGGTTGTTATAGTGATAATAGTTGTTTCCGTTGTCGTTGTTGTTCAACTTCGACAAAAAAACAATAATGTTTTATTATCAAGTAGGATCATATATTTGATTTCTTTTTATCGATTCAAATTTATTTATTTTCAAGATGAAACAACAACAGAAGGAAGTATATCAAGCACTTCAACAACAACAAGAAAAGGTAATTCGAAAATTTATAAAAAAAAAAAGAAAAAACAAGCATAATATGATTTCTATGATTTTGTCGTTCTATTGCTGTAGATATGCAGACACATTCATATATTTATTTGATTAAAACGAATTTTCTTTTCTAATGCTAAAATAAAAATGTTTTTCTCTGTGGTAAAATATTTCTATATACTTTGTTTAAAAAACTCATCTATGCCTAATCGCATGATATAATAGAATCACTTTATAACAGAGATTACATTATATTTTAGTCACATGATAATATTATGAGTTACAGTAATAAAAATCCTATTGTACATAGAGAGAAATATTTCGCATCAATTTTAGAATTTCTTGAGATGATATTTTCTTGAAAGAAGTTTTCAGTGATCTCAATATATATGAGATATTTTATTAAATAATCTAAAAGTATTTTCCGAACAATGGAAGTATTTGTATATCAACCAAAGTAGACTTGATATCTTCTCATAAAACAGAAGTTCTCAATGTTAAACTATCAAGATTAAAATATTAGCTGTCCTTGGCTTGTCTAGAGAGGGATATTTATATTTTAAATTATGTGAAATTTAGTGATAAAAATCAATCAAAAAAAGTTTTCTTCACTATCCAAAAGATAAAACATTGTGTTGTGCGAGCCATATAAAAGAGGATTCTTACAAACCGTATCATCGACTCGAAGAATACTATATTTTGCCCTTTCAATAGTGAAGAAAATTTTTCTTGATTTATTTTTATACCTAAATTTCACATGCCTTAAAATTTAAATCTCTCTCTCTCTAGACAAGTTCAAGACTACTAAAATTTTAACCTTGATAGCTTGGCGTTGATACCTTTCATCTGTAGCCAAAATGTCAAATCTACTTCGATTATAATAGAAATATCTCTATTATAAGTGTCAAACATTTTCTTAGGCGATAATTTTTCTATTTAAAATCAATTTGTATAGAAATGGACGGTAGTCACGCAAATAAATTCGATAAGTAATCGATTTCGATAGAAACATAAAAACATGAAATTCAACAAGATTCTTATTGAAGTCTATAAAATTCCATTTAGTTACTCATTTCCTATCTCTTTTGGTTAAGTTTTCGAAGATTTTATCTTATATTTTGAAACATTTTACTACATAATTAATCGCTATAAGCATCTGTACTAAAATATACATTTGTGAAATAGAGAAATATTCGAAGATGAAATATGTATACAAATAGGAATTTCGATTCAATAACATGCAATCATTACAAACGAAACAATCTCTCAAAAAGTCTACTGAACAACGAATAAGTATCGAGAATATAGTGTTCTGCTATAATTTTTCACTCATGCAAGGTCTAGATTGCAAAAATAATAATATGAAATAAAGTTTTACCATAGGTTTCTAGAGTTAAAGACTCAAACTATATATTCGAATTCATTTTTTGTCATCAAAATCTCATTGTGAGAATAAATACAGATGAAAAACTCTCTGAAGCATGATCTCGTACTGTATGCAATCTAACAATTGTTAAAAATTCTATTTATAAAATATGTAATAAATTCAACAGTTGAGATGTGATATTGTTTGTTTAAAAAGACATTGGACCTGAATATTTTTCAAATAATATCTTACAAATAAAATATAAAAATTTTCAATCTTCGGAATTTAGTAGCGAAGGATCTATTGTATTCATTCTTAGCTACTAATTACTGAAGACAGCAGATCTTTATCTATTATCTGTAAGAAATTATCCAAAAAATATCTAAATTCACTCACTTCTTGGACAGATAATACGATAACTACAAAATTCCATAAAGCTTTGAGTTAGATCATTTTGTTATCAGTATAAAATTTAATTAACATTGATCTACTTATAACTTGAAAAAATTTAATAAAAATGTAGCAAAATTAATTAAATCTCTCCTATAGGATAATAATTCATTTTTGAGATTATAATTAACTGAGAAAACTAGATATTCTTTTTATTTAAAATGGATACAAATTAATAAAAAAGTGTAAGATCATAGATATTTCTGTTAATCAGTGAAAAACTAATCTCAACACAAGGTTACCTTCAAACTTATAGTTTATGAAATAGGACATCATCTATGAACGTCTTTTCTATTGATGGAATTCAATAAGATTTAGTTGATGAATTGATTCTTTAAAGATGATATTCACTGAACAATGCTTCATATAAAACAAAGAAGATTAAAAAGAAAGCAAAAATAATAGATCAGGTATAGACTGTCTTTTTAACATGATACCATAGTTGAAAGATATGTGATCATTGATTTTACCATAGAATTGGAATGTTTTAAAAACGAAGAATGATTAACGAATGGGCCATGTATATCCGAATATATATGAAACACGGCTTTGAAGTAATTAGTAAGAATAGATACATCGTGTTTCATACTTTTAATCCCGTCAGAAATTGCGCGACACAGCTTTTATTGAATATTGCTTCTCTTAAAAAATTTCTCCTAGAATTTTCATATGATAATTTTCGAATTATTAGTGCAAATTTAAAAATATATGTAATAAATAAGATGAAAGTCATGATAAAATATATTTACTTTTATTATTATGTTTTTATGCATGAATCATGTGCATATTTATTACATCTGATTCTTTTCGATTTTGTAGATGGTTCAACAAGTACTACAACTAGTTTAATCACAAATATAATGAACACTTCAACTACAACAACCGATCATGTAACAAGTACAACAACTATGACAACTATTAGTATTACAACAACCCGATTAACAACCACTAGTACCAGAACCACTATGACTACAAGTAAGATTATATTATTATATGTATGCGAATATTTGAGATCTCTATTTAAATATATTAAAATTTCGACATAGTTAAACTCTCATACTAATAATAAAATCTACAATCTACTTCTTCTCCATTGAAACTTGTTATCATCTTTTACTTCGAAAACATTCAAATGAAGAAAATTTTATAAATTTAAGTCGATTTTTATTGGATCATTATAGTTTATATTTATATTACATTATGTTCATTATAAAATGACAACTTATGAATATTGTATATATATCGAGATAATTTTCTATATAATATTTGCAAAAAAAAAACTTGATAAATCTATATGTATTTGCTATCTCAAATCTAAACAAACAATAGATATTGAAATTCGACTATTTCTTGTAGTTTCCATTTATATTCTATTTTTGGTTTTAATTGACTTTTATTCATTTCATATTAGTTGAAACGATAATATTTAATAGTCGATTCAATCGAATTTAATATTGTTCGATATGATGAAATATGACTTTCATCTTTTACAAAAACTAATGAAAATTGTAAGAAAAATAATGATTTGTTATAGAATATTTCTGATCTTACAATGTCTTATAGACTATATTTTTGTTTTAAATGATTGTTTTCTAGTGTTGAATAATCTGTCATCAGGCAACTTTAATCATTATTAATAACCTAAGATTTAATTAGAATTACCTTGAATACTTATATCAAATAAACATCAAATGAAAATGTTTGATTATTCTGTAAAAGTTATTTCCTCAAAAGTATATTCGAAAAGATTTCTGATCTAAATTTTAATTAAAATGCTGAAATATCTAATGTAGAAGATGAAAAACTGATGTCAATCTATAAATGCATAATAGAAATTTCAAAGTTTTCATCGACATATTTTCTACGAATTCAGATACCATTCGTGTAGATAATGATGAAAAACTATAATGCAAAAAAAGAACCAAAATCTTATTATATAGATTTAAACTTAATATACTTTCTATTTCTCTAATAGCTACTTTGTTCATGCTACAAACCCAATACTACTCAACTTTGACCAACAATAGTCCAGTATATTGTCGTCAAACTTCCTGCTTAGACCCAGATACTTATTTTGAAGCGATTGCAATCAATGTATACACCACCGGACTTTATACTATTCTGTCCAATAGTACCATAGATACCTACGGTTACATATATAATAACAGTTTCGATCCTACTTATACACCTGAAAATTTACTAGCAGAAAATGATGACAGCGGAGGCAATAAGCAATTCAAAATTACAACCACATTACAAGCTACGACAAAGTATATTTTAGTGGCAACAACATTTGATCCATTTATAGTAGGAGAATTCTCAATCATTGCAAGTGGTCCAAATTTCATTAATTTTACCCGAATCAATATAACAAGTAAGAAATCGAATTATTTGACCATAATTTTCAAGTTAAACGTGCCAATCATCGATATAAAAATATAATCCATCATACAGAATAGTAAATGTTTTATTATCAAAATAATTCAAGTGAAAGTATTCTTTACAATGAGTCTCACACAGTTGTGAAGACTTATTAATCATTTGTTATAAATTTTTTTAATTAATATTCAAATCCCGTTCATTATTCACAATATTATCGCAATAGTAGTAGTTGAACAACGAAATATAAAAAGATCAAATCAAATTTTTTTCTTCCTACAATATTGTAACATTAAATTATTTTGTATATATATCGACTTAAGTAAATGATAAAATCCGGAAATTTTTTCCAAAAAATCCATTACTAAATACTTTATAAAAACTATATAATTAAACCATTTTTCTTATCTTAATGACTTTTATTGCACTCAAAATTGACACTCTACATGAAAATATCACTTCCCATTATGTTTAAAATCTTTGAAAGACTTGTCTGATTCACTATAGAAATTGATACATACAAATTTTGTAGAGCATTCGATGGCACATCTTTTAAAACAAAATTCAATATTTTATCACATGCGAGACATAAAAAAAGCCATATTTTATAAGATTTTTATAATTACTTCATTGATTAACACGTAACCATATTCTAAATTGTTGATTCAAACATTTTGTCAATGTAATTTGTTTTCTATTCAATATATACAGACTAAATCAATCTGAATAGTATTTAACAGAACGTCATATAAGAAAAGATGAAATTTTATTTTTAAAATTATCTTTTTGTTTAAATTTAAAATAATAATTCTTCTTTATTTTTTGTAACTAGTCAATACATCTGAATTTTATGTGAAATCACGATATTCATTCGTTTTGACCGTTAATAGTCCAATATTTTGTCGTCTCACCTGTTCAGAACCAAATACTTTTTATGAAGCCATTGAAATTAATGTATATACCACTGGACGTTATACTATTCAATCCAATAGTACCTTAATTACCTATGGCTATATATACAATAACAGTTTCAATCCTGCTTCTATAACTCAAAATTTACTATCACAAGATTCTGGAAGCGGAGACAATCGTCAGTTCAAACTTACAATCATGTTGCAAGCAATGACAAAGTATGTTTTAGTGGCAACAACATATGTGCAATATGTACTAGGGCAATACCCAATCATTGCATTTGGTCCAGGTTTTCTTAATTTTTCCCGATTAAATATATCAAGTAAGAAATCCATTCTATTATTAAAGTAATTCAAGTGAAAGTATTCTTTACAATGAATTCTACACAGTTGTAAAGACTATTACTAGTTATTAGTTATAAATTTTCAAAAATAATTAATATTATCATCTCATTTAATTAATATTCAAATTTTATTCATTACTCACAATAACGTTACAATAGCACTTGTTGAACAATGAAAGCGAAAAAGATCAATTTAAAAATCTTGAAATTTTCATTAAATATATCATATTGAATATTAGATATTAGAATGAAATAGAATAGAATTCTACTATATAATTTCATGAATTTAAAATGTAGAGAAAAAAAAACTTTTATGTGAATTATATCTTTGCTTTATACAAATATTAGAAGGTAATTATATTCTTTCGACAATATAGTAATATAAGTAACGATCCATTTAAGTGGTTACAACTCGATTAAAATCATACTTTCTTTTTTATATGATTATTTTTATCAATTAAATAATCAATATATGAGAATATTTTAAGTAATATAAAACAGAGAAAAATGATAGAGAGACAGAATGCAAATAAACATGTATAATTTTATCAAAGAATAAATATATTTAAAACGATAGAATATGAAAAAAAATTAAGAAACTTATTGATTCAGATAATACAATATTCAAATAAAATTTTGTGAATGTATTTTGCTTTCTATCCAATGCAATGATTAAATTAGACAGAAGAATATTTAACATAACATTAGATATAGAAAAACGAAATTTTGTTTATAAAATCACTTTTCTATTTAAAATGTAAAGATTAATTCATTTTTATTTTATGTAACTAGCCAATACATCACAATCTGATGCGAAATCACAATATTCATCAGCTTTGACTGTTAATAGTCCAACATATTGTCATCTATCCACTTGTTATGTCCCAGATACATACTTTGAAGCCTTTCAAATCGACATATTCACTACTGGACTCTACACTTTTGTGTCCAGCAGTTCGATGGATACATATGGCTATATATACACTAGCAGTTTCAATCCTACTTTTATAACTCAAAATTTACTATCAGAAAATGATAATGGTCCCATACCCAGTTTACAGTTCAAAATTACAGTCATGTTGCAAGCTATGTCAAAGTATATTTTGGTGGTAACAACAGCCTCCTTCGACGTAAACGGAGAATTTTCAATCATTGCAATTGGTCCAGAATTCATTAATTTTACTCGATTAAATATACCAGGTACGATTTCGAATTATATGATCATAATTATTGATTTGAACGAATCATTTATAGATATAAAAATACAATGCGTCATATAGAGTAGTAAATGTTCTATTATCAAAATAATTCAGTAAAACTTCAGTGAAAGTAGGTGAGAATGAGGGCAAAGGAGGAAATAGTTCCGGAACTATTGTGGAAACTATTGAAAAGGTTCCGAAAGTTAGGTCCGTGGCTAGCCCTCTATTGAAATAGTATTTTGTGAATGTGTTTTGTTTTCAGTTCAATATACTTGTTAAATCAGTTAGAGCAGTATTTAACAGCAAGTTATATATAAAAAGCGAAAATTTTCCTTCTAATAAACTTAGATCTCTCCTTGAATTCTAAATGCTGATTCTTTTTGATATTTTCCTGACTAGCCAATATGTCTTCATCTATTGTACGATCACAATATTCATCAGCCTTGACCGTCAACAGTTCATTATATTGTCGAGGAAGCTCGTGTACAACACCAAGATATTATTATCAAGCCATTCAAATGAATGTGTCTACAACTGGTTATTATAGAATTCTATCTAATAGTAGCATGGATCTACTAGGATATTTATATAATAATAGTTTCAATTCTAGTTTTTCGCAAAATTATCTGGCAATAGACGATGATAGTGGTGGTGGTGGCCAATTCATGCTCATATTTATGTTAAAAACTATGACAAAGTATATTTTAGTAGTAACAACATATTATCAACTTATACAAGGAGAATTCTTAATCTTTACGACTGGTCCAGGATCTGTTAGTTTTAATCTTGGATAAAAACAATATCATCTATGATTTATTATTATAAATCTGACTTTGAATTTGTCAATTTCTTACTACATTCATTTAATCTTCGCTAACAGTCTTATAATTTTTTTCTATTTGTGCTTTGTCAAAAAAAAAATTGTCTTTTTCGATCTACTATTATAGCTTTTCTGTATGCTTTGACTTGCTTAATTCGCTTTTGATATTTACATTTTATTTTGCTTTTTTGTTTTGAATAAATGTTTAAAAAAAACAAAATTTTTGTTTTTTATTTCATTATTTGATAAGAAGAAAAGTAAAAAAAATATTCCCTGGATAAAATGTTAATGTTGATTTTAATCATCGACTTCGTTGCATTTTCGAAAATATACATTTATAAAATTAAATTGATTTCACAGTTCAATAGAAGTGATCAATACCTTTATATTTAATATGTCACATTACTATCAATGTCACTGAATAGGAACAATAGAAGTACATGTCAATAACAATCATTTTACATGTTCTCCCACGATCTCATTTTCTGTATTGTCGTGACATTCGACATTGGAATATTGTAGGTATACATCATTCATTTGATCTTTATATCATTAATCAGATAGTACTTTCCTCTTTTCAAATATATTGGAATAAATTTATGCTCAAGTTATTAAAATACTTATTTAAAACATAAAATTGGATTAATTAGTATTCTTTTTATAGTAGCCATTCTGATCAATATTTCGTCACTATATCGATTACATTTGTCTCAAATAAAAATATGACTTCAAATTTTTTATTTACACGAAAACCTGAGTATAAAAATGTTATTTCAATGCGTATAAACTTGATAACTTTGACAAAAATGCTGTCCATTAGAGATAATATAAGATTTTCTTTAACTAATTAACTACTTATTTATAGACATCATTGCAAATCTTTCTAATTTTTATTGGGAAGTGATTAACTTAGGCAGAATTCGTTTTTATTGAAACATAAAATTACGAATTAATTGGTTTTTTTTCTTCAAATATGATTATTGTGTATATATCATAGATGAGATAAGAATTCAATTGAGTTTGAAATATTTGCAATATTAGAAAAAAAATAAAAATAAATAGTATTATCACCTATACAACTCAATAAACAATCTAAAATGATTTATTTTGTTAGAAGTTCACAATATAAAGTTGTGTTAAATGAAATAAACGAAATCTTTCACAAAGATTTGGTAGTAAGTGCTAATTTATAATAGATTAAAAATAATTTGCACAATCTTTGCTCACCTTCGAACCATCTGCCGTGAGAAAATTATAAAGACTAAGTTATAATAAAAGCTTTTCTAGAACAAACTGAGAATAAATTTACAATCTTAATCATTAAATCCTTCTTCTTCTTGATTGGTCGAGTGAGTCTTTTCTGTAGCTGTGACTAAGATAGGTATGTGATCGAAACTATGAATATATGATTTAGAATAAACACAATCATAACCTTAAAATAGTCCTTTCCGCCTTTTTTTCGGTCAAGACAAAAACTATAGGTTATTAAACTGAAATAGATTTTATCAAGCACATTCGTACACTTTGCAACTGCTTAAATTAGATCAGAATTCAATAGAAGAACTAAGGTGAACTAAATTTCAATATTAGATTTATTTTACGATGAAGTACTTTATACGCTGTTTAATTTTAGCTAAAGTCTAATTTTAGATTATATCAAATAATCTCGAAAATGTTATACTATTTTTCGATCGTAAGTCAGGAGGCTACAAAGTATTTTTCTTCACTACTGCTTTCTATAATGATCATCACACGGAATGCTGGTTACATTTTATTTAAGAAGCTCATTGTGAGATCCAAAGGTTAGGTCTTACGAAATTGTACTGAGATGGAAGTATTCAGCAGGTAATCAAAGTAAAATGATCGGAAAAATTCATTGAACAAATACATATGAGAAGATAATACATAGAGAAAGAGAGGAAAAGACCAAATATATGTAACGTGTAAGAGAAGAAATAAATAGAGAAGAACTAAAGGAAGATACTAAATGAATGAGAAAGAAAAGAAAGAAGGAAAATACTATATGGTATAGATGAAACGAATGAATATATCAATTATTCGCTAACAAGTAGTAAACAGAGATTCAAATATTTTTGTATAGTAATTGTAAATTCCTTTAGGAGTGATGAGTGAAGTGGAATTTTGTGATATGTACTTTTTTTTTCTACTCTCGTTAGATGTGACAATATTCCAGTTTTCAATACAAAAAGATCATGAGTCAGTTTCGATAATTGATCAAAAGTTTTGACAATTCAATATATGGATTTCTGGTCTGTCAAGCAAAACTACTTCTGCTATCACATCTTCAACGGCAGAGCCTGTAACATCTCGAAAACATTTATTCTTGTGGGATGATCTCTGTTAATGTGACTTGAAAGAAATAAAAACATTATGTTAGAACTAATGACAGGAACGAACACTTTCAATATTTTTAATTATTCACGTTGATTTTGATTGTCGCTTACCAGCATGTCTCGATTTCAGCGATTGAAAATTTCTCTTGCACTTATTTCATTGAAATAGAATCAGAAAGTATCTAACAAACGTCGATCTATTCAACTAGAACAGTGAGACAAGATGTAGATCAATGATTATAACGATCGTAAATAACCGTATATTAGCGATTATGATACTATGAAACGAATTGTTAATGTCATTTTATTAAATATTTCGTATTCATAAAGAATTATTATTAATGAAACAATCATATCTGAATCTTGGAAGATTTGCATTGATCTATCATCAGAGTAATATTCATAGTTTACAGTTATTTGAATATCTATACTTTTTATCGTTTTCCAGGCATATAAAATTATTTTCCAGTCAAAGCGCATATAAAATTAATGCTGAATCAATTGACTAAAAACATACATGTCGATCAAGTCACGGAAAGAGTAGAAAATTTGATGATATCTCACTATTATAGTTGTATTCGTGTCACTTGACATTTCCAAATTTTATGATGCTTATATCTCTGTAACAAAAAGCTTAAATTCAAGAATGGAGAAGAACCAAACATTCAGTATATATTAACCTTTTACACATAAAAATATGTAAGAATAGAATATCGTTTACGACAATTAAAAGTCGTCAAACATTCTTGATACACTCATATGAAGCATTGCTGTCAGCCAGAAACAATTCTTCGATCAGTGTAAATGACCCATTGATTTTTAGAAAAAATCTTATGTATGACCATAATGTATATATAGTGCATTTGCTTAGCACAGAGTAGATGAGTAACAGATATTCAGAAGGTATCTACTCGACACACAATTATGCCTTCAAAAAGTACTTAATTGAAAAAATACTGGTTAAATTGTGAAATTAGTTATAGTGAATTACAGTAAACACAAAAATATCCATATTTGACATATGATAGGTGCAGATCATAGCATTGCGTCGAAAAATTAAATCGTAAGTCAATCAATTTTAAGATGTTTTATATAGTGTAATCAAAAAGTTCTGTCACTTTGAATCATTTATTCATAGAAAAAAACATTTTGCTAATCTCTTTACAGTAAATGTTCGATACAAAGTTTTATCGTTTCAATCCACTTCTGAAATATCTTTCGGTATTCGTCAATAGATATTGAATTGGGCTCTTTCCCAAGCAGACAAGAATTTGAGAAAACACATTTAAATGCTTGATCGAAAACCGCGATTGTGGCCCATTCATGCTAAGAAAAAGACACCGTTTTTCGGCGTGTAGTTTCTACTTTTTGACCGTGAGAACGACAAAAACTTCAGTTTCTGAGCGTGAATGGGTCACAATCGCGGTTTCCAACTGAGCGTTTAAACGGGTTGTTCTGAATTCTTGCCTGCTCAGATAAGCTACTCGTTTGATGCAGACATTACTATTATCAGAGCCTTAATTCCAAGATTTGATCTAGATTCTGACAAAAAAAACCGGTAAAATCACAATAGAATTCTCTCCTATAATCTTCAGAAGATCATTAATAGGATTTGAAGTAATAAACAGGATCTTGTTCTACTTAGAAAAATTCTAAAAACAGAAGTCATTAGGATTGAAAACAGAATCTTCAATAAAACTTTTCTATAAAGATGAAAGTGAATAGCTCTAATTGTTATGCAATTCTGATCAATAATACCAAAATTAATGTGTCTTCACAAGTAACGATCATGCTATTCAAGGTAAAAAGTAAATAAAAGAAAAAGAAACAATAGTATAACACACTTTTATTGCGTATTCTCTATCTACGTCGTAAGAAATTATAAATGCTTCTTTTATACACGTCATACACGTGTTTATCGAGCATATAATATTCTTGTTTATTCTACTAGTCGCTTATGAATGGTAAGTAGAATCACATTATGTGACAAAATTTGATAGGTATTTTTTGAATCTATTTCTGTTCATTCTGACCATGTAAGACAGCTTTATTTAGTGTTATTTTGAGGGATAAGATTCAACAAAAACAAAATTTCTTTTTGTAAGTCTAATTCTATTGTATGCTCATCATAGGTTAACATGGACGAACAAGTAGAAAAAGATTTCAATTTTGAGAAATTCGATGATCAAAGTACATTTACTATATTTGAAATCTTTTTTTTTTTTGATAATTTAGAGTTTTCGATTGTTGTTCAAAATTGAAGAGAGTAGAATATAAGTTTCATTGTAATAATCTAAATTTATTCCATCAATATAGAATCAGTTACATGACTAAATTGATTTTCAATATTATATGAGAAGATTTCCATATTATTTCGCTTTCTTACTAATTGAGACATTGTCACATATTGGTTGACAGATAAATCCAAACTCTGCTTTACAATACTGTTATATATTTTCTTTCTCAATTTACTATCAATGAGAATTCCTGATGTTACATTTCATCATATTTTGTTTATTTGTTGAAGAATGTTTTCAAACGAAAATTACGTCAATTGTGACTTAAAACCAACTGAAACAACAAACTCTCCTTGGTTATATGAATACAACGAGGAGTTTACCGAAAAATATCTTTTAGCTGATGGCAAATGGATGCAATTCTATCACAAATCTGAATTGAATACTATATGGGACCTTGCCAAAGCCAAATTTCGTGCTGGAAAATTGGAAGGAATAGAATCCATGAAAGTGTCAACAGTTTGGGATAATCGAAGTGCCAATAACTCTTCCGATGGAGTGATCATATTCTATTGTGGATCATCAGAAGACGAGGAAAAAGTAATGCAATATGGGTGCAAGCTTTTAGAAGAGATTCCCTATAGGAATCCGTCAGGATGGATGTTATACAAATCGGATGAACAAACGTCAGTCGAAACAACAGCTACAGGAGAGGAGAAAAATTATTTGTATAGATTACCATGTCCAAAAAGTTGAAATAAATGTTCTGAATTATCAATTTCGATTACATTTACTTTTTCTCTAAAATTAATCCTAAAAAATACAGAACATGATGTATATTCATTCAGTTTTTGTTTAGCTTCGAATATAAATGGATGGGAATCATTTTGTTATAGAAAACGTAACGACAAAATCTAAAGATATTTTTTCTATTTAAGAAAAAATGACAATGAGTTTTTTTTCTAATGTCATATCATTGTAGATAGTCATTTTTACTAATAACAAATTACATTTGAATGTAGACAGTGCGCTCAATGGACTAAACTTAACGGTATTTTTTTTGCATGATGATCAAGAGAACAGATAATAGGAGAGCAGGATTTTATTGTAATGTTTTCTTTCGATTGAATATATCACATAGTGATATACTATTAACTCAGATTTATTTGATATACATCTCTTTTTTTTAAATTTTCAATTGCCAGCTGAAGCGAAGTACGAGTTGACTCAATCTCTTCTGAATTATTTTGTTTTATGAAGTATGTCAAATAGCCAACTAATGTGATTACTGTATGATAATCAAGTTGTTGATTGAAATCTTTATCAACTGATGAATTCTCTATGCCATTATAACCTCGAATTAATGAGTCAACATCTGATTCTTCTTCATTCATTTTAAAAATAGCAAAATCTGTCGGTATAGGTCCACCTTGCATATCAGCAAAATCAATAATACCTGTTATATGTAAATTTTTATCTACAAACCAATGTTCATGTGTATAATCACCATGACATAGAACTGGTTGATAACATTCATAATTAATCATAAATAGATCATGACATTTCATAATGAAATTAAAATCTTCTTCACTAAAACCAATATCTAATAAATATTGTTTGTCGTCAATTCTATCTTTGATTGATGATTTCATATAATTAGTCCAAGAATTAAAATCCCATTGATAATTATGATTCAAACGCCAATAATCATTAACTTTGATTGAATGAATTTGTTTTAATATAGCACCAGCTTGTTCTAAAACATGAGCAATATCTTTTTCACTTTTTCTAATACCATTATATCTCGTAATTCATTATTAATCAGTTCTTTTCCTACAAATAACACTTGTGGTACAGGTACACCATGTGCACGACATTCGTTTAGTGCCCATGCTTCTTGATTATAGAGAACATCGCCAAAACGATGTATTTTTAAAATAATATGTTCATTATTGTCTATTGTTACATCATATACTTCACTATCATTACCTTCAATGATTCGTTGTTTATCTTTCATACATTGACCAGTTGCTTTAAAGATTAAATTATTAATTATTTCATCAGATACTGGAATAAATTGAGATTGTCGTTGTTTCATAAAATTAACTATAGTACTTCTGAAATAGAAAGATGTCACTAAGAAGACTTTATATTGGTAACTGTTTCAAAAGTATGCATAAAATAGCAACGAAGTATTACACTACGTAACATTACTGTGTTTAGCTGTTCATATTTTGATAAATGTTCGTTGTCTGTTTTCACTTTTTTTCCTAGAATAATACCTTCTTCTTTTAAAAGGTTTGTTATCAGTAAGAGCATTAATATTACGAAAGAAAACAAAGAGATAATATGAGTCATATTTATTGCATAAGAAATAAAAAATTGATGTAATGATTGAAGCAGAATATTTTTTTTAATATTTTATTCCGTAGTTTGTATACGGTTAATCAATCAAATAAATGAACATAGAATGTCATGAAAGTTTTATTGGATAAGACCTCAGCTTTCTCGTATACTCAATAAACACTTTGCATTTCATATCAGATATACACTATTAACCTTTGCCACAGTATTATATTGATTTCATAGACACGAATTATAAAAGAACTATGTTGAATACTCTTATCATTTTAGATTAAAAGTCGTCTTTGTATAAACATTCGATCCATGTCTATAAGATGAATATATCGAATTTACTATGTAACATTAAAGATATCTCGGACAGTCTCTAGAAAACAAAAAGAATTCCGTAACGTGCATTCTGTAATGTTCGATTCATTCAGACATCATCAATCATACATCAAATTTTGCTTCATCATGCTTTCTTATGCATGCCATGATGATGGCAGCAATTTGTTTGTTGTTTACCATTTGTTCGTTTCTGCCGTACTTGAAGAACGGTAGATGCGTATATATAAACATCCACATGAATGTATGCTTTGCTATTTCACATGGGTGACTCGACACATCGTTTGAATTCATCATTGAGTGATGCAAATTTCAAACTTTCATGTGCAAATGTTTTGGATAAACTTGTTCATCTTGATCAAATATCAATCAATTCAATTCTTGCATATAACAATCCACAACAACCACAGATTGTTCTACCAGATGGTCGTCTATTTATATGGTATCTAGCCATTGGCAGTATGAATAATCCCATTTCATTACATCTGCGTGATTTAAGTCCAATTATTTCCTATCCGGCCATATGTCCTAATCATCAAATAGTATTTCGAGGCGTTGGTGGGATGGCTGATATTGAACCTTGTTTAGGAGCCAATTTTCACGGCGTTATTCATCTACTTTCTGAGGATCAAATGGCTCGTTTAGATAAAATGGAAAATGGTTATCGTCGAGTTATAGTTGATGTTCTTGATTATCAAAATGAATCTCATCTTGTCTATGCTTACAAAATGGATTTAAACAATCAATCTAAGAGTCTTCCGTCAGAACGTTACTTAGACATAATTGTTAAAGGATGTGAATATTACAATGTTCAACCTGAATACATTAATCGATTGAAACAAGAACAAGCAGTAACACCTCGAAAACAACCTCATACATTTCAAGGATTCACTGATATTCCTTCAAATGTATTTTATTCTGTCGATGAACTGGCACGACATAACGGAAATGATCCAACACTTCCATTATGGGTTTGTGTCAATGGTAAGATTCTAGAATACAGTGGATTACCAGCCACGGATCATCCTGATTATGAACAGCAACGACGCTTTTATTCGTTTTTCCAACCACTTTATGGTGGAAAAGAAGTCGACCATGGTGTAGCCAAAGGACTCTATGAACCGTTATATAAACTGCCTTTAACCGAGGCAGATCTAAGTGATGAACATCGAGCTATGATAGAAGACACTTTTTTCAATATGGTATCCAAGAGTTCACATCAAAAAGACTATTGGAAGCCTATCGGACGAATTCTTCGAACAGGTGAAAAATCCTGATTGTCTGATGTTTATCACATTCATGTATTATTCTATCCAAAATAGAATACAAATCATCATTTTTTTTCCATAGCTTTCGCTAAGTATAAGATGGCATCCACACATTTCTCTAGGAAGAATAATTTAAAAGTTATATCAATATCATATAATGTATTAAATAATGACACCATAAATATATTCTGTATTTGTTAAAATAAAGTCCAGTATTGATTATACTAAAAAAAAAGAAACGAATTTGTCAAAACTGTAAAATCGACTTTTCAAAAAAAAAATGTCTATATAGGAAAAAATGAGATTTGCCCTTCAAATAAAGTTTATGGATTAGCGAGATTGAATATATCAGTTGAAGAAAGTTCTCTTGAATACAATGCAAATTCATCTATATATCCAATATACTGTCCCATCTGAATAACCTTAGTGGTACAATTATATGTGCCATTAAGAGATGAACCAAGTGTTGTAATAACAGGAACACCAGCACTTATGAATTTAAAAGCACTTACACCAGAACCATATTGAGTTCCATTAATCCATAAATGAAGACCATTTAATAATGAATAAGTAATCGCTATATGTGTCCAGACATTCGATGTAACGGTAGGACCAGTAATACTAACAATAGTTGAATTCCAACTTTGTACATTAATAGCACTTGTATTTGTAAAACCTAAAAAGGATAAGCACGATCCATAACCTGATGTGAATTGTGAAATATGAATAATTGTTCCGTGCGTAACTACTATTGGTTTAATCCAAATTGAAAATGAATATGATTGACTACTAGTACCTAATAAAACAAGTCCTGTAGCGTGAACATATGATTGATTATTTGATAAATCTAAACATTGATTAACTCGACCAGATGTTGAATATTGATAATTTTCACCTGTTCCATTAATACCTAATGGACCATTATCAAGAAGATTATTATCAAAGTTATAAGATACTGTTAGGGTTGCATCACGAAGAACTTCTGTTGCACTAAAATAAATATATATATACTTTAATTCGACTGATTTCTCATATTATTAATAAATATTTTTTTTACGTTTTTGCACGAGAAAAGTAAGCTATTTGATCAACATAACCATTCCAATAGTTATTAGGAAAGTTAACGCCATTTGTGCCAATAGTTAAATCACCTTTCGAACCTTTATATGGACCTTTTGGACTTCCAGATACATCAAGTATTCCATTAACATATACATATTGTGTCAAATTTGCATAATCATAAATATATGCCATCTAAAATAGATTTTTATTTTTAAAAATATATTATATTTTTAAATAATTCATACATGATACCATTGATCAGAATAAAGTGTTATATTTCCTTGAATATCATCACCATAAAAGCCCAGATAGATTTTATGATTTCGAACAATAATATGAAGTGAATGATCTAATGTATTATTATCAAATTGACCAAATATGGCATTATCAGAAGAAGATCCACTTATACTGCTGTTACGGAATGATGTAGCATAGACCCATGCAACAAGAGAAAATGATGTATAAGCCATATTAAGAAAAGGTGGAGTATAAATAATTACAGATTGATTAAACGTACTATTAAGATACAGACATGTTCCATATCCATTAATACCTGGAGAATGATACGTTGGATTATTTAATCCAACACCGGGATAATTACTGTAAAAATCTTGAAGATTATTATCAAATTTCCATAATATTCTAACAGCTATATTGAAAAATAAATTATTTATAACTAAAAAATCTTTTCACTTGTTTTCTTACGTGTTTGACAATAAGATCCAGTCCAAACATCATTTATACATAGACATGTATTATTAGCAATACAAGTTCCACCATTTAAACAACTAGGAGTACAATTGACTAAAACAAAAATCAAATTTTAAATAAACTAGTTAATCATGTAATGATGATCCTCATTCCGAAGGTTGCTTTCATAAGAGGAAAACAAGGATCAAAAATTATTTTTTTTCATGTTGTGAGACAGTTTCTTTTTTGTTCTCTGCGCATCTTCTTCTGCTAAGTTAAGAAGTAGTAGCAATTCGACAGATTTTTAAAAAATATTTACAGAATGAATAAATTTTCACATATTGTCTGATAAAAGAGAGGAGTTCTATCCATCCTTAGAAAACTATTGAAACTCACAAGTTCTTGTTGTTGTTGTTGTGGTTGTCGTTGTTGTTGTATGTTGTGTTAATAGAGCAAAAGTAACTGCAATAATAATAGTTCCAATAAGAAGCGCAGCAAGAGAAAATATAAATATATAAAGACATGAACAAGGACAACGACCATTTTTCAAATATTTTTGTCTAAATTTAATGAAATTTGACTAAATTAATAAAAACTAAAATTGATTAACTTTTGTCGGTTTTTCATCTTTGAATTTGTATCAGTTTTATTTGTAGAAATAGTTGGTTCAGAATGAATTTCATTCATCTAATATTAATCAAAAGATAAAAGAAAGTTTGAAAGAAATAAATTACCATTAAACCACTATGACTATTATAATTAATACTCTAAAAAACAGATTATTAATCTTATTAAAATTAACAATTAACCTGAATATTAGATTTTTTTGTATTTTCTATTGAATATTCTCGTTTTGGATTAATTATTATACTTGATTTTGTAGAATTCTTATTATTTTCTTGTAAATTTTTGTTTGAATCATTGTTATACCAACTATTTCCACTTAACTATCAAAGTAAATAAAGATAGATTAGAACATATTTCATTCACAATCATTGTGAAAATTTGAAATATTCGAGCTTAATTTTTGTTTAATACCTCAGAGATATTATCAGAAAATGTAATCATTTCTGATCTTTCGAATAATTTTTCATTGGAAAATCCTTGATTTAATTCATCATTATGATAATCTGTAGTCGAAATAGGTAGAATCTATATGAATATTAAAAAAATCTAATTAGAAAAAAATGTAAAATCTTATAGATCAAACAGAATTATTTTTGTAATTAATTGATTTTTGAATATTAGTTTGATCATTTCTTGATATATGATTAATATCAAGTGGTTTAACTTGTTTTCTTGTTTTTCCATAATGCTAAATTGAATAATCTTATAAAAATATTTTTTTATTTTAAATAGATTTACTTGTTTTTTTGATTGATGATAAGAAATTCTTAATACCTGAGGCATTGGTAATGAATCATTTTTTATTTTCTGTTTTTTATGTCTCATCAATTTACTTCAAATTTTCTACTAATATAAATATAAAACGTATGTAACTATTTTCAAAGAATATTTCTTTATGTCCAATGTTGAAAATGAAATGCATAAATTATGTTAAAAAATAAATAGAAAAAAAAACTTCATTACGCAGATAGAATATTAAATTATAATAAAACATCGTTTTAATGGTTTCTTTTCCATATCTATATTTCTTACGAACTGAATTACTGTTATGCACAAATAATCTGTTTTTTAATTAAAATATTCATATATAGTGTCGATTAGTGATAATCATCAAATAAAATAATTATTCTTTCCTATGAAATACAAGACAATATAGAAAAAAAAGTTGTTTATATATGCTTCTTCAATTTCTAGTCTTTTTATCAGAGACCTTTTAAGTGGTCTTGTAAAAGTGAGTAAATCAAAAATTACAAATACTATTGATCCATCGATGTCTATGCTAGATTTTATAAAGAAAAAAGAATTTTTTTAAACGAGGTTTTTTGAAATTTTGAGAAATTTTACAAGAAATCACTTGATTTCCTAGGAAAAAGTCATACTTGAACACTTCTAGTTTTCATCGATCACTACAACTGATAAATTCACATCAATGATATCCTGTAGTGAGACATTCAAGCCTTCCCCTACTAATAATTAATGATTTTCGATTATATTATAGAGATAACTGACACTTGTATTAGTTATCCAATAGATTCGAAGTGATAGAAATTTCTTCAATACTGTGATCGTTTCTTCTAATATTTGAACTTCTCAATCGGTTGTTTGTTAGTAAGTACTTTCGTAAGAGATTCGACATCTGAATCATGCAAAAGATTATTTCCAAGAAATAGAATCTTTGTATTCCTATTCTTGTTCAGACCATCAAATAGGATCAAAATACCAACTACGGTAATTTAAGTATTCTATATTAGTATAATTAAGCTGAAGAAGATATGTGAATTTCACATTTTAGTCCCGATGGGGCTGCGTTGAATAGCTTTTTTTCTTGTAACTTTAGTTTCGATAGGTAAATGGAAGACTTTTTCATTATTGAATATAGTATGGCACAATCATATATGGGTGAATTACGCTCGTATTGTACCGTTTGACATAAAAAATTGAAAAACAAAACTAAAAGTGAATAAAAAGCAAATTTGAATGGTACATTCGATAGAGTTCTGTTAGTTGTGTATAAATAAAATATTTTCCCTATTGCCAATTTTTCTTTGAAGAATAAAACCGAGTTTTCTTGAAAAAAGCTTGGTTTTCGATATCTCTTGATAAAATAAAACGAATATTTTCCAGAATTTATTAAGAAAATAAAACTCTAACGGAGTATTTATATAGCTTATTATATATCAATCGGAAGATTTTGAAGAGGAGAATCTCATGAGCATGTGCTGAAATATATCCACCTATATGCATTCATATCCTAAGGATATTAAGGAGTGAGGGTGGCAACTTCAAATTCTCACCCTTATCTTATCTCCAACATTTTGGCCATCATAGGTATCAAAAATAGTTAGTAAATATTTGAAAGGATTTCTCAGTCTGAGAAGAGTAAGTTGAAGCCAAGTAGGAGAAATAAAATTATGTTTTCTCTAAATATCTCTCAGTTTAATCTGACGTGACATTTTTCGGGTGAAATACTATTTTCTCATGGGAATCTTTTTTTGCCGTACAAAACCTAACCCTAAAAAAATGTTTCGTAAGAGATGGTTCTGCTACTGGATACTACCTAGAATCTTTAAAAAGTTTTGTCGAATGTCTTACTCTTTTTTTGAGACTTTGGACACATTTGGATGTTTTTAGAAATTTACAGAACCTTTTCAGATGGGTTCTGTAAACCGCCTCTTTTTTCCCGAGTGGGGTGAAGGCCAGTTGAAAGATAAATATCATAATTCGGCTTGTGGTAGTTATCTTTGAACTCACTCTCACATCCCTACTCTCCACTTATTCAAAGTTTGCTCACCTTTTTATTTATCAAAATTTGCCCGTTACGAAGAGTCACTTAATCTACAGCAACAAAACTGATGAGATTTTTGACATAGGGCGGATGATCAAGTGTACACAAGAAATAAGTAGTTTACTTAGATCTTGACAATTGATAACTAGCAGCAATACAGAAACAACTTCTGTTCTATTGTGATTTCAGATTGCATAATTTGAACTGTGTGAGTTTTATTATAATTAGTTATTTTCAGAAAAAGAAATACGTACAGAATTTCATACAATGTTCAGACAAAAAGTACAAGTAACATGACAATTCATTTCGATCAGAAAACTTTCTCCAAGATTACAAACATTGGTCGATATTTAAATAAAACAAAGCAAAAGCAGAATAGTTATGCAAACACTATAGGTGTTGATAGGCCTACTATAGAAAGTACATTATTTCTAAAGGATCATTTTTAGCTTCAAAAAGAGCCTTTTCACCTTCGCTGGTTTCTGTAAAATGATTAGCTGAAACTGTCAGCAATTTTAAAGTAAAATTAAACTTCAAATATTTTGCTAAAGCTTTTGCTCCTAGATCGGTGATATAGTTCCTACTTAATGACAAAGTCTCTAAGGCTTTATTGACTTTTAACATTTCACCAATAGACTCGACTCCTTCGTCATCTATTGTATTATTGAACAGTACTAAACTCCTTATTGATTTGTTATCCTTCAGTACTTCAGTAATCATTTTCAGTTCATTGGTGGTTCCTATTATACCATCTTCTAGACATAAAGTGGTTAAATTTGTGTTCACACGTAGAACCTCAGCTACTAGTTCACAGCAACCCCATAAGCTATGCTTTTCAAGTGCTAAATACGAGATCATCTTATTCACTTTCACTGCTTCAAGGATACATCGTAAACCTTCGTATGATAAATTTATAAGGTGATAAAAAAAGTAAACATTCAATAGTAGAATTTACTTTTAAAGCTTCGGCAATTGCCGTAGCTTCTTCATTGGATAGGTTTTGAAATTGATGAATAGCGAAGCAATCTTCTTTAAACTGATGATTTGCTCTCAAGTCCTCTACAACTTGCTTCATTTCTTCTGAGATAAGTTATGCTTTTGATAAAAGTCGAAAAAAACTGAAAAATGATCAAAAATTGTGAAAATCGGCTAAAAACACGTTTTTTTCGACTTTTGTCAAAGGCATAACTTTTCATTGGAAAGTGACCCAGAGCCGTACGACCACTCATTTTGCTAAGAATTTTTAACTCTATCCAATGGATACATTGAGAATGTTGTCTGACAAGCCCTTCGAAAGATCAAAAATGGGGTCTTGCGTATTTTCAAAAACCCTACATAGCGAAGTCACATTAAAAAGTCTCAAATATACTGCATTCGATAGAGGACTTCGAGAGCTATCAGAATCACTGTTTACATTTGATCTAACTATTCGTTTTCATAGAAACAAAACAATGACATAGGGGGGGGGGCTATAATTGTGTTACACCCTGTATATATGAACGATGTACATGTTGATATTCATAAGACAATCAAGAGAAAAAAAGCTGGTCGATATTTTGTATGTTATCAATTTTCTTCTTTGTAAATATTACCATTTACTAACATGACGTTAATTGTTTTTCTCAGTCTTTAATTAAATATCTATATATGTGTGCATTTCATCCTGCAATTTTTGTTTAACTTGTTCAAAATATACAGCTTTAGGAATCTCTAATCCTATCATAAAAACACTAGTCATAAATCTAATAATGCTCGTCTGATATTTTTTTCAATTATTGATTTAAACTAAATATTGACGAATCTCTGTGTATGACAAATAAAAATGAAAAAAAAATTTTTTTGTCTTAACCTTTTGATAATATAATACAAATTGGTGTGATACATAATTAGAGGATGGAAAATAACTTTCTCTTTTCGATATTTAACAGGAAGTTATGAACAATACTATTATTTTAATGCTGTCTTGACTTTCTGAAACCAAAATTCTTAGATATAAGTTTTCTATATACACTGATTTCATAGATTCTTTTTCAGTTACTTTATGAATCATTTGTCCATTTTCTCTTTTAACTTTTTTTTTCAAAAATCAAATGCTATTAGATGTTCTGTTTTCTTCCAATTATACTGAATATTATTGTTCATAATCATCTCTTCAAGTCGTGAATAAAAAACTATATGTTTATCGCATGTAATTGTAAAGACAAACTTGAGTAGCTTACTACCACTCTCGGTAATGATGTCTATTGACTATCCGGCACCTCCACAGTGCAGCTGTGCCACATACAATACACACTTAAATAGAGAAGAAAAACAGAGAGGATAGCATATGAAATAACAAAAGAGATAGGATAAGGAGAATAGAAGAAAGCAAGGTAAGAGAAAGGCAAGCAGGCCCTCAGCGAAAGGCTATATAGATATATCAGCACAGTAACTTCTATTGATTTTCTAATCATTTTTCTGAAGAAACTTTAACATATTGATATATTAAGAATAAAAGATTTTACTACAAATTCTTTTTACTAAAAGATCAGCAAATTTATATTGCATAATTTCAACAAATCGTTCCATTTCAAACAATTGTTTCATAACTCATGTGATTTCAACCAATAAGAGAAATAAAAGAAAAATGTAAGATAACATGATCGAATGTTTTTTTTTTATTTTTTTATTTTCGTAACTTATGGGTATGTGAATAAAAACTTGACCACAAAGAAGCCAAATGTACCATCAATAGTACATATAAGTAGAACTTAAAAATTATTTCAACTCAAATGATTATTTGACTGGTCCACATAAAATAAAGCTGCACAGAGAAAAAAAATCAAATTGGAAAGTTATCATAATTAGACGAATCGTTTGTTTCACTTGCTGAAAAGATTTATTTTAAATGTTATAATAAATTGAAATTTATGCATTTCTCTTGACAAATAACAAATAAGTTTAAATAGTTAAAAATAAAGTCAAGTTATTCGAGAAATATTCTAATGACTTTCTTATATTATTCACTTTTTCTAAATCATGTTGAATTTTATTTACATAACTAATCTATTTTTACTATATTTATTTATATATACAGTGAAAATTTAACGATGAAATAATGACGTTTTCTTTTTTTTTTTTTTAATTCAAGATAAACAACATTTATTTATGATAATGATGAAATATATTATTGATTATTATTACTAAAAAATAATAATAAACATAAATAAAATATTAACATTTGTTTCTCTTACTTTTGTTACTTAACAAATGTTATTTTTATTGTTGTCCCAATACTTTTCATAATATTGTTAATCCGCTCTTGTTTTCTTCGAAAACATTCCTTAATTTGCCCTTTAATCTCTGATATGAATTTATCAACACATTTTAAAGATCTAGAAAAAAAAGAATTTTCACAATAAAATCATTCATAACGAAGAAATTTGCTAAAATTACCCATCATGTTCATTAACATAATCATTAACTGATATTTGTAGAAATAGATGATCATTTTCATTCTATAAATGAATATGAATGAACGAATTAAACCTATAATGTATTATATTTGATACTTACCGTTTTGAATTGAATATAGAAATTTTCTTTATCAAAATATTGTTCAGTTTGTATGATAAAACCATCTTGAAAATAAACAATATCAAATGAACCATTATCGTTTTTTATCCAATCCATAAGATCCTTATTCTATGAATAACGATGGTCAATTAAATGAGATTAAAAATATTTCTTACTTCATCGTCCTCCTTTAAAATAAAAAAAAGGTTTTTTATAAACGTCCAGTGAACCAAAACGATTAATTTCTCTCTTGGATGTTCGTATTTGTTTGCATATTCACGTAAAAGAGATCCAAGAAACGGAATTCTTAATATTTCCATCATTATCTAGAAATAAAAATAAATCATTAATTAATAAAATATTTGTTACTTAATAAATTTTTATCAGCATTATTTCTCCTCTCCAATATTTTAAACCAGCAACTTATTAACAATATCTTTTTGTGTACTCAAAAAGTGAGTACACTCTAGAATCGGTCAGTGTCCGTCCGGCCGTTAACACGATAACTCTTCACAATTACATCCGATTGAGCTGAAATTTTCTACACAGAATTGTCTCATTAATATCTCGGTCGAGTTCGAAGATGAGAATGATCCGTCAAGAAATGACTGAGCTATCGAAAAAATTGTCATCATTGACCAGACCATCCCTGAGGGGAGGTACAGGGTTTTTTTTCAAAAAAAATATTTTTCTCAGAATTATTTAAAACATATATGAATCGACTCAGTTTTTAACGCTGATTCCGAATATGATATTAGTTTTGAACCAAATTGTAGTTTTCTAACGAAACATTACCTGAAAAATGTTTAAAATGCACAAAAACTATATCCAGAAACAAAATTGCCTAGATGTCTCAAATGACTAGTGGTTTTGGGGTTTCCCAGATGCCTGGTTTTGTAGCTAGTAAAAAGGACTATCGAATGGTAAAAACTCGAATTCGATAGCTATTAATATTGGTGAGCTATTATGAAAATACTGGTATCTGTATCTATCATATATCTCTTATAGATTCATGAGGTTGCTGAAGATCGTAAACCCGCTAAATACAAACACAAATTCATTTAAAAATAACTCCTCTTACCTAGTTTTTTTGGAGTAGATAGATTTTGTCAAGAGCTTTAAATAATGATAGGGGGTAAATATGGTGCGTTTGAGGTTTCCTCAACATTACATTGTCCGAAAACTATGAAAAACTCCCATATACTGACACTGCTGTTAGAACTTTTTATTGTTGAATAAATTAAGGCTATTGATAATTTACTAAGAGATTTCTTTTATTTCCATAAGTATGCCTTAGTGATGAAGTAGATATTCATATCAAAGTAGTTGTATGATTAAATACATTCAATAAAAAACAAAGTGAATGTTTATTTCCGCTTTTTGAAGTACACATAACGCTCGGATTTAAATCCGAGGTTTCCGCATTTATTTAAATAAGAAACTTACCTTTTTTTACAATAAACACAGATAATAACAACTGATGAATAATCTAAAATAAAGAGATAACATTAGTTTTTCATTTAAATTCATTTTCTTGAAAATAAATAAAACGAAAAAACAAACAAACTGAACTTACAGAAAATAAATGATGAATGAAATGAACAATATGAAGTGAATCAGATTGAGTTAATTCAAAATGAATTCATCATATATATATATTCTTGTCGAAATTGACATTACATACTATCTTCAATTAGTCTAGACGAATATGACACACGAGAAAAAGACGGATATTCATTTAGGTCATTGTCAGATGAAAATATAGAACACACATTTATTGAAAGATCACATTGTAATAGTCACGTGAATCTGAGATTGATCTAGATCATCAATATCGGAAATGAATACCAGACTTTTGAAATTGAAATTTTGAATTTTTACTCACATAAAGACTTTTATCTCTTTTATATCAAGTTGATAAATCAATAATTTAATAGAAATGATATTATTTTCATTTGAATTCTATTACAACTAAACTTTTTTTTTTCTATATAGACATATCATGAAAACATTTTTTTGGTTATATCTATTTATATGAACTTAATCAGTTGCAATTCTTATCTGCATTTTTTCTAGATTGTTTTTTTTATTCTAATCTATCAATCAAAATTCTTTTTGCATAGTGAAATTCAAGTAAAAATATTTATATTAATTAATAGGAATCATAGAACATATGTAGAATTTTATAAAAATAATCAATAAAAAAAAATTAAAGATTAATACTGATCAGAGATGGGACCGGTTCGGTTTTTGACCGAACCGAACCGACCGACCGTAACCGAAACCGGTTCGGTTGTTAACATTTTAAAAACTCGATCGGTTGCATTCGGTTCGGTTAAAGATTTTTTCGGTTACGGTCAGTTCGGTTGACATTTTTTAAAAAATTCGGTCGGTTATATTCGATTCGGTTGCAAAGAATCGAAATTATTTTTTTATTGCAGCTCAGTGAGTTGTTATGTATCAACAAACACTTCATCAATTACATGAAGTTAAATTAAATTAATGTAAAATTGTTTTATTTTTTCTTTCAAAAGATTGTAAAAAGATTATTTTTGATTAACCCTTTCACGGCGATGAGTGCACTGGTGGGACCCACCACATTTTCAGAAGAAACTGAAGAGCAAATACTCTTTTCCTTGTTTTTTTCGATCACAAGTTTACACATACTCTACTACACTGAAAAATAAGGTAGCATACGAAATCCTTTTTTATGCTAAATGGGATTTCGGGATTTGCAGCCAATTCGAAACCATTTTTTAGTTTCATACAATAGTACGAAATCTTCAAAAAGTTTCCTGGATGCTTGAGAAGTCTCCGTAAGGTTTTGTATAATGCTACGAAACCTTTACAAAATTTCCCGAGTTTCTGCAAAACCTTACAGACTTCTCAAGCATTCAGAAAACTATTTGAAGGTTTCGTAGTATTATACGAAACTAAAAAAGGTTTCGAATTGGTTGCAAATGTTGAAATCCCTTTTAGCATAAAAAGGATTTCATATGCTATCTATTTTTTTCAGTGTATTTACTCTGTCTCGCTATTGTTTGAACTATTTATTGGATAGCATGATGTTTCTCGTTGAAGCAACCAAGACAATAAAATTTGTCACAATCTGAACAGAACGTTTTTACTTTCTTTGCTGTCGCATTATTTCCTTCCTTTGATTGTTGTTGTCCAACTTTCGCGTAGCAGTCAGCATAGCGTCTTCAGACATCGCGGTCAGATCCTTCTATCTCTTCGAGCTCATGATCCGTGAGTTTGCGCTTCATTCGGCTTGCTGAAGGTTCTCTCGGGCTAGATTTTATATTCTCGAATGGCACATCAAGAAGTAAGGATTGCACAAGACTTTCACGAAACTGTAGCATCGTCATACGGCTTGTGTCATAATTTTCTTTGAAATCAAATAAGCATTTACTATTGACATTCCAAATATCATTTCAAACGCCATCTTTTGATCCTACTATTTGGACCATCTATGGCATGTATAGTGTGTTGATAACTGATTAGATAAATCTATACTTTGTTTTCCTTTATTGACTCACATCCTCATCCTTCATGCAAATGAAAAGATAGAGTGAAAGATAATACTACGAAAAGGATGTAAAAGAAAAAATTAAAACTTTGGTTCTTTATTTCGTTGTGACTGTACAATACGTGTAACACAGAGAAAGACAGGCTCGAGCAACTATTCAGTTCGATGTGATAAAAGACCTACCATGCGATGATACAAACAACAGAAAGAAAAACAAAGAGCTGCAAATTCTGAAAATATCAATGAACGCATTTATTGAGCGTGGACATGCATAAAACTTAATATATTGAAGCTATTTTCCTCGGAAAACCGAATTGCTGTAAAGAATTAAATAAAAATAAATTATAAAGATTTGTATATACTTGACTGTCATTTTATGAAGCATTAATGCCATCATTTACATCAATAAACTTCACTCTTCCTAAATTAGGTTCAGTTCCACTTAGTTTAAGAGTTTTTTAGAGTCGGTCGGTTACGTTCGGTTCGGTTAAGGAGTTTCCCGGTTACGATCGGTTCTGTTGAGAGTTTTTAAAAAATCGGTCGGTTATGCTCGGTTCGGTTAAGGAAAAAGCCCAACCGATCCCATCTCTGATACTGATAAAATTGATTTTCTACTAGCTTTTTATTTGATATGAAATATATTTTTTATGTTAATTTAAAACATAGTAATATGATCTCTTGAAAAAATATCATTGCCCGCATATTTGCACATGGTTTATTGTACCTTGGTGTTGGAATTATGAACCAAAAAAAAAATATTACAAACAAGTTGAAATATTTTATAAATATCTTTTATATTTAATAACCCAAATTTTGTTTTTTTTTCTTTTGAGCAAATCATAATCATCTAATGTTATTTATGATTATCGTTTATTTATATAAAAATAAATCAATTGATAAAAACAAAAATAAATAAAGTATATTTTCATCTGAATGTGATCATTCTAGAATAGTAGTGAGAAATGTTTGAGTATTTTTCATTTTCTATTAATTTTATTTAAAGAAAACAGCAAAATAAATAAACAAATATATAAAATAAACAGTTTTCTCTATTCGACAATGTCTTTTTAAACAGAATATAAATCATTATTATATTTTAAATTTCTTTTTTTTTTATTATTTTTTGCTCATCAATAATAAATAATAAATTATTTTCATAACGAATATTAATATCTAATTTTTTCAAATTTAATAATTGATTAATCATATGATTTTTAATATGATTATGATTATCATTAACAAGCATTATTTGATGTTTTATTAAAATATTTAAATAAAATTCATTTATATTTGGCATTATATTTAAAAGTAACATAATTAATTCAATTAATTGATTATACATAATTGTACAATCATAACATGTTAATGAAAACAATTTTAAATTAATTAATTTTTTCTAGAAAAAAAAAATTTGATTGATTTGTTATAACATAAATTAACTTACTTTAATATCTATTGTTTCAATTGAATTAATAGTTAATATATTAACATAAAGTTTACCAAGATTATTAAAATTACCATCAAGTAAATATAAACAACCCATGTGAAAGAAAACGACGCCGTCAACGGTCTTAAACGGTGCAAAACGGCGAAAAATGGCTGCCGTTACGATGACCGTTTACGAAGCACTGTAAAACGGTGAAATACGACCATAAACGACGTCGTTTAAGATGACCGTTTCAGTGTTACCGGAAACGACTGTCTTATGATTGTCGTACAGCTGCCTTTACGACTATCGTTTTTCTGTCGTTTTACAGCATTATTACATCCAATTATAAAAAATTTGTCTTTTATTTATTTTAGTTCCATTTATATATATAAATGGCCAAGTAAGTAAAATAATTATTAAAAAAAATTTTTTTATTTATTTTAGGCCCATCTATATATGTAAATGGGCAGGTAAGTACAATATTAAATAAAAAATTTTTGTTTTATTTATTTTAGATCCATTTATATATGCGAATGGCCAAGTAACCCATGTTCATCATTCCGACCGTCGGAAACGGCGTCTTATACGGCCTGAAACGGCTAAAACACGGCGTATTAAGGCACTAATTGTCATAGTATTTCGCCGTAATCCGGCAGCTCGTTTTACGGGCCGTTTTTTTTGCTAGAAAACGGCCATCATCTTTCGCCCTATTTCCACCGTTTTACGAGCTCACGTAAAACGGCCCGTAACGGCGTCGTTTTTCGTCGTGTTGCACCGCTTAAGGCCGTTTACGACGCCGTTTTCTTTCACATGGGAAGTAAAATAATTATTAAAAAAAATTTTTTTATCTTTTTAATGTCCATTTATATATGTAAATGGCCAAGTAGGTATAATATTAAATAAAAATTTTTTTTTAAATTTATTTTGTGTTCATTTATATATGTAATTGAACAAGTATAATATTTATTAAAAAAATTTGTTTTCATTTATTTTAGGCCCATCTATATATTTAAATGGCCAAGTAAAATAATTATTAAAAAAAAGTTTTTTTTATTTATTTTATGTCCATTTATATATGTAATTGGACAAGTAAGTATAATAATTCTTAAAAAAATTTGTTTTTATTTATTTTAGGTATATATGATCATTCAAGTGATAAACTAAGTATTTTATCAACGAAAAAAATTTTTTTTTTATTTGTTTTAGATGGTTCATTCTCAAAAGAGATACAATTTTTTTTCTTCATAAATATGTATATGTATTATAACAGTAGTAGTGCTATTTAATCTTCTGTATAGCTATTTAATGTTCTTCATAGCTATTTAAACTTTCTATAGCTATTTAATGTTTCTATATCTATTT